>LR738712.1:537132-582213 GCA_902687465.1 Secale cereale
CTCCATGAAATTAATTGCTCAAATAATAAAGCTTCAACATATTTTTTTGTGAAAAAAATGCTGAAGAACCATGATATAATATAATTTTTTTGACCACTATGTTTCTAGCTCAATAGCTCCTTAGTCGGACAGCTGACAAACCCCTACCACTTGGAAGGTCAAGGTAGATTTAAAGGTGATCACCAAAGTTACCGCAGTTGTAAACTCGTAATCTCCGAAGAGGGCCAGCAGCCCTAGAGTAGGGCATCACTGAGCATTCTTGAATCATTTCTTACGTTGAAAGGCGGAGAAGAAGAGGAGCCATTGCATGAAGAGGCTGCTGAGCACGAGGATGCTCAGCTTGCACTCCTCCCACAATTCCACAGCACCTGAGAGACTCGTGACTGGAGTGCTTCCGCTTCCTCGTCCACTCGAGGTCGCAAATATTGTTTATTTGCCTAGGACAATAGATAGGACTGGAAAGTAGTGGCTGAAACTGTGAACATCAAAGTATATTACCATTGTCATAACATCCATAATATGATAGCATCAAAGTATATACCATTTTTTGTGTGCGACACTTTAGTCTATGATTCTACCTATTTGTAACATGTTATGTCATGCCACATCATCCTGTTTAGCGGGACCCACCTGTCATAATTGTGCTCAAAATGGTCTAAGCGAGCAACTAGTGTTTTTTGCAAAAAATTAGCCTGGGAATTAGTGTTTTTGGGCACAAAACTGTAGACTTGTGATTTCTGCAAGAGAATGCTTAAATGTCGATGTTTTCTGCAATTCACTCATCTTCCTCACACACGAAATGCCATGTCTCTTCTTGGCTTTAGACGTTCTACAGATGGTTGTTGAATTCATATTCCCAATGCTTCCTACTCATATGAGATGTATATATGGCACTAACACAAAGACAGCCATTAGCTGGCTCGCTTCTACCTCCGACCGGGCCACATAGCAGCTGCATGAGATATGGACAAAGGTTGAATGTTTAGTTGAAATGTTCGGTGTTCAGCCTATCACTATATATCATGGCCAGGGCCACGGAGCTGTTTGTAAGGCTGTCTCTCAATATTTAAGGTCTTCCAGCAGCCACCAAGGTACTGTCAATGTATTTACGGCGTGACTGGGATTTTCTAAGAAAATGACAGGAGGGATTACGCTTTGCGAACAAAAGAGATTGTCACAGAATTAAATAACTCACTAGCTACTCTCTCTTGTTGCTGCCTAATTTGAACTCAAAGTGCCATTATTTCTATTGGCGCATAAATCCTAGCTCGGCGAATCAAAGGTGCAGAATGTGGGTGGGGGAGTCAAGTATGAGTACTGCATCTGGATGCACTTCTACCAAACTGTGACTGTCTAATCACTAAATGCTACATAGGCCGGCCCCAAGTTTGCCATGATAAATTTGGCCACCTCCATGATGTTCGAGTGCACAACTTGTTTCGGCCGGGCTAGGCAGCTACATTTGAGCGATTGTGGGCGATGCTGGGCTGCATGGTTCGAGTCGCTAAATATGATAGGCCAATTATTACTATGTGGCTACACAGCGTGCGATTGGGAGTCAAGATGGCAACGGGGCCCCAAAACCCGCGTCCCCGCGGATTTTTACCCTCTTAGGGGACGGGGATGGGCACCTTTTCATCATATGTTTAAGTAGCACACGCGCACACATGCTACCAGGGCAACAGCCTGACCGGCTCCTATGCCATTCACGCACAAGACTAGGCCAACATGCATAAACAGACGCACCACGCTAGCTAACAACCACTAAGCGCATGCACTTGACTCGGCTACACACCAACTAACCACGTACTGACTCCACGATCTACACGACGCGGCCGGCTATGCCACTAACTAACCTATGTACTGATGGCCATCCCAGTTTTTTTCTGGGCTTCGAGTACATTTTCTTTTCAGTGTAGTTGTCAAAGTAGCAGTGCGACCTATGCTAGCTTGTTCACTTGAAACATGTAAAAGTATCCTGCAGAAGCTATGAGGAACAGAACAAACTGGAACATGTAAAATGAGCTGCTAGTAACTGCATGGTCATTGGTCAGTTGGAGATAAGTTGCGGCAGAGACTATCAATCTTCAGAGATCATCCATAAATATTGGCACTGGTGAAGATTGTTCAGATATACATCAATTATTTGAGGACCCTATGTTTGCTTGTCAAATGCAACAAGTCTTAACTGCCATCCGTCCGAATAGGAAGATAGTGGATTTTCTAGCAAGTGATACTCCGATTGCACATATTTAACAACCAGCTTTTGGTGGTTGTTATTGTGCCATAGTGGTCCTAACTGGGCATATCACATCTATTGGTCTCTGGCAGCGAAAAAAATAGCGCGCTATCTAATATAGCGTGGCCCTTCTCCAAATGATATACAAGTTATTGCGTGCTATGCACGGCGACCACCAGGGACAAGGAAGAAACAAGAGAGAGAGAGGACACGAGGTTTCCCGGCGCACAAACGCCTCTGGCCGCACGAACATCCCCTTGTATTTCCGGCGAGCTCGAACTCTGCCACACACAGACCACCCGACGCCGAGCACACATACACTCCTAGAGGCTACATCTCTCTCTTGCTCCTCTGGCTCTACCACCTACGTCGGTTTAAGTAGCACACCCGCACACACGCTATGAGGGCAACAGCCTGCCCGGCTCCTATGCCATTCACGCACAAGACTAGGCCAACATGCATAAACAGACGCACCACGCTAGCTAACAACCACTAAGCGCATGCACTTGACGCCGGCGCGGTCGAAATGAGCTCGGCAAGTATCGCGCCACCACACATCTTGGCTTCCTTCCTCTGACTAGGTTCCAAAAAATCAGCGGGCAACGGGAGACGATGAGATTAAGAATGAGACAGCTCAGCACTTTCCTCCCGCATGCTTCCAATGTCGACGAAGCACGCGACTCATTTCTGTTCTATAGGAGCAAGTGTTCCCGTCGACATCTAGCGAGCAAGCATGGTCGAGAGATCCCACGGCAGCGATGGCGCAAGGACTGGCAGCAGCGGGATGCCTACTCACCTTTCCATGCAGGCACTGTCGGCAAGATGATACAAACAAGGAGTAGATAAGGGCTTAAGTTGTTGCTCTACTCACGCAGCTGATCTATGTATTCCAAAGTGACAATTGCTTCATGTATGTACGGTTGAAGAATCAATCTGCAATAAGATCTGGATACTGTAGTTCTTGTTGCAGTCCCATATATGCAACACTTATTTGCTTGATCACTATATAATATATAGGGACACACTTATCTATGGTCTGATATAGGAGACAACCAGTCCACTACCGTTGATTCCATTTCACGAATCTCTTTATGATAAATAGATTCATTTTGCAAGTTCGTTATTATGGGTAGTTCCTACAAAGAATCGGACTAATGACATATACAATGCTTGAATTATCGATGTAGATGTTACATAGTGGGTTCTCATCCTTCAGAGGCTACGAGTGTAATAGGAGCATCCGAATCTCACGGTTAGAGATTTTTCTTCGTATGAAAAATAAAAAGCCCCTCGGTCAGGAGCTAACCCCACCCTTCGCGCGTAACACCTCCTCCCTAATTCACTCGCCCGCATACCACTCTCCCCTTCTCCCCTTGCCTCACCATCAGCCACCCCAGATCTCACCGTCAACTGCATCGCGCCGTCCTCGCCGACCTAGCCACTCATCTCTTGCCTTCCTCTGATCACGCATGTCTCCTTGTCATTGCAGCACAATCCACATTTGACCGTCACGTGGCTATATATTTCGTTTGGTCTACTTCAGACACATCATCTCGGGATAGGACTGGACTCTCCTCTCTGGATGGTGCTCGGTTGTTCATGTTTTGGTCAGTGCCCTATGGCTGGTCCGCGCATGCGCGCATTGCAGGCCATGCCGCGCGTGTTACTCGGGTATGCCATTGCCAGCCGTGCGTGCATGTTATTTCCAAGTCTATTTACCATCTTTTACATGCAGCGAACATGATGGAAGTTTTTATGTGTTAGAAGGGATAGAGAGGGATTGGTGCGGAATATGATGGATTCGATGTATATTGCTTGAGCCTTGTGGGCATATATATATATATATATATATATATATATAGGAGTACATGATCATCTTGGAGTACAAGGCAAGGTAGAATAATATCATACGCTATCCTAACCTCGCAGTCACAACGGTAGCAACGCAGACGATGAGACTGGAGAAGAATCTGAAGGCAAGCCAACGGACACCCCCTATAGTCGCAACAGTCGATGCGCCGCGGAATGCGTGACTGGAGTGGAAACTGACGAGGTTGCTCAAGCAATGCAGTAGCCCTTTGTGCCCTTTGTCGAGGTAGCCGAGAGCGTGTGTGGTGGAGCCATGATCGAGGTGGAGATTTTGTGGAAAGAAGTTCCAGAAAGAGTGCAGCGCCTTGATATCAGGCCCTGCACATTAAGGTTATCGGAGTGAAATATTTCCAAACAAAGTTTAGTTTGTGAAATAGTTTCGTTTCAAGGTTAAATTTGTGTCTTTTGCCTTCTAATGATACTAGATCGGAATCGCGCCTTGGTGCGAGGGTGCCGGTCCCAATATTTTGGTCAATCAAGTAATGCTAAGTTAGTAGTAATCCAGGTTTAACACATGCTATTAAATTATGATCACTAAAAAGTTTATTGATACAAATAAATAATTTTAAGCTGGACCTTTCCATGATCAAACTTTAGTTTAACAAAATGCAATCTACATGAACATAATTTTAAACTGACGGAATATTATTTCATAAAAAGAAATGGTTAAAGCAGTGAATCTTCAAAACATGCACTTCTCCAACACATGTTCTAAAGCCAAGTGCAAGCCTGAACTTACGAAAATAAGATAAGTTTGAAAACATCCAGTAATGTAAGTTGACTAAAACATCCAGTAGCTCAAAGCTACAAATTTTAGAATTCACAAAAAAATATCTAGTGCTGGAAATTACTAAGCCAACATATTTTGAGCCAGATAAATTAACTCTAAATTTTGTTTCTGTGACCTAGAACCCGAATATGTCAACGACCAGGACTGCAAGTTATGTGGTGAACTGGCAAGAAATCTCGTCAAGCTCCATGATCCCGGGTGAACCTGGATGAAGTGGAGTAGCGTGGATCTCACGTCAAAGAGGACAGGCAATCATGACGGCTGACCACCGGTTCAAGCGCTACCATGATCCCCTTCTCCATGTGCTCTAGCATCAAAGAGGACAGGCAACGGCAACGGCTGGGCACTGGATCCAGCGCTACCACGAGCCCCTTCTCCATGAGCTCTCGCGTCAAAGAGGACAGGCAACGACGACGGCTGACCATCGGATCCGGCGCTGCCACGAGCAGTCAGCCTCTGCTTTATAGCAAAAGAGAAATCGACACAATAGTATTCAGGATTAAAAAGATTGTTCATGTTTCCTACAATGTTCACAAACTTCATACCTTAAAATCCCCTCAATTGAAAGGGTTGAAAGGAAAAGTAGATTAAAGAACTCATGAGCCTTCTCTGGCGCACGATGACGTAACAAAACTCTTAAATGCCCTTGATCAATGAATGGAAAAATAGCAGATTGATTCCTTCACATGCCGCAAAACCAAGAATCTAAATATTCCTTTTTGTGTGCACACAGGGTTTTGCTTGCGCATATGATTCTCATTGACTTTAAATGCATAATATTTTATCTCCTGTTACAACGCTCGTTTCGCTAATTTTTTCATCTGTTCACCACCAAAAAGAATTTTTTTCTATCCGAGGTGGTACTAAATTGTTATGCGTTTGTATGCCAGAAAAAGAATTTTTATACGTGGGCCGCATGCAGTGGCCCAGCGAAGCAAGCCCCCTTATATTTCTGCCCACGCAGTTGGAAAAATTCTATTTTCCGCACCAGACGATAAATAGTCGGAGTTTCGCAGAGGACAACCTATAATGGGCTGGCCCATTTTTTCTTCATTTCCTTCTCTCTTTTTCCTTTCCAAGTTTAATTTTCTTGTAGAATTTATTTCGTAAATAAAAAATTCTCAATAACCGTCCAGAATTAAAGTAAACAAAATTTGGAAAATATTCAGAATTCCAATTTTTTGTTGCTATTTTGAAAAATATTCGAAACTTTCAAAAAGTTCCCCATTTTTATCGAAATTAATTTATTGTTTTCCAAAATTGTTTGATATTTCTAAGAGAAAATGGCATATCAAAAAATGCTCTAGATTCGAAAAACATTCTTGTTTTGGTGAAATTTTCCCAATTAAAAATAATATACGTGTATAAAAGATACAAATTTTTGAAAAATCTTATCAATTTTCAATACATGTGGAGTTTTAAATATTCCTGTTTTAAGTGTTCATGTTTTTATAAAAAATGGTGGTTTTTCCGAAAATGTTTGTGAATTTTATAAGATGTTTCCTTTCATATTTTGTTAGAGTTTTTTGAAAAAGGGTAATAATTTTCAAAACAATTGTTCATGTTCCCTAGAATGTTCAGAAACTTCATACCTTAAAATCCCCTCAATTGAAAGGATTGAAAGAAAAAGTAGATTAAAAAACTCATGGGCCTTCTCTGGTGAACAAATTTTTATTTTGCAAGGATTCTCTGGTGCACAATGACGTAACAAAACTCCTAAATGCCCTCGATCAATGAATAGAAAAATAGCGGATTGATTCCTTCACACGCGGCGAAATCGAGAAGCTAAATGTTCCTTTCTGTGTGCACACAGGGTTTTGCTTGTGCATATGATTCTCACTAACGTTAAATGCATACGATTTTATCTCCCGTTGTAACGCACGGGCATATGTGCTAGTACTAATAAAGTAAGATGTGTTTCTCTAATGTTTTCCATCCGTATCACATTTCTGAGATTTTTGAACTATCCGAGGTGGTACTATTTTCTGTGTATCCCTTTTTTTTCTAATAGCTCCCGCAGGGATTTCCTTTTTTTTAGAAAACTACCGTGCTTTTCTAGAGACCATGAAAAAAGTATGGACTTTTTATGTGTTTGTGCGCCCCGAGAAAATATTACGAGTAGAAGAATCGAACCTTGGTCTCAGCAAAGACTGCCTCCGCAGAAAGAGGCTCTGGCTTCGCACAGGGTCCATCCAACTGGGCCGGTGCATTTGCATTTCATATTAATAAAAGGTAATGATGGAACACTGTAGCGAGAAGGTATGGTACCATTTGGTTCACTGAAGCGCCACATTTTTTTTGCTCGCTTTTTATTTTCGAATATTTTGAACATATCAATATATACGCTGAAAAAAATTCGAATACACATTGACCATTTTTAGTGTACATTGAACAATTTTCAAATATGCATTGGACGTTTTTTAATGTTTACTCACCAATTTTTTAATAGGCATTGAACATTTGTGTAATGTACATTGAACAATTTTCAAATGCACATTGAAAATTTTGTGTAATATAGGCTACAAAAATGAAATACACAATGAAAATTTGTAGTATTCGTCGAACAAATTCTTAAATATAAGATGAACATTTTATAATGCACGGTGAACCTTTTTATAATATACCGTGAATAATTTTTTGGCATATGATGACATTTGTAATAAACAATGAAATTTTGTATGGCCCACGAAAGAAGAAAAGGAAAATAAAAGGGAGAAGAAAAGAAAATAAATAAAAATAGAAAAAGGAAAAAAGGAAAAAAAGAAAAGAAACATAAAAGAGAAAAAAACAGTTAACCCGACCATGTGCCGGCCCAAACTGGTGCCTCGTGTGGGACGCCTTCAGCGAAGCCTCACATCTTTTGTTTTTTGAGATGTTGCATGTTTATATTAGTAGCATCAGCAGATTACAACATACTACATGACAAATCTTAGGAGAAATCCAAAGAGACAACACACCAAGCCAAATTACAAGAAGCAAAGAAAATTTACAAAAAAAAATCTTCCTGGCCCTTACAACCACCAACGAAATGACCACAATTTTTAGTTATGCCCATCGCCGAAGCATCCGTTGGAAAGGAGAAGAAACGGTCTCAATCAAGCCAAGATCCAAGAGAAAGCCATAGCAACAAAACTGTGTTGTGAGCCTCTGAATAGGCATTTCCGCGTACGGTGCCGCACTTGTCGTTGTGTATTCTGGGCTGGAGAAAATCTCCACTCCTCTTGGATCACGATTCTGAAGTCTTCATGTGGCAACGCCGCCCAGGGGCTTCAAAATCGGCAAAAATCTTCCGCCTTCGAAGATTTAATTTTTTGGGGCACATGATCCTATTAATGTTTTTTTATGTCGACTGAATGAAGCAGCTATAAAGAACTCCCTAGCATCCTGTCCTGGAGTAAAATCAAAATGACAATTGAATTGACGCCAAACCTTACGCTAAATATATCCATCATTGTTGTCTCCCCGGCGGTGTTGGTGAGCGAGCCCTTGTCGATGGAGGCGTCGCCTCCGGTAGGTGCTGGCGGCACTGCTGCCATGACCGATTGGGCCAACTTCTGATCAATCGGAGCCGCCAACATTGGATTGGTTGTAGGGTAGCCGGCACTGAAGCGCGATCCTACTGGGACTTGGTGAAGAAATAGATCATGCTGCCAACGATGACGCAAAAACATACAAATAGGATCATAGCTCCAACTGAAATGGATACCCCTTTTGGAGAAGCCGAGCATCGATGAAGATCACATCTTCATCCCATAATGCCAGCTACCCAGTGAACGAGAGAGAGAGAGAGAGAGAGAGAGAGGGGGAGAGATAGAGATAGAGAGAGAGAGAGAGATCCAATTGCCTATGTGGCAGGTTTTTGCCAAGTCAGCTCCTAACAAATGGGACCCAGCTGTCATAAACATGCGCAGAGAGCTCTAGTCCACCGATCAGGTGTTTATGAAAAAAAAATGTAGGCATGGTGTTTTATAGCATGAAAATGTAAACTCATGTTTTCTGATGACCTAGGCTTCAATGTGGTGGGTTCATGCAATTAAGTTGCGTTGAATTACTGTATTTGTTGGACTATGTTTGCTTGTGGCAGATGCTTTCTTTATAAAGAGGGGCGAAAGTCTTTTTCAATACCATTGATCTCATATCCCTAGACGCCCCCATTCCTGGCAACTATGGATTGAAGCATGGTGGATCTTTTCGTTTACTTATCAGTGAAGGAAGAGCACGCCGTGTTCATGGGCATGGCGAGCGGCCATATCTCGTCTTCGCACATGACGTCCATTAGCTTCCTTCCAGTTCCTGGTCGATCAGAAGCCATGCCGGTATGTGGTTCCAATCATTGCAGCATACTGGCACTCTTGAGCTTGACTATATATGTCTCTTCTTTTTTCCCTTTGACAGGCCAACAAACCACGTTCCTTATATTTCGTACAAAGGCACATATTTACCTTTCCACACGCTTAGTTGTGGACAAAGCATGGTTAAGCTACTAGACCTTTAGCAAAACATTGTAGGACATGTATGTAGTACTATATAGTCCAAGCCAAAGATACCATCTTAGCTCAATCTTCTGGATAGGTAACAGAACTTATTGGTACAACTCCGTCCCTCAAATCATGGATATGAGTTCCCATTGCCTCCCGATCCCAGCCAGCTATGTTTTTTTTTCATTCTATGAACCATGTCTAGCTACACAGCTCAGCAGTAACATGAACACTATGGAGTTGCCTTCCGTCCCGCAGATTGAGCTTCCTCTCTAATTTATGGACCCTGTGCTAGCTAGCTGGTGATGCTTTTATGAAGCCACGTTACATAAACATGTCTCATGGATGTGTGTCTTCACTAGTTGCAATCATAGCCACCATCTCTTCTCCCCTAGGCCGACACCATCTACTGGCGGGTGTCCCTGCCTTGTCTTGGGCAAGTTTCTAACCCAATGGTATCGCTTTCTTCCCTTGGCATGTTTGAGGCCCAAAATGATGATGCTGGCAAGTATGAGGACAACGCTTTTTAGTGTGACAGAGAAATTAACCCTGAGTGTTGCATTGCATGTAGTATATGAGGTGTGCTCTGAAGCTACGAGTGGTTGGACATGGAGGTTAGCGATAAAACAGTGCGGAACATCACATCTTCTATGTTATTTACAATTATGGGTGGTAGTTTGAGTTTTGGTTGCTAGCATATATAGTGATCTGAAAGCTAATTAGGTGACTGTTTGATTTTGGATAGTTATGGGTGGTAGTTCGATTTCACCACATATGGTGTTACTTTTCAGATTTTTTTTAGGTGCAAACTGGGGTGGGTATGGACCATGGTACTGCTAATTGGTTTGTCAGAGTATACACTTGGTTTTAGTTTCAGTGGTAACTGGATTGTCAGATCATTTACTTTTTTGGGGCACATGATCCTAGGTTCGGTGCTAATTTGGATTTGTTAATGGATGCACGATTTGGGGATGTGACGAAATTGGACCCGGTTAAGCTTTCATTCAGTTTCTTAGCATTCTTAGTACATGACCAAAGTGGGATTCAGTACATGGCCAAAATGGATTACCCTGATGAAAATGCGATTGCCATGAGATCTACGTTGGCATCAATCGGTAGGATAGGTCTTGTGAGTGATGAGCTTCGATTCATTGGAAGGCACATGGGGGCTTTTTTATTTGTAGGTGGATCGCCTGTGAGCACAACTGATTTTTTTTTGGCAAAAATGAATTTGATTTGGTATTAGCGCTCGTATTTACATAATTGGAGTAAGAATCTGAACAAATCATAGTGACTATAACCATTTTGTTGTGTGTGTGTGTGTGTCTTTGTTTTATTACTCACCGGACAGTTCGCTCGAGGAATGCTTAGAGGCAAACTGATTGTGCTTAGGTTGTTGTTTTCAGTAAAGTTGGCATGTTTTTTTAGATGGCCCTGTTATCTACCAGAACAATATTCAAAATGGTTGTTCCATGCAAAGATTACTTGGCACACCCTTTATTCAATTCCCAGACCGCCCTAACAAAATTTTGTTTCTTTGTTCTGGTGAGACACCATTTTCAGGGTTCTGATGAGACGGAGATGAACATTGACAGGAAAACAAGGCTTGAATTGTCTGTTTGCGCTTATGCGGAAGTGCACAAACTGGGGGACTCTTGTCCACTTGTTGAGCAACGGCAATAGCAACCAGCTCCATTTTCAAACCAGGGGGTAATGAGATGACAATGAAATGATGTCATAGATTGCACGGGATCACTTTGAGCATGTCCAGAAGGATGCAAATGATGAAAGAAAAGGAAAACAAAATAAGTAGGAATTTGTTCACTAGAATGCATTTAAGCATACAACCAAACAGTCATTCTGTTACTAGTCAATGTTTTGTCCATTATCATTCTTTGTCTGCGCTAACAAGAGACAATACATTGACATCAGTCAAGGTGCTCAAGTGTTCAAGCATAGATTCGCTCTTCATCAGGACTATGTATATTTAACAGTAATCCCACCTTCAAACACCCTTTATCGATAGCAAAAACGATGGCATGAATGGTAGCAACAATGCCGCAGCCTATCCATCGTCAAACATTGTTCACATTCATGCATATTTCACAATGTTTAGAGAGGATCCTCTTGGTATGGAAACTGAATTCTGTGCAGAAATGGAAAGATTATGTTAGTGTCTAGTGTATCTGCACTAGTGAAAAATGCTCAGTTATTTGACAATGAAAATGAAGAGAATTTGGAAAGTATCAAGGAGATTCACTTTACAGAGAGCATGCAAGGGGTCATGGGTTAGCTTACGTATAAATGCAGACAGGAACACCAACACTTTGAGAATCCTCTCGTCCAGCTCAGTACACATGACTTCAACTACTTTAAGATGCTCTGATATTGCAGCCGATCTTTTCACTGAAACGCAGCGTCCTTCTATTTCCACTTTATGATTTTCTCCCTGTGGTATGTAGAAGCATTTAACCAAGATGAATGATAAATAATAATTTTGACAAGGCAGCAATTATCCATTGACAAGATTTATACCCTGACAAAAAATTCAATAGTGAGCTTCTCTAGAACTGGCGACTTCTTCAGAATGCAAGCTAGTGGATCCAGGTCAGGAGCCTCGCACCAGTACTCGTTGAGTAATAATGTTTTCAACTTGCTAAATGTAGGGCAGTATTTCAAATCTCTTGAGAAGATAAACTGCAACATAAATACAAAAGTAAACGATCATGTAATTTTTACTGAGAATGCAGGATGATGATCTAAGATCCCCCAATGATGGCAATGCAATATGTAAACAATGCAGCAGATAAAGAAGACGAGTGTCATACCTTTCGTAATGAAGACTTCAACACAAGATGTTTAGCACTTATGATACCACCCAGAAGCACACTATTGCGAACAGAACCACAATTCTTACATGCACTGTTATTAGCTCCACAGAATACACCAGAGTGGTAACTCAAACAGGTATCATAGTCATCGCCCATGGAGTACCAAACAGACACATATGCAGTCTCTAGCAATGGCATGTCTCCAAGTAAAGGGGTACTATAAGATGTATCTAGTTTCAGAGAGAGAAGGCCCGGAGTAGAAATACAGAGTCGGCAATCTTTGTCGGCGTTGATGCAGTCTGTGATGGTCAAATGCTTCATGGAACGGGACGATATCCTACCAGCACAGATTCTGCACAACCAAATCTTGAGATCTTCCAATGCTGGACAGCTGGCAAAATCAAAGTTTTTCTGTAGGTCTACATTGCAAAGGTCCAATGTCTTGAGATGCCGAGACACAAGAGTCATTTCATCTAAGCAGAGAAGTCCATCAAAGATGTCAACGGTGAGCGCACGAACTTTGCTTATTATAGCAAAATGGATCCATTGGTGCACATAGGGCTGGTCATTTTCATGGAAACCCTCTAACCTCATCACGACGGTGTCTAGGTCAGTGCGCTCACGCAGGGTCAGCAGATGGTCCATGAACTCGTGCTGCTCCCAGGCCAAAACAGGTTCTGTACCGTCATTGTCAACAATACGCAGTGCTGTAGTAGACCTCCAGAGGTAGCGCCAGCGCTTGGCGAGCACGCACGTCTGCACAGCCGCCCGTGCTGGGAGGAAGGAGAGCAAGTGGTGGAGCACATGGTCGGGGAGGTCGCTGATCCGGTCGTCCTTTTCCCCATGCATATATATAATGTAAAACCCAATTACTCAGGATTGTCATGTATTCACCTAATATCCAAAGCCTTGTTTTTTTACCTTGGAACCCAATTACATTCAGACAAGGAAAACAATGGAAGCTAACCTGTAGAGCTTTGATTTGCATCTCCTTGTCCTTGGTGAGAACACCTGCAAGAGGCATATATAGGCTCAGGTCTCCCAAAGGTGTACAGGTTAAGGAATCAAAGTAGTGTTATGCCCACACAAGAATGAGATCCTGCAGCCCACACTTGCACGAATCTGATCCCTCACAAGCACATCAGATCATCATATACTAAAAGAGCGTTCCCTTGTATTAATTGTGCACATCAGATCAGATCAAAGCCCACACGGCTGGATTGATTAAATCACAACAGAATCGAGCCCTCGGCGAGAGCAGAGGAGATTCCGTCTAGCACCAACAAAAACTGGAAGAAAAACGAACTAGAAAAATGAAGAGGCATTACCTCGAACACCTTGTGCGCAACAGAGTGTCGGATCAACAAGAACCAGACATGGGCTTCTCTGGCGTGGGTTGGGGGCAGGGGGATCAGCGTTCGTGACCTGGACCACTTGCTCTTCCTCCTCCTCCTCTCCGAGCCTGGATCTCCCCTTCTTCTTCACCGCGCACTACCAATCCCACCCCCAGATTGGGGACGAGGGCGAGATTGGGGACGAGAGAGGAAAGGCACGGGTGGCGATGGCGGTGCAGTTCGCGGCGGCTGCCTAGGCTCCGGCGTGGAGCGCCGGTGGCGGAGCAGACGCCGGTTGCCAAGACGCCGACGAGGCGCCCAGCGCGGAGCGGCTACGATGGCCGTGGTGTTCCTCTGTTTTTTTTTTTACCTTACCTAGGAACGCAGCGTGAGGGTGGCTGGCTACGTATACGCTCGGCCCACAGGGAGGGGCCCAATACCCAAAAGTCATAGTCATGCCCGCCGTTTACCTATTTGGCGCTTGACGCGCAGGTTAACACACGCAGAGCCTACACATCCTCTATGCAAGTTTTCGAAACCTTTTATTGGGTGGCCTATGTAGAAGGTTTCGAAACCTTTTATTGGGTGGTTTTTTTCAGATATCTAGGATGGTCTTGTTTGGTTTTCTGTTTCTTGTTTTCCATGTTTCTTATCCGTTTTTCAAATTCGTGATTTTCCAGAGTTATGAACATTTTTTACACATAAGAAATTTTCAAATGCACATCATTGTCCAAATTTGTATTTTGTTTATTTTTTTTTGAATTGTACAACATATTTCAAAGTCACATGCATTTTTCAATTTTAGAATGGGCCGGGCCGGACTATTCTTCCCTGAGCTGCTTTTTTTATGTTTGATATTTTTTAAAATCCTGTTACTTTTCGGGATCTAGATATTTAAAACCCAATGAAACATAGAAACTTGTATTTAAAAAAATATTATACTATGTGGTTATAAAAACAGTTTAGTGTATGTTAAAAAAAATCACCGTGTATTAAAAACCTGTTCAATGTGTAGTAAAAAAATGTGCAATCTGTAACAAAAATGTTCGTCGTATATAAAAAAAATGTTCAAAGCATGCGTACATAAGAATGGAGGGAGTACCTACGGACCGTATGCAATAGTCCACGATACGGGCTAGAATCGGCCAAAACTACGAGTGTTGATGACCGACACGTAAACGCACCTCGTGGTTCATTAGTCATGAAAATTGCCTCGGGACACCAAAACGGTGAGTAATAGTCCACTATACGGGTCAAAAATGGCCGAAACTACGAGTGTTGATGACCAACACGTAAAGGCACCCCGGGGTTCGTCAGTCGTGGAAATCGCTCCGGGACCCCAAAACGGTAAGTAATAGCCCATGAAACGGGCCAGAATCGCCCAAAACGGTGAGTGATGAGGAACGACACATAAGCGCACCTTGCGGTTCAACAACCATGAAAATCACTCCGGGACCCGAAACCGAAAACCCTAAACCCTAAACATAATCCATAATAGTCTTTGATACGGGCCAGAATCGGCCGAAACTGGAAGTTTTGATTACGAACACGTAAGTGCACCTCGGGGATCGTTATTCATGGAAATCGCTACGGGACCCCAAAACAGTAAGTAATAGCCCATGAAACGGGCCAGAATACGCCAAAACGACGAGTGTTGATGAACGACACGTATGGGCACCCTGGGGTTCAGCAACCACGAAAAATGTTTCTGGACCTCAAAACGATGAGCAATAGTCCACGATACTGGCCAGAATCGGCCAAAACTACGAGTGTTGATGACCGACACGTAAACGCACATCGTGGTTCATTAGTCATGAAAATCGCCCCGGGACCCCAAAACGGTGAGTAATAGTCCACTATAAGGGTCAGAAATGACCGAAACTACGAGTGTTGATGACCGACACGTAAATGCACCCCGGGGTTCATCAATCGTGGAAATCGCTCCGGGACCCCAAAACGGTAAGTAATAGCCCATGAAACGGGCCAGAATCGCCCAAAACGGCGAGTGATGAGGAACGACACATAAGCGCACCTTGTGGTTCAACAACCATGAAAATCACTCCGGGACCCGAAACCGAAAACCCTAAACCCTGAACATAATCCATAATAGTCTTTGATACGGGCCAGAATCGGCCAAAACCGGGTGTTTTGATGTCGAACACGTAAATGCACCTCGGGGATCGTTAATCATGGAAATCGCTCTGGGACCCCAAAACAGTAAGTAGTAGCCCATGAAACGGGCCAGAATAGGCCAAAACGGCGAGTGTTGATGAACGACACGTAAGGGCACCCTGGGGTTCAGCAACCACGAAAATCGTTTCGGGACCTAAAAACGGTGAGTAATAGTCCACGATACGGGCCAGAATCGGCCAAAACTACGAGTGTTGATGACCGACACGTAAACGCACATCGGGGTTCATTAGTCATGAAAATCGCCACGGGACCCCAAAACGGTGAGTAATAGTCCACTATAAGGGTCAGAAATGACCGAAACTACGAGTGTTGATGACCGACACGTAAATGCACCCCGGGGTTCATCAATCGTGGAAATCGCTTCGGGACCCCAAAACGGTAAGTAATAGCCCATGAAACGGGCCAGAATCGCCCAAAACGGCGAGTAATGAGGAACGACACATAAGTGCACCTTGTGGTTCAGCAACCATGAAAATCACAGCGGGACCCAAAATGGTGAGTAATACTCCACGAAACGGGCCAGAATAGGCCAAAACAACGAGTCTTGATGAACGACACGTAAGCGCACCTTGGGGTTCAGCAACCATGAAAATCACTCCGGGGCTCCAAAACGGTGAGTAATAGCCCACGAAACGAGCCAGAATTGGCCGAAACTGCGAGTTTGGATGACGAACACGTAAACGCACCTTGGGATCGTTAATCGTTGAAATCGCTCTGAGACTCCAAAACAGTGAGTAATTGCCCACGTAATGGGCCAGAATCAGCCGAAACTGTTAGTTTCGGTGACGAATATGTAAACGCGGGATCGTTAATCGTGGAAATCGCTCCGGGAACCAAAACGGTGAGTTGTAGCCCATGAAACGGGTTAGAATCGGCCAAAACTGCAAGTGTTGATGAACGACGCGCAAGTGCACCATAGGGTTCAGCAACCTTGACAATCACTCCGGAACCCCAAAACGATGAGTAATAGTCCATGAAACGGGCCAGAATCGGCCAAAAGGGTAAGTTATTGAAACGGGCCAGAATCACCGAAAACAGAGAGTGATCAACGACACGTAAGCGCACCTTGTGGTTCAGCAACAATGAAAATCACTCCGGGACCCGAAATCGAAAACCCTAAACCCTAAACATGATCCCTAATAGTCTTCGATACGGGCCAGAATCGGCCAAAACTGGGAGTTTTGATGTCGAACACGTAAATGCACCTCGGGGATCGTTAATCATGGAAATCGCTCCGGGAACCCAAACAATAAGTAATAGTCCATGAAACAGGCCAAAATAGGCCAAAACGGCGAGTGTTGATGAACGACACGTAATGGCACCCTGGGGTTCAGCAACCACGAAAATCGTTTCGGGGCCCCAAAACAGTGAGTAATAGTCCACGATACGGGCCAGAATCGGCCAAAACTACGAGTGTTGATGACCGACACGTAAACGCACCTCGTGGTTCATTAGTCATGAAAATCGCCCCCGGACCCCAAAACGGTGAGTAATAGTCCACTATACGGGTCAGAAATGGCCGAAACTATGAGTGTTGATGACCGACACGTAAATGCACCCCGGGGTTCGTCAGTCGTGGAAATCGCTCCGGGACCCCAAAACGGTAAGTAATAGC
Organism: Secale cereale; assembly: GCA_902687465.1. Taxonomy (NCBI): domain Eukaryota; kingdom Viridiplantae; phylum Streptophyta; class Magnoliopsida; order Poales; family Poaceae; genus Secale; species Secale cereale. The sequence continues at coordinate 554,482 of LR738712.1, forward strand.
ACATGAAACGGGCCAGAATCGCCCAAAACGGCGAGTGATGAGGAGCGACACATAAGCGCACCTTGTGGTTGAACAACCATGAAAATCACTCCGGGACCCGAAACCGAAAACCCTAAACCCTAAACATAATCCATAATAGTTTTTGATACGGGCCAGAATCGGCCGAAACTGGGAGTTTTGATGTCGAACACGTAAATGCACCTCGGGGATCGTTAATCATTGAAATCGCTCCGGGACCCCAAAACAGTAAGTAATAGCCCATGAAACGGGCCAGAATAGGCCAAAACGACGAGTGTTGATGAACGACACGTAAGGGCACCCCGGGGTTCAGCAACCACGAAAAATGTTTCGGGACCTCAAAACGATGAGTAATAGTCCACGATACTGGCCAGAATCGGCCAAAACTACGAGTGTTGATGACCGACACGTAAACGCACATCGTGGTTCATTAGTCATGAAAATCGCCCCGGGACCCCAAAACGGTGAGTAATTGTCCACTATACGGGTCAGAAATGGCCGAAACTACGAGTGTTGATGACCGACACGTAAATGCACCCCGGGGTTCATCAATCGTGGAAATCGCTCCGGGACCCCAAAACGGTAAGTAATAGCCCATGAAACGGGCTAGAATCGCCCAAAACGGCGAGTGATGAGGAAGGACACATAAGTGCACCTTGTGGTTCAGCAACCATGAAAATCACAGCGGGACCCAAAATGGTGAGTAATACTCCACGAAACGGGCCAGAATAGGCCAAAACAGCGAGTCTTGATGAACGACACGTAAGCGCACCTTGGGTTCAGCAACCATGAAAATCACTCCGGGGCTCCAAAACGGTGAGTAATAGCCCACGAAACGGGGTAGAATTGGCTGAAACTGCGAGTTTGGATGACGAACACGTAAACGCACCTTGGTATCGTTGATCGTTGAAATCGCTCTGAGACTCCAAAACGGTGAGTAATTGCCCACGTAACGGGCCAGAATCAGCCGAAACTGTTAGTTTCGGTGACGAACACGTAAACGCGGGATCGTTAATCGTGGAAATCGCTCCGGGAACCAAAACGGTGAGTTGTAGCCCATGAAACGGGTTAGAATCGGCCAAAACTGCAAGTGTTGATGAACGACGCGCAAGTGCACCATAGGGTTCAGCAACCTTGACAATCACTCCGGAACCCCAAAACGATGAGTAATAGTCCATGAAACGGGCCAGAATCGGCCAAAAGGGTAAGTTATTGAAACGGGCCAGAATCACCGGAAACGGAGAGTGATCAACGACACGTAAGCGCACCTTGTGGTTCAGTAACCATGAAAATCACTCCGGGACCCGAAACCGAAAACCCTAAACCCTAAACATAATCCCTAATAGTCTTCGATACGGGCCAGAATCGGCCAAAACTGGGAGTTTTGATGTCGAACACGTAAATGCACCTCGGGGATCGTTAATCATGGAAATCACTCCGGGAACCCAAAAAATAAGTAATAGCCCATGAAACAGGTCAAAATAGGCCAAAACGGTGAGTGTTGATGAACGACACGTAAGGGCACCCTGGGGTTCAGCAACCACGAAAATCGTTTCGGGACCCCAAAACAGTGAGTAATAGTCCACGATACGGGCCAGAATCGGCCAAAACTACGAGTGTTGATGACCGACACGTAAACGCACCTCGTGGTTCATTAGTCATGAAAATCTCCCCGGGATCCCAAAACAGTGAGCAATAGTCCACTATACGGGTCAGAAATGGCCGAAACTACGAGTGTTGATGATCGACACGTAAATGCACCCCGGGGTTCGTCAGTCCTGGAAATCGCTCCGGGACCCCAAAACGGTAAGTAATAGCACATGAAACGGGCCAGAATCGCCCAAAACGGCGAGTGATGAGGAACGACACATAAGCGGACCTTGTGGTTGAACAACCGTGAAAATCACTCCGGGACCCGAAACCGAAAACCCTAAACCCTAAACATAATCCATAATAGTTTTTGATACGGGCCAGAATCGGCCGAAACTGGGAGTTTTGATGTCGAACACGTAAATGCACCTCGGGGATCGTTAATCATTGAAATCGCTCCGGAACCCGAAAACAGTAAGTAATAGCCCATGAAACGGGCCAGAATAGGCCAAAACGACGAGTGTTGATGAACGACACGTAAGGGCACCCTGGGCTTCAGCAACCACGAAAAATGTTTCGGGACCTCAAAACGATGAGTAATATTCCACGATACTGGACAGAATCGGCCAAAACTACGAGTGTTGATGACCGACACGTAAACGCACATCGTGGTTCATTAGTCATGAAAATCGCCCCGGGACCCCAAAACGGTGAGTAATAGTCCACTATACGGGTCAGAAATGGCCGAAACTACGAGTGTTGATGACCGACACGTAAATGCATCCCGGGGTTCGTCAGTCGTGGAAATCGCTTCGGGACCCCAAAACGGTAAGTAATAGCACATGAAACGGGCCAGAATTGCCCAAAACGGCGAGTGATGAGGAACGACACATAAGCGCACCTCGTGGTTCAACAACCATGAAAATCACTCCGGGACCCGAAACCAAAAACCCTAAACCCTAAACATAATCCATAATAGTTTTTGATACGGGCCAGAATCGGCCGAAACTGGGAGTTTTGATGTCGAACACGTAAATGCACCTCGGGGATCGTTAATCATTGAAATCGCTCCGGGACCCCAAAACAGTAAGTAATAGCCCATGAAACGGGCCAGAATAGGCCAAAACGACGAGTGTTGATGAACGACACGTAAGGGCACCCTGGGGTTCAGCAACCACGAAAAATGTTTCGGGACCTCAAAACGATGAGTAATAGTCCACGATACTGGCCAGAATCAGCCAAAACTACGAGTGTTGATGACCGACACGTAAACGCACATCGTAGTTCATTAGTCATGAAAATCGCCCCGGGACACCAAAATGGTGTGTAATAGTCCACTATGCAGGCCAGAAATGGCGAAACTACGAGTGTTGATGACCGACACGTAAATGCACCCCGGGGTACATCAATCGTGGAAATCGCTCCGGGACCCCAAAACGGTATGTAATAGCCCATGAAACGGGCCAGAATCGCCCAAAACGGCGAGTGATGAGGAACGACATATAAGTGCACCTTGTGGTTCAGCAACCATGAAAATCACAGCGGGACCCAAAATGGTGAGTAATACTCCACGAAACGGGCCAGAATAGGCCAAAACAGCGAGTCTTGATGAACGACACGTAAGCGCACCTTGGGGTTCAGCAACCATGAAAATCACTCCGGGGCTCCAAAACGGTGAGTAATAGCCCACGAAACGGGCCAGAATTGGCTGAAACTGCGAGTTTGGATGACGAACACGTAAACGCACCTTGGGATCGCTAATCGTTGAAATCGCTCTGAGACTCCAAAACGGTGAGTAATTGCCCACGTAACGGGCCAGAATCAGCGGAAACTGTTAGTTTCGGTGACGAACACGTAAACGCGGGATCGTTAATCGTGGAAATCGCTCCGGGAACCAAAACGGTGAGTTGTAGCCCATGAAACGGGTTAGAATCGGCCAAAACTGCAAGTGTTGATGAACGACGCGCAAGTGCACCATAGGGTTCAGCAACCTTCGCAATCACTCCGGAACCCCAAAATGATGAGTAATAGTCCATGAAACGGGTCAGAGTCGGCCAAAAGGGTAAGTTATTGAAACGGGCCAGAATCACCAGAAACGGAGAGTGATCAACGACACGTAAGCGCACCTTGTGGTTCAGCAACCATGAAAATCACTCCGGGACCCGAAACCGAAAACCCTAAACCCTAAACATAATCCCTAATAGTCTTCGATACGGGCCAGAATCGGCCAGAACTGGGAGTTTTGATGTCCAACACGTAAATGCACCTCGGGGATCGTTAATCATGGAAATCGCTCCGGGAATCCAAACAATAAGTAATAGCCCATGAAACAGGCCAAAATAGGCCAAAACGGCGAGTGTTGATGAACGACACGTAAGGGCACCCTGGAGTTCAGGAACCACGAAAATCGTTTCGGGACCCCAAAACAGTGAGTAATAGTCCACGATACGGGCCAGAATCGGCCAAAACTACGAGTGTTGATGACCGACACGTAAACGCACCTCGTGGTTCATTAGTCATGAAAATCGCCCCGGGACCCCAAAACGGTGAGTAATAGTCCACTATACGGGTCAGAAATGGCCGAAACTACGAGTGTTGATGACCGACACGTAAATGCACCCCGGGGTTCGTCAGTCGTGGAAATCGCTCCGGGACCCCAAAACGGTAAGTAACAGCCCATGAAACGGGCCAGAATAGGCCAAAACGGCAAGTGTTGATGAACAACACGTAAGGGCACCCTGGGGTTCACCAACCACGAAAATCGTTTCGGGACCTCAAAACGGTGAGTAATAGTCCACGATACGGGCCAGAATCGGCCAAAACTACGAGTGTTGATGACGGACACGTAAACGCACCTCGTGGTTCATTAGTCCTGAAAATCGCCCCGGGACCCCAAAACGGTGAGTAATACTCCACTTTACGAGTCAGAAATGGCCGAAACTACGAGTGTTGATGACCGACACGTAAATGCACCCCGGGGTTCGTCAGTCGTGGAAATCGCTCCAGGACCCCAAAACGGTAAGTAATAGCCCATGAAACGGGCCAGAATCGCCCAAAACGGCGAGTGATGAGGAACGACACATAAGCGCACCTTGTGGTTCAGCAACCATGAGAATCACTCCGGGACCCAAAATGGTGAGTAATACTCCACGAAACGGGCCAGAATAGGCCAAAACAGCGAGTCTTGATGAACAACACGTAAGCACACCTTGGGGTTCAGCAACCATGAAAATCACTCCGGGGCTCCAAAACGGTGAGTAATAGCCCACGAAACGAGCCAGAATTGGCCGAAACTGCGAGTTTGGATGACGAACACGTAAACGCACCTTGGGATCGTTAATCGGTTAAATCGCTCTGAGACTCCAAAACAGTGAGTAATTGCCCACGTAACGGGCCAGAATCAGCCGAAACTGTTAGTTTCGGTGACGAATACGTAAACGCGGGATCGTTAATCGTGGAAATCGCTCCGGGAACCAAAACGGTGAGTTGTAGCCCATGAAACGGGTTAGAATCGGCCAAAACTACGAGTGTTGATGAACGACGAGCAAGTGCACCATAGGGTTCAGCAACCTTGACAATCACTCCGGAACCACAAAACGATGAGTTATAGTCCATGAAACGGGCCAGAATCGGCCAAAAGGGTAAGTTATTGAAACGGGCCAGAATCATGATGAACGACACATAAGCGCACCTTGGGTTCAGCAACCATGAAAATCACTCCGGGACCCAAAACCATAAACCCTAAACCCTAAACATAATCCCTAATATTCTTCGATACGGGCCAGAATCGGACAAAACTGGGAGTTTTGATGTCGAACACGTAAATGCACCTCGGGGATCGTTAATCATGGAAATCGCTCCGGGACCCCAAAACAGTAAGTAATAGCCCATGAAACAGGCCAAAATAGGCCAAAACAGCGAGTGTTGATGAACGACACGTAAGGGCACCCTGGGGTACAGCAACCACGAAAATCATTTCGGGACCCCAAAACGGTGAGTAATAGTCCTCGATACGGGCCAGAATCGGCCAAAACTACGTGTGGTGATGACCGACACGTAAACGCACCTCGGGGTTCATTAGTCATGAAAATCGGCCCGTTACCCCAAAACGGTGAGTAATAGTCCACTATACGGGTCAGAAATGGCCGAAACTACGAATGTTGATGACCGACACGTAAATGCACACCGGGGTTCGTCAGTCGTGGAAATCGCTCCGGGACCCCAAAACGGTAAGTAATAGCCCTTGAAACGGGCCAGAATCGCCCAAAACGGCAAGTTATGAGGAACGACACATAAGCGCACCTTGTGGTTCAACAACCATGAAAATCACTCCGGGACCCGAAACCGAAAACCCTAAACCCTAAGCATAATCCCTAATAGTCTTCGATACGGGCCAGAATCGGACGAAACTGGGAGTTTTGATGCCGAACACGTAAATGCACCTCGGGGATCGTTAATCATGGAAATCGCTCCGGGACCCCAAAACAGTAAGTAATAGCCCATGAAACGGGCTAGAATAGGCCAAAACGGCGAGTGTTGATGAAGGACACGTAAGGGCACGCTGGGGTTCAGCAACCACGAAAATTGTTTCGGGACCTCAAAACGGTGAGTAATAGTCCACGATACGGGCCAGAATCGGCCAAAACTACGAGTGTTTATGACCGACACGTAAACGCACCTCGTGGTTCATTAGTCATGAAAATCGCCCCGGGACCCCAAAACGGTGAGTAATACTCCACTATACGAGTTAGAAATGGCCCAAACTACGAGTGTTGATGACCGACACATAAATGCACCCCGGGGTTCGTCAATCGTGGAAATCGCTCCGGGACCCAAAACGGTAAGTAGCCCATGAAACGGGCCAGAATCGCCCAAAACGGTGAGTGATGAGGAACGACACGTAAGCACACCTTGTGGTTCAGCAACCATGAAAATCACTCCGGGACCCCAAATGGTGAGTAATAGTGCACGAAACGGGCCAGAATAGGCCAAAACAGCGAGTCTTGATAAACGACACGTAAGCGCACCTTGGGGTTCAGCAACCATGAAAATCACTCCGGGGCTCCAAAACTGTGAGTAATAGCCCACGAAACAGGCCAGAATTGGCCGAAACTGCGAGTTTGGATGACGAACACGTAAACGCACCTTGGGATCGTTAATCGTTGAAATCGCTCTGAGACTCCAAAACGGTGAGTAATAGCCCACGAAACGGGCCAGAATCGGCCGAAACTGTTAGTTTCGGTGACGAACACGTAAACGCGGGATCGTTATCGTGGAAATCGCTCTGGGAACCAAAACGGTGAGTTGTAGCCCATGAAACGGGTTAGAATCGGCCAAAACTGCAAGTGTTGATGAACGACGCGCAAGTGCACCATAGGGTTCAACAACCTTGACAATCACTCCGGAACCCCAAAACGATGAGTAATAGTCCATGAAACGGGCCAGAATCGGCCAAAAGGGTAAGTTATTGAAACGGGCCAGAATCACGATGAACGACACGTAAGCGCACCTTGGGTTCAGCAACCATGAAAATTACTCCGGGACCCAAAACCCAAAACCCTATACCCTAAACATAATCCCTAATATTCTTTGATACGGGCCAGAATCGGACAAAACTGGGAGTTTTGATGTCGAACACGTAAATGCACCTCGGGGAGCGTTAATCATGGAAATCGCTCCGGGACCCCAAAAAAGTTAGTAATAGACCATGAAACAGGCCAAAATAGGACAAAACTGTGAGTGTTGATGAACGACACGTAAGGGCACCCTGGGGTTCAGCAACCACGAAAATCATTTCGGGACCCCAAAACGGCGAGTAATAGTCCACGATACGGTCCAGAATCGGCCAAAACTACGAGTGTTGATGACCGACACGTAAACGCACATCGGGGTTCATTAGTCATGAAAATCGGCCCGGGACCCCAAAACGGTGAGTAATAGTCCACTATACGGGTCAGAAATGGCCGAAACTACGAGTGTTGATGACCGACACGTAAATGCACCCCGGGGTTCGTCAGTCATGGAAATCGCTCCGGGACCCCAAAATGGTAAGTAATAGCCCTTGAAACGGGCCAGAATCGCCCAAAACGGCGAGTGATGAGGAACGACACATAAGCGCACCTTGTGGTTCAACAACCATGAAAATCACTCCGGGACCCGAAACCGAAAACCATAAACCCTAAACATAATCCCTAATAGTCTTCGATACGGGCCAGAATCGGCCGAAACTGGGAGTTTTGATGCCGAACACGTAAATGCACCTCGGGGATCGTTAATCATGGAAATCGCTCCAGGACCCCAAAACAGTAAGTAATAGCCCATGAAACGGGCCAGAATAGGTCAAAACGGCGAGTGTTGATGAACGACACGTAAGGGCACCCTGGGGTTCAGCAACCACGAAAATCGTTTCGGGACCTCAAAACAGTGAGTAATAGTCCACGTTACGTTCCAGAATCGGCCAAAACTACGAGTATTGATGACCGACACGTAAACGCACCTCGTGGTTCATTAGTCATGAAAATCGCCCCGGGACCCCAAAACGGTGAGTAATACTCCACTATACGAGTCAGAAATGGCCCAAACTACGAGTGTTGATGACCGACACGTAAATGCACCCCGGGGTTCGTCAATCGTGGAAATCGCTCCGGGACCCCAAAACGGTAAGTAATAGCCCATGAAACGGGCCAGAATCGCCCAAAACGGCGAGTGATGAGGAACGACACGTAAGCACACCATGTGGTTCAGCAACCATGAAAATCACTCCGGGACCCAAAATGGTGAGTAATAGTGCACGAAACGGGCCAGAATAGGCCAAAATAGCGAGTCTTGATAAACGACACGTAAGCGCACCTTGGGGTTCAGCAACCATGAAAATCACTCCGGGGCTCCAAAACGGTGAGTAATAGCCCACGAAACAGGCCAGAATTGGCCGAAACTGCGAGTTTGGATGACGAACACGTAAACGCACCTTGGGATCGTTAATCGTTGAAATCGCTCTGAGACTCCAAAACGGTGAGTAATAGCCCACGAAACGGGCCAGAATCGGCCGAAACTGTTAGTTTCGGTGACGAACACGTAAACGCGGGATCGTTAATCGTGGAAATCGCTCCGGGAACCAAAACGGTGAGTTGTAGCCCATGAAATGGGTTAGAATCGGCCAAAACTGCAAGTGTTGATGAACGACGCGCAAGTGCACCATAGGGTTCAGCAACCTTGACAATCACTCCGGAACCCCAAAACGATGAGTAATAGTCCATGAAACGGGCCAGAATCGGCCAAAAGGGTAAGTTATTGAAACGGGCCAGAATCATGATGAACGGCACGTAAGCGCACGTTGGGTTCAGCAACCATGAATATCACTCCGGGACCCAAAACCCTAAACATAATCCCTAATATTCTTCGATACGGGTCAGAATCGGACAAAACTGGGAGTTTTGATGTCGAACACGTAAATGCACCTCGGGGAGCGTTAATCATGGAAATCGCTCCGGGACCCCAAAACAGTAAGTAATAGCCCATGAAACGGGCCAGAATAGGCCCAAACGGCGAGTGTTGATGAACGACACGTAAGGGCACCCTGGGGTTCAGCAACCACGAAAATCGTTTCGGGACCTCAAAACGGTGAGTAATAGTCCACGATACGGGCCAGAATCTGCCAAAACTACAAGTGTTGATGACCGACACGTAAATGCACCCCGGGGTTCCTCAGTCGTGCAAATCGCTCCGGGACCCCAAATTGGTGAGTAATAGTCCGCTACACGGGTCAGAAATGGCCGGAACTACGAGTGTTGATGACCCACACGTAAATGCACCTCGGGGTTCGTCAATCGTGGACATCGCTCCGGAACCCCAAAACGGTAAGTAATAGCCCATGAAACGGGCCAGAATCGCCCAAAACGGAGAGTGATGAGGAACGACACATAAGCGCTACTTGTGGTTCAGCAACCATGAAAATCACTCCGGGACCCAAAATGGTGAGTTATACTCCACGGAACGGGCCAGAATAGGCCAAAACAGCGAGTCTTGATGAACGACACGTAAGCGCACCTTGGGGTTCAGCAACCATGAAAATTACTCCGGGGTCCAAAACGGTGAGTAATAGCCCACGAAACGGGCCAGAATTGGCCGAAACTGCGAGTTTAGATGACGAACACGTAAACGCACCTTGGGATCGTTAATCGTTGAAATCGCTCCGGGACTCCAAAACGGTGAGTAATAGCCCACGAAACAGGCCAGAATCGGCCGAAACTGTTAGTTTCGGTGACGAACACGTAAACGCGGGATCGTTAATCGTGGAAATCGCTCCGGGAACCAAAACAGTGAGTTGTAGCCCATGAAATGGGTTAGAATCGGCCAAAACTGTAAGTGTTGATGAACGACGCACAAGTGCACCATAGGGTTCAGCAACCTTGACAATCACTCCGGAACCCCAAAACGATGAGTAATAGTCCATGAAACGGGCCAGAATCGGCCAAAAGGGTAAGTTATTGAAACGGGCCAGAATCATGATGAACGGCACGTAAGCGCTCCTTGGGTTCAACAACCATGAAAATCACTCCGGGACCCAAAACCCTAAACCCAATACCCTAAACATAATCCCTAATATTCTTCGATACGGGCCAGAATCGGAAAAAACTGGGAGTTTTGATATCGAACACGTAAATGCACCTCGGGGAGCGTTAATCATGGAAATCGCTCCGGGACCCCAAAACAGTAAGTAATAGCCCATGAAACAGGCCAAAATAGGCCAAAACTGCGAGTGTTGATGAACGACACGTAAGGGCACCCTGGGGTTCAGCAACCACGAAAATCATTTCGGGACCCCAAAACGATGAGTAATAGTCCACGATACGGGCCAGAATCGGCCAAAACTACGTGTGTTGATGACCGACACGTAAACGCACCTCGGGGTTCATTAGTCATGAAAATCGGCCCGGGACCCCAAAGCGGTGACTAATAGTCCACTATACGGGTCAGAAATGGCCGAAACTACGAGTGTTGATGACCCACACGTAAATGCACCCCGGGGTTCGTTAGTCGTGGAAATCGCTCCGGGACCCCAAAACGGTAAGTAATAGCCCATGAAACGGGCCAGAATCGCCCAAAACGGCGAGTGATGAGGAACGACACATAAGCGCACCTTGTGGTTCAACAACCATGAAAATCACTCCGGGACCCGAAACCGAAAACCCTAAACCCTAAACATAATCCCTAATAGTCTTCGATACGGGCCAGAATCGGCCAAAACTGGGAGTTTTGATGCTGAACACGTAAATGAACCTCGGGGATCGTTAATCATGGAAATCGCTCCGGGACCCCAAAACAGTAAGTAATAGCCCATGAAACGGGCCAGAATAGGCCAAAACGGCGAGTGTTGATGAATGACACGTAAGGGCACCCTCGGGTTCAACAACCATGAAAATCGTTTCGGGACCTCAAAACGGTGAGTAATAGTCCACGATACGGGCCAGTATCGGCCAAAATTACGAGTATTAATGACCGACACGTAAACGCACCTCGTGGTTCATTACTCATGAAAATCGCCCCGGGATCCCAAAACGGTGAGTAATACTCCACTATACGAGTCAGAAATGGCCCAAACTACGAGTGTTGATGACCGACACGTAAATGCACCTCGGGGTTCGTCAATCGTGGAAATCGCTCCGGAACCCCAAAACGGTAAGTAATAGCCCATGAAACGGCCCAGAATCGCCCAAAACGGCGAGTGATGAGGAACAACACATAAGCGCACCTTGTGGTTCAACAACCATGAAAATCACTCCGGGACCCGAAACCGAAAACCCTAAACCCTAAACATAATCCCTAATAGTCTTCGATACGGGCCAGAATCGGTCGAAACTGGGGCTACTTGATGTCGAACACGTAGATGAACCTCGGGGATCGTTAATCATGGAAATCGCTCCGGGACCCCAAAACAGTAAGTAATAGCCCATGAAACGGGCCAGAATAGGCCCAAACGGCGAGTGTTGATGAACGACACGTAAGGGCACCCTGTGGTTAAGCAACCACGAAAATCGTTTCGGGACCTCAAAACGGTGAGTAATAGTCCACGATACGGGCCAGAATCTGCCAAAACTACGAGTGTTGATGATCGACACGTAAAGGCACCCCGGGGTTCCTCAGTCGTGCAAATCGCTCCGGGACCCCAAAACGGTGAGTAATAGTCCGCTACACGGGTCAGAAATGGCCGAAACTACGAGTGTTGATGACCCACACGTAAATGCACCTCGGGGTTCGTCAATCATGGACATCGCTCCGGAACCCCAAAATGGTAAGTAATAGCCCATGAAACGGGCCAACATCGCCCAAAACGGCGAGTGATGAGGAACGACACATAAGCGCCACTTGTGGTTCAGCAACCATGAAAATCACTCCGGGACCCAAAATGGTGAGTTATACTCCACGAAACGGGCCAGACTAGGCCAAAACAGCGAGTCTTGATGAACGACATGTAAGCGCACCTTGGGGTTCAGCAACCATGAAAATTACTCCGGGGTCCAAAACGATGAGTAATAGCCCACGAAACGGGCCAGAATTTGCCGAAACTGCGAGTTTAGATGACGAACACGTAAACGCACCTTGGGATCGTTAATCGTTGAAATCGCTCTGGGACTCCAAAACGGTGAGTAATAGCCCACGAAACGGGCCAGAATCGGCCGAAACTGTTAGTTTCGGTGACGAACACGTAAACGCGGGATCGTTAATCGTGGAAATCGCTCCGGGAACCAAAACGGTGAGTTGTAGCCCATGAAATGGGTTAGAATCGGCCAAAACTGTAAGTGTTGATGAACGACGCGCAAGTGCACCATAGGGTTCAGCAACCTTGACAATCACTCCGGAACCCCAAAACGATGAGTAATAGTCCATGAAACGGGCCAGAATCGGCCAAAAGGGTAAGTTATTGAAACGGGCCAGAATCATGATGAACGGCACGTAAGCGCACCTTGGGTTCAACAACCATGAAAATCACTCCGGGACCCAAAACCCTAAACCCAATACCCTAAACATAATCCCTAATATTCTTCGATACGGGCCAGAATCGGACAAAACTGGGAGTTTTGATGTCGAACACGTAAATGCACCTCGAGGAGCGTTAATCATGGAAATCGCTCCGGGACCCCAAAACAGTAAGTAATAGCCCATGAAGCAGGCCAAAATAGGCCAAAACTGCGAGTGTTGATGAACGACACGTAAGGGCACCCTGGGGTTCAGCAACCACGAAAATCATTTCGGGACCCCAAAACGATGAGTAATAGTCCACGATACGGGCCAGAATCGGCCTAAACTACGTGTGTTGATGACCGACACGTAAACGCACCTCGGGGTTCATTAGTCATGAAAATCGGCCCGGGACCCCAAAACGGTGAGTAATAGTCCATTATACGGGCCAGAAATGGCCGAAACTACGAGTGTTGATGACCGACACGTAAATGCATCCCGGGGTTCGTTAGTCGTGGAAATCGCCCCGGGACCCCAAAACGGTAAGTAATAGCCCATGAAACGGGCCAGAATCGCCCAAAACGGCGAGTGATGAGGAATGACACATAAGCGCACCTTGTGGTTCAACAACTATGAAAATCACTCCGGGACCCGAAACCGAAAACCCTAAACCCTAAACATAATCCCTAATAGTCTTCGATACGGGCCAGAATCGGCCGAAACTGGGAGTTTTGATGCTGAACACGTAAATGAACCTCGGGGATCGTTAATCATGGAAATCGCTCCGGGACCCCAAAACAGTAAGTAATAGCCCATGAAACGGGCCAGAATAGGCCAAAACGGCGAGTGTTGATGAATGACACGTAAGGGCACCCTGGGGTTCAGCAACCATGAAAATCGTTTCGGGACCTCAAAACGGTGAGTAATAGTCCACGATACGGGCCAGAATCGGCCAAAACTACGAGTATTGATGACCGACACGTAAACGCACCTCGTGGTTCATTAGTCATGAAAATCGCCCCGGGACCGCAAAACGGTGAGTAATACTCCACTATACGAGTCAGAAATGGCCCAAACTACGAGTGTTGATGACCGACACGTAAATGCACCCCGGGGTTCGTCAATCGTGGAAATCGCTCCGGGACCCCAAAACGGTAAGTAATAGCCCATGAAACAGCCCAGAATCACCCAAAACGGCGAGTGATGAGGAACAACACATAAGCGCACCTTGTGGTTCAACAACCATGAAAATCACTCCGGGACCCGAAACCGAAAACCCTAAACCCTAAACATAATCCCTAATGGTCTTTGATATGGGCCAGAATCGGTCGAAACTGGGGCTACTTGATGTCGAACACGTAAATGAACCTCGGGGATCGTTAATCATGGAAATCGCTCCGGGACCCCAAAACAGTAAGTAATAGCCCATGAAACGGGCCAGAATAGGCCCAAACGGCGAGTGTTGATGAACGACACGTAAGGGCACCCTGGGGTTCAGCAACCACGAAAATCGTTTCGGGACCTCAAAACGGTGAGTAATAGTCCACGATACGGGCCAGAATCTGCCAAAACTACGAGTGTTGATGACCGACACGTAAAGGCACCCCGGGGTTCCTCAGTCGCGCAAATCGCTCCGGGACCCCGAAACGGTGAGTAATAGTCCGCTACACGGGTCAGAAATGGCCGAAACTACGAGTGTTGATGACCCACACGCAAATGCACCTCGGGGTTCGTCAATCATTGACATCGCTCCGGAACCCCAAAACGGTAAGTAATAGCCCATGAAACGGGCCAAAATCGCCCAAAACGGCGAGTGATGAGGAACGACACATAAGCGCCACTTGTGGTTCAGCAACCATGAAAATCACTCCGGGACCCAAAATGGTGAGTTATACTCCACGAAACGGGCCAGAATAGGCCAAAACAGCGAGTCTTGATGAACGACACGTAAGCGCACCTTGGGGTTCAGCAACCATGAAAATTACTCCGGGGTCCAAAACGGTGAGTAATAGCCCACGAAACGGGCCAGAATTGGCCAAAACTGCGAGTTTAGATGACGAACACGTAAACGCACCTTGGGATCGTTAATCGTTGAAATCGCTCTGGTACTCCAAAACGGTGAGTAATAGCCCACGAAACGGGCCAGAATCGGCCGAAACTGTTAGTTTCGGTGACGAACACGTAAACGCGGGATCGTTAATCGTGGAAATCGCTCCGGGAACCAAAACGGTGAGTTGTAGCCCATGAAATGGGTTAGAATCGGCCAAAACTGTAAGTGTTGATGAACGACGCGCAAGTGCACCATAGGGTTCAGCAATCTTGACAATCACTCCGGAACCCCAAAACGATGAGTAATAGTCCATGAAACGGGCCAGAATCGGCCAAAAGGGTAAGTTATTGAAACGGGCCAGAATCATGATTAACGGCACGTAAGCGCACCTTGGGTTCAGCAACCATGAAAATCACTCCGGGACCCAAAACCCTAAACCCAATACCCTAAACATAATCCATAATATTCTTCGATACGGGCCAGAATCGGACAAAACTGGGAGTTTTGATGTCGAACACGTAAATGCACCTCGGGGAGCGTTAATCATGGAAATCGCTCCGGGACCCCAAAACAGTAAGTAATAGCCCATGAAACAGGCCAAAATAGGCCAAAACTGCGAGTGTTCATGAACGACACGTAAGGGCACCCTGGGGTTCAGCAACCACGAAAATCATTTCGGGACCCCAAAACGATGAGTAATAGTCCACGATACGGGCCAGAATCGGCCAAAACTACGTGTGTTGATGACCGACACGTAAACGCACCTCGGGGTTCATTAGTCATGAAAATCGGCCCGGGACCCCAAAACGGTGAGTAATAGTCCACTATACGGGTCAGAAATGACCGAAACTACGAGTGTTGATGACCGACACGTAAATGCACCCCGGGGTTCGTTAGTTGTGGAAATCGCGCCGGGACCCCAAAACGGTAAGTAATAGCCCATGAAACGGGCCAGAATCGCCCAAAACGGCGAGTGATGAGGAACGACACGTAAGCGCACCTTGTGGTTCAACAACCATGAAAATCACTCCGGGACCCGAAACCGAAAACCCTAAACCCTAAACATAATCCCTAATAGTCTTCGATACGGGCCAGAATCGGCCGAAACTGGGAGTTTTGATGCCGAACACGTAAATGAACCTCGGGGATCGTTAATCATGGAAATCGCTCCGGGACCCCAAAACAGTAAGTAATAGCCCATGAAACGGGCCAGAATAGGCCAAAACGGCGAGTATTGATGACCGACACGTAAACGCACCACGTGGTTCATTAGTCATGAAAATCGCCCCGGGATCCCAAAACGGTGAGTAATACTCCACTATACGAGTCAGAAATGGCCCAAACTACGAGTGTTGATGACCGACACGTAAATGCACCCCGGGGTTCGTCAATCGTGGAAATCGCTCCGGGACCCCAAAACGGTAAGTAATAGCCCATGAAACGGGCCAGAATCGCCCAAAACGGCGAGTGATGAGGAACGACACGTAAGCACACCTTGTGGTTCAGCAACCATGAAAATCACTCCGGGACCCAAAATGGTGAGTAATAGTGCACGAAACGGGCCAGAATAGGCCAAAACAGCGAGTCTTGATAAACGACACGTAAGGGCACCTTGGGGTTCAGCAACCATGAAAATCACTCTGGGGCTCCCAAACGGTGAGTAATAGCCCACGAAACAGGCCAGAATTGGCCGAAACTGCGAGTTTGGATGACGAACACGTAAACGCACCATGGGATCGTTAATCGTTGAAATCGATCTGATACTCCAAAACGGTGTGTAATAGCCCACGAAACGGGCCAGAATCGGCCGAAACTGTTAGTTTCGGTGACGAACACGTAAACGCGGGATCGTAAACGTGGAAATCGCTCCGGGAACCAAAACGGTGAGTTGTAGACCATGAAACGGGTTAGAATCGACCAAAACTGCAAGTGTTGATGAACGACACGCAAGTGCACCATAGGGTTCACAAACCTTGACAATCACTCCGGAACCCCAAAACGATGAGTAATAGTCCATGAAACTGGCCAGAATCGGCCAAAAGGGTAAACGGGCCAGAATCACGATGAACGACACGTAAGCGCACCTTGGGTTCAGCAACCATGAAAATTACTCCGGGACCAAAACCGAAAACCCTATACCCTAAACATAATCCCTAATATTCTTCGATACGGGCCAGAATCGGACAAAACAGGGAGGTTTGATGTCGAACACGTAAATGCACCTCGGGGAGCGTTAATCATGGAAATCGCTCCGGGACCCCAAAACAGTAAGTAATAGCCCATGAAACAGGCCAAAATAGGACAAAACTGCGAGTGTTGATGAACGACACGTAAGGGCATCCTGAGGTTCAGCAACCACGAAAATCATTTTGGGACCCCAAAACGGTGAGTAATAGTCCACGATACGGGCCAGAATCGGCCAAAACTACGTGTGTTGATGACCGACACTTAAACGCACCTCGGGGTTCATTAGTCAAGAAAATCGGCCCGGGACCCCAAAACGGTGAGTAATAATCCACTATACGGGTCAGAAATGGCCGAAACTACGAGTGTTGATGACCGACACGTAAATGCACCCCGGGGTTCGTCAGTCGTGGAAATCGCTCCGGGACCCCAAAACGGTAACACTACTAGGAAAAGGGCTATAGATGGAATTGACACTAATGGCGCACCAGACATGCAGTGCGCCATTAGTATATACTAATGGCGCACCATGTGTTGGTGCGCCATTAGTATCCAAATACTAATGGCGCACCGTTGATGTGGTGCGCCATTAGTAGTTCAACTTACTAATGGCGCACCACTCCCACGGTGCGCCATTAGTATTATTTTTTCATATTTTGTTTTTATTTTTTTATTTTATTTTCAAAAAATACTAATGGCGCACAGTGGGAGTGGTGCATCATTAGTAGTTGAACTACTAATGGCGCACCACTACCACGGTGCGCCATTAGTAACTTGGCCATTACTGCACCCCCCTGGACCGCCTTTTCCAGTTCAAAAAATAAATAAAAGAAAATGATGTAAATGTCAAAAAAATAAAAGAAAATAAGTTTCCCATGTGATATGTGGTCTACTTGTTGGGAAAATTTACAAATATGAATTTTGACTTTATTTGCAAAATATCTCTGAAATTTAGTAAAACGGGTATAACTTTTGCATACGAACTCGGATTAAAAAGTTTTTTATATGAAAAATCATCTACTCGAAAAGTTACATCCGAATTTAACCGGGGGAACCCTGTTAAACATTTTCAAAATCCCCAAAAACCTAACAGAAAAAAAGTTACGGGGCTTTTAAGATCTACAGGCAAAAAAATTCAAAAAAATTCAAACTTATTAGTGGCGCCCCGTTTGCTAGCTGCGCCACTAGTAACAGAAAAACAAATATGAAATTTTCGAATAAAATATTTTTTAATTTTTTTTCAAAAATATGATACGTAATAACCGGGAAGTTTGAAATATATTTTCAAAATATCATCATACTCATGAACATTAACAAACTCCTAGACATCAAGAAGGGTTAATAGGATTGATATGATAGATATAACTACAAGTGCATGTGAAGTGAGCTGGTGCTGGGGTTGGATAGAACTACGAAGTTAAGCGTGCTCGGGCTGGAGTAGTGTGAGGATGGGTGACCTTATGGGAAGTTTGACCACAGAGTGCAATTTGACTTGAGATTAAGCCATAATGATCTGAGATAAAAAAAGAAAAAAAATTGAAAAAAAAAATTTGATTTTTTTTTACTAACGGCGCACTTCTATGTAGTGCGCCATTAGTATGCCAAAGCACCTGGGTATAGATGGCCCCCTGCGAGGCATACTAATGGCGCACCGTGCCAGATACTAATGGCGCACGAGAGGTGCGCCATTAGTAAATAATACTAATGGCGTGCTACTAATGGCGCACCCATTAGTAACCCTTTTTCTAGTAGTGTAAGTAATAGCCCATGAAACGGGCTAGAATCGCCCAAAACGGCGAGTGATGAGGAACGACACATAAGCGCCACTTGTGGTTCAGCAACCATGAAAATTACTCCGGGACCCAAAATGGTGAGTAATACTCCACGAAATGGGCCAGAATAGGCCAAAATAGCGAGTCTTGATGAACGACACGTAAGCGCACCTTGGGGTTTAGCAACCATGAAAATTACTCCGGGGTCCAAAACGGTGAGTAATAGCCCACGAAACGGGCCATAATTGGCCGAAACTGCGAGTTTGGATGACGAACACGTAAACGCACCTTGGGATCGTTAATCGTTGAAATCGCTCTGGGACTCCAAAACGGTGAGTAATAGCCCACGAAACGGGCCAGAATCGGCCGAAACTGTTAGTTTCGATGACGAACACGTAAACGCGGGATCGTTAATCGTGGAAATCGCTTCGGGAACCAAAACGGTGAGTTGTAGCCCATGAAATGGGTTAGAATCGGCCAAAACTGTAAGTGTTGATGAACGACGCGCAAGTGCACCATAGGGTTCAGCAACCTTGAAAATCACTTCGGAACCCCAAAACGATGAGTAATAGTCCTTGAAACGGGCCAGAATCGGCCAAAAGGGTAAGTTATTGAAACGGGCCAGAATCATGATGAACGGCACGTAAGCGCACCTTGGGTTCAGCAACCATGAAAATCACTCCGGGACCCAAAACCCAAAACCCTATACCCTGAACATAATCCCTAATATTCTTCGATACGGGCCAGAATCGGACAAAACTGGGAGTTTTGATGTCGAACACATAAATGCACCTCGGGGAGCGTTAATCATGAAAATCGCTCCGGGACCCCAAAACAGTAAGTAATAGCCCATGAAACAGGCCAAAATTGGCCAAAACTGCGAGTGTTGATGAACGACACGTAAGGGCACCCTGGGGTTCAGCAACCACGAAAATCATTTCGGGACCCCAAAACCGTGAGTAATAGTCCACGATATGGGCCATAATCGGCCAAAACTACGTGTGTTGATGACCGACACGTAAACGCACCTCGGGGTTCATTAGTCATGAAAATCGACCCGGGACCCCAAAACGGTGAGTAATAGTCCACTATACGGGTCAGAAATGGCCAAACTACGAGTGTTGATGACCGACACGTAAATGCACCCAGGGGTTCGTTAGTCGTGGAAATCGCTCCGGGACCCCAAAACGGTAAGTAATAGCCCATGAAACGGGGCAAAATCGCCCAAAACGGCGAGTGATGAGGAACGACACATAAGCGCACCTTGTGGTTCAACAACCATGAAAATCACTCCGGGACCCGAAACCGAAAACCCTAAACCCTAAACATAATCCCTAATAGTCTTCGATACGGGCCAGAATCGGCTGAAACTGGGAGTTTTGATGCCGAACACGTAAATGAACCTCGGGGATCGTTAATCATGGAAATCGCTCCGGGACCCCAAAACAGTAAGTAATAGCCCATGAAACGGGCCAGAATAGGCCAAAACGGCGAGTATTGATGACCGACACGTAAACGCACATCGTGGTTCATTAGTCATGAAAATCGCCCCGTGATCCCAAAACGGTGAGTAATACTCCACTATACGAGTCAGAAATGGCCCAAACTACGAGTGTTGATGACCGACACGTAAATGCACCCCGGGGTTCGTCAATCGTGGAAATCGCTCCGGGACCCCAAAACGGTAAGTAATAGCCCATGAAACGGGCCAGAATCGCCCAAAACGGCGAGTGATGAGGAACGACACGTAAGCACACCTTGTGGTTCAGCAACATGAAAATCACTCCGGGACCCAAAATGGTGAGTAATAGTGCACGAAACGGGCCAGAATAGGCCAAAACAGCGAGTCTTGATAAACGACACGTAAGCGCACCTTGGGGTTCAGCAACCATGAAAATCACTCTGGGGCTCCAAAACGGTGAGTAATAGCTCACGAAACAGGCCAGAATTGGCCGAAACTGCGAGTTTGGATGACGAACACGTAAACGCACCATGGGATCGTTAATCATTGAAATCGATCTGATACTCCAAAACGGTGAGTAATAGCCCACGAAACGGGCCAGAATCGGCCGAAACTGTTAGTTTCGGTGACGAACACGTAAACGCGGGATCGTAAACGTGGAAATCGCTCCGGGAACCAAAACGGTGAGTTGTAGCCCATGAAATGGGTTAGAATCGGCCAAAACTGTAAGTGTTGATGAACGACGCGCAAGTGCACCATAGGGTTCAGCAACCTTGACAATCACTCCGGAACCCCAAAACGATGAGTAATAGTCCATGAAACGGGCCAGAATCGACCAAAAGGGTAAGTTATTGAAACGGGCCAGAATCACGATGAACGACACGTAAGCGCACCTTGGGTTCAGCAACCATGAAAATTACTCCGGGACCAAAACCGAAAACCCTATACCCTAAACATAATCCCTAATATTCTTCGATACGGGCCAGAATCGGACAAAACTGGGAGGTTTGATGTCGAACACGTAAATGCTCCTCGGGGAGCGTTAATCATGGAAATCGCTCCGGGACCCCAAAACAGTAAGTAATAGCCCATGAAACAGGCCAAAATAGGACAAAACTGCGAGTGTTGATGAACGACACGTAAGGGCACCCTGAGGTTCAGCAACCACGAAAATCATTTTGGGACCCCAAAACGGTGAGTAATAGTCCACGATACGGGCCAGAATCGGCCAAAACTACGTGTGTTGATGACCGACACTTAAACGCACCTCGGGGTACATTAGTCAAGAAAATCGGCCCGGGACCCCAAAACGGTGAGTAATAATCCACTATACGGGTCAAAAATGGCCGAAACTACGAGTGTTGATGACCGACACGTAAATGCACTCCGGGGTTCGTCAGTCGTGGAAATCGCTCCGGGACCCCAAACCGGTAACACTACTAGGAAAAGGGCTATAGATGGAATTGACACTAATGGCGCACCAGACATGCGGTGCGCCATTAGTATATACTAATGGCGCACCATGTGTTGGTGCGCCATTAGTATCCAAATACTAATGGCGCACCGTTGACGTGGTGCGCCATTAGTAGTTCAACTTACTAATGGCGCACCACTCCCACGGTGCGCCATTAGTATTATTTTTTCATATTTTGTTTTTATTTTTTTATTTTATTTTCAAAAAATACTAATGGCGCACCGTGGGAGTGGTGCGCCATTAGTAACTTGGCCATTACTGCACCCCCCCTGGACCGCCTTTTCCAGTTCAAAAAATAAATAAAAGAAAATGATGTAAATGTCAAAAAAATAAAAGAAAATAAGTTTCCCATGTGATATGTGGTCTACTTGTTGGGAAAATTTACAAATATGAATTTTGACTTTATTTGCAAAATATCTCTGAAATTTAGTAAAACGGGTATAACTTTTGCATACGAACTCGGATTAAAAAGTTTTTTATATGAAAAATCATCTACTCGAAAAGTTACATCCGAATTTCACCAAGGGAACCTTGTTAAACATTTTCAAAATCCCCAAAACCTAACAGAAAAAAAGTTACGGGGCTTTTAAGATCTACAGGCAAAAAAATTCAAAAAATTTCAAACTTATTAGTGGCGCACCGTTTGCTAGGTGCGCCACTAGTAACAGAAAAAATATAAAATTTTCGAAAAAAATATTTTTTAATTTTTTTTTCAAAAATATGATACGTAATAACCGGGAAGTTTGAAATATATTTTCAAAATTTCATCATACTCATGAACATTAACAAACTCCTAGACTTCAAGAAGGGTTAATAGGATTGATATGATAGATATATCAACAAGTGCGTGTGAAGTGAGCTGGTGCTGGGGTTGGATAGAACTACGAAGTTAAGCGTGCTCGGGCTGGAGTAGTGTGAGGATGGGTGATCTTATGGGAAGTTTGACCACAGAGTGCAATTTGACTTGAGATTAAGCCATAATGATCTGAGATAAAAAAAAGAAAAAAAATTGCAAAAAAAATTTGAATTTTTTTTTACTAATGGCGCACTTCTATGTAGTGCGCCATTAGTATGCCAAAGCACCTGGGTATAGATGGCCCCCTGCGAGGCATACTAATGGCGCACCGTGCCAGATACTAATGGCGCACGAGAGGTGCGCCATTAGTAAGTAATACTAATGGCGTGCTACTAATGGCGCACCAGTAGTGTGCCATTAGTAGGCCTTTTTCTAGTAGTGTAAGTAATAGCCCATGAAACGGGCCAGAATCGCCCAAAACGGCGAGTGACGAGGAACGACACATAAGCGCCACTTGTGGTTCAGCAACCATGAAAATCACTCCGGGACCCAAAATGGTGAGTAATACTCCACAAAACGGGCCAGAATAGGCCAAAATAGCGAGTCTTGATGAACGACACGTAAGCGCACCTTGGGGTTCAGCAACCATGAAAATTACTCCGGGGTCCAAAACGGTGAGTAATAGCCCACGAAACGGGCCATAATTGGCCGAAACTGCGAGTTTGGATTACGAACACGTAAACGCACCTTGGGATCGTTAATCGTTGAAATCGCTCTAGGACTCCAAAACGGTGAGTAATAGCCCACGAAACGGGCCAGAATCGGCCGAAACTGTTAGTTTCGGTGACGAACACGTAAACGCGGGATCGTTAATCGTGGAAATCGCTCCGGGAACCAAAACGGTGAGTTGTAGCCCATGAAATGGGTTAGAATCGGCCAAAACTGTAAGTGTTGATGAACGACGCGCAAGTGCACCATACGGTTCAGCAACCTTGACAATCACTCCGGAACCCCAAAACGATGAGTAATAGTCCTTGAAATGGGCCAGAATCGGCCAAAAGTGTAAGTTATTGAAACGGGCCAGAATCATGATGAACGGCACGTAAGCGCACCTTGGGTTCAGCAACCATGAAAATCACTCCGGGACCCAAATCCCAAAACCCTATACACTGAACATAATCCCTAATATTCTTCGATACGGGCCAGAATCGGACAAAACTGGGAGTTTTGATGTCGAACACGTAAATGCACCTCGGGGAGCGTTAATCATGGAAATCGCTCCGGGACCCCAAAACAGTAAGTAATAGCCCATGAAATAGGCAATAATAGGCCAAAACTGCGAGTGTTGATGAACGAAACGTAAGGGCACCCTGGGGTTCAGCAACCACGAAAATCATTTCGGGACCCCAAAACGGTGAGTAATAGTCCACGATACGGGCCAGAATCGGCCAAAACTACGTGTGTTGATGACCGACACGTAAACGCACCTCGGGGTTCATTAGTCATGAAAATCAACCCGGGACCCCAAAACGGTGAGTAATAGTCCACTATACGGGTCAGAAATGGCCAAAACTACGAGTGTTGATGACCGACACGTAAATGCACCCCGGGGTTCGTTAGTCGTGGAAATCGCTCCGGGACCCCAAAACGGTAAGTAATAGCCCATGAAACGGGCCAGAATCGCCCAAAACGGCGAGTGATGAGGAACGACACATAAGCGCACCTTGTGCTTCAACAACCATGAAAATTACTCCGGGACCCGAAACCGAAAACCCTAAACCCTAAACATAATCCCTAGTAGTCTTCGATACGGGCCAGAATCGGCCGAAACTGGGAGTTTTGATGCCGAACACGTAAATGAACCTTGGGGATCATTAATCATGGAAATCGCTCCGGGACCCCAAAACAGTAAGTAATAGCCCATGAAACGGGCCAGAATAGGCCAAAACGGCGAGTGTTGATGAATGACACGTAAGGGCACCCTGGGTTTGATGACCCACAACCGTAAGGGATCTATTGCAGCGTTTTCGATAAGTAAGAGTGTCAAACCCAACGAGGAGCAGAAGGTATTGATAAGCGATTCTAAGCAAGAAATTACTGCAAGCACTGAAAGATAACTTTTTAGGGGTTTTCTCGATACAAGCAAAAGGAAAGTAAAAGCAAGCAATGTAAAAGGTACTTAGAGTAACAAGTGGCCCAATCCCTTCTGAGCAAAGGAGAGGCCTAGCAACTGAACTTATAAAGGCTAAAGCATTCCTGAGGACACACAGGAGAGGTAGTCATGTGCTTTCGCCATATTCCATATCGATACTATGTTATGTGTTGATAAGTGTTGAGTGGGTGGATCTATGCTAGTACACTCTCTAGACTAAGATGAGTGCACTCTTATGATTAAACACCTTGCAAGCATCCGCAAATACAAGATAGAATTTAAGGCAAAAGCCTAACCATAGCAATACGATCGAGGATCCATTATTCCCTTATGCAAAAGCGTGCGAACTGGGGTTCAGGTTTCTGTCACTCTGGCAACCCACCGTAAGCATTCTTTGTACACAATGTATTCTCCAAGGTCCTTAATAAGGCGAAGTGTTGAGTGTTCGACTCACACAACACCACTAGTAGAATGACAACGCAACTTAAGTATCAAACAACACATATTATTTCAACAGCATATGACTACTAACTACAAGACTTTCCCCATGTCCTCAAGAACTAAGGTAACTACTCACGAGACATAAAAGAGATCATGATTAGTGGAGATAAATGGGTGATAAACAATCTGGACATAATAATATTTCTCCAACAAAACTCAATAGCATTCACCACAAAGTAGTAATCAACACCGATGGAGTAGAGAGGATAGGTGGTACTAGTTACAACACAAGTTGCAATTGTGAGATGAGATTTGGATGAAGATGGAGATGGTGCTGGTGTTGGGGATGATATTGATGATGATCTCGATGATGCCCGTGACGATGGTGATGACGACGGCGACGATCTCCCCTTTCGGGAGGTGATCTCCCCGGCGGATTCTGCCCACCGGAGATGGCTTTTTCTTCTCTGTAGGTTTCCGCCACGGAGCGGCGGCGGAACTCCGTAAAAACTCCCTGTTTTAGGGTTTTCGGATAACGGAGAGTATATAGGCAAAAGGGGGCACCCGGAGGTGGGCCAGGGGCTCCAGGCGCCCCCCCGGCGCGGCCGGGGGGGGGGGGGGCGCCCCCATGGCGCCTGGGCACCCGTGGCCCCCCTCTGGTTGCCCTTTGGCATGTCTTCGTGATTCCTCCGAAAAATATCCTCCGTCGATTTTCAGGTAATTTGGAGGTATTCTTCTTCAGCAACTCAGCGTCCACTTTTTACCGCTGAATCCTGCGTCTGCTGCTTCGGCATCGGAAAGTTGCAAACTGTGTAAAATAGACCAAAACAACATAAGAACATCATCGTAACGTGAAATATATCAATGAATAAGGATAAATTATGATACAAAATAGTGATGCATTTTGGACGTATCAGGGTTCAGCAACCACGAAAATCGTTTCGGCACCTCAAAACGGTGAGTAATAGTCCACGATACGGGCCAGAATCGGCCAAAACTACGAGTATTGATGACCGACACGTAAATGCACCTCGTGGTTCATTAGTCATGAAAATCGCCCCGAGACCCCAAAACGGTGAGTAATACTCCACTATATGAGTCAGAAATGGCCCAAACTACGAGTTTTGATGACCGACACGTAAATGCACCCCGGGGTTCGTCAATCGTGGAAATCGCTCCGGGACCCCAAAACGGTAAGTAATAGCCCATGAAACGGGCCAGAATCGCCCCACACGGCGAGTGATGAGGAACGACACGTAAGCACACCTTGTGGTTCAGCAACCATGAAAATCACTCCGGGACCCAAAATGGTGAGTAATAGTGCACGAAACGGGCCAGAATAGGCCCAAACAGCGAGTCTTGATAAAGGACACGTAAGCGCACCTTGGGGTTCAGCAACCATGAAAATCACTCCGGGGCTCCAAAACGGTGAGTAATAGCTCATGAAACGGGCCAGAATTGGCCGAAACTGCAAGTTCGGATGACGAACACGTAAACGCACCTTGGGATCGTTAATCGTTGAAATCGCTCTGAGACTCCAAAACGGTGAGTAATAGCCCACGAAACGGGTCAGAATCGGCCGAAACTGTTAGTTTTGGTGACGAACACGTAAACGTGGGATCGTAATCGTGGAAATCGCTCTGGGAACCAAAACAGTGAGTTGTAGCACATGAAACGAGTTAGAATCGGCCAAAACTGCAAGTGTTGATGAACGACGCGCAAGTGCACCATAGGGTTCACAAACCTTGACAATCACTCTGGAACCCCAAAACGAAGAGTAATAGTCCATGAAACGGGCCAGAATCGGCCAAAAGGGTAAGTTATTGAAACAGGCCAGAATCACGATGAACGACACATAAGCGCACCTTGTGGTTGAGCAACCATGAAAATCACTCCGGGACCCGAAACCGAAAACCCTAAACCCTAAACATAATCCCTAATAGTCTTCGATACGGGCCAGAATAGGCCGAAACTGGGAGTTTTGATGTCGAACACGTAAATGCACCACGGGGATCGTTAATCATGGAAATCGCTCCGGGTCCCCAAAACAGTAAGTAATAGCCCATGAAACGGGCCAGAATAGGCCAAAACAGCGAGTGTTGATGAACGACACGTCAGGGCACCCTGGGGTTCAGCAACCACGAAAATCGTTTCGGGACCCCAAAACGGTGAGTAATAGTCCACGATACGGGCAATAATCGACCAAAACTACGAGTGTTGATGACCGACACATAAACGCACCTCGGGGTTCATTAGTCATGAAAATCGCCCCGGGACCCCAAAATGGTGAGTAATAGTCCACTATACGGGTCAGAAATGGCCGAAACTACGAGTGTTGTAGACCGACACGTAAATGCACCCCGGGGTTCGTCAGTCGTGGAAATCGCTCCGGGACCCCAAAACGGTAAGTAATAGCCCATGAAATGGGCCAGAATCGTCTAAAACGGCGCGTGATGAGGAACGACACATACGCGCACCTTGTGGTTCAGCAACCATGAAAATCACTTCGGGACCCGAAACCGAAAACCCTAAACCCAAAACATAATCCCTAATAGTATTCGATACGGGCCAGAATTGGCCGAAACTGGGACTTTTGATGTCGAACACGTAAATGCACCTCGGGGATCGTTAATCATGGAAATTGCTCCGGGACCCCAAAACAGTAAGTAATAGCCCATGAAACGGGCCACAATAGGCCAAAACGGCGAGTGTTGATGAACGACACGTAAGGGCACGCTGGGGTTCAGCAACCACGAAAATCGTTTCGGGACCCCAAAACGGTGAGTAATAGTCCACGATACGGGCCAGAATCGGCCAAAACTACGAGTGTTGAT
>LR738712.1:582223-608856 GCA_902687465.1 Secale cereale
TGATGAGGAACGACACATACGCGCACCTTGTGGTTCAGCAACCATGAAAATCACTTCGGGACCCGAAACCGAAAACCCTAAACCCAAAACATAATCCCTAATAGTATTCGATACGGGCCAGAATTGGCCGAAACTGGGACTTTTGATGTCGAACACGTAAATGCACCTCGGGGATCGTTAATCATGGAAATCGCTCCGGGACCCCAAAACAGTAAGTAATAGCCCATGAAACGGGCCACAATAGGCCAAAACGGCGAGTGTTGATGAACGACACGTAAGGGCACGCTGGGGTTCAGCAACCACGAAAATCGTTTCGGGACCCCAAAACGGTGAGTAATAGTCCACGATACGGGCCAGAATCGGCCAAAACTACGAGTGTTGATGACCGACACGTAAACGCACCTCGGGGTACATTAGTCATGAAAATCGGCCCGGGATCCAAAACGGTGAGTAATAGTCCACTATACGGGTCAGAAATGGCCGAAACTACGAGTGTTGATGACCGACACATAAATGCACCCCGAGGTTCGTTAGTCGTGGAAATCGCTCCGGGACCTCAAAACGGTAAGTAATAGCCCATGAAACGGGCCAGAATCGCCTAAAACGGCGAGTGATGAGGAACGACACATAAGCGGACCTTGTGGTTGAGCAACCATGAAAATCACTCCGGGACCCGAAACCGAAAACCCTAAACACTAAACATAATCCCTAATACTCTTCGATACGGGCCAGAATCGGCCGAAACTGGGAGTTTTGATGTCGAACACGTAAATGCTCCGCGGGGATCCTTAATCATGGAAAACTCTCCAGGACCCCAAAACAGTAAGTAATAGCCCATGAAACGGGCCAGAATAGGCCAATACGGTGAGTGTTGATGAACGAAACGTAAGGGCACGCTGGGGTTCAGCAACCACGAAAATTGTTTCGGGACCCCAAAACGGTGAGTAATAGTCCATGATACGGGCCAGAATCGGCCAAAACTACGAGTGTTGATGACCAACACGTAAACGCACCTCGGGGTTCATTAGTCATGAAAATCGGCCAGGGACTCCAAAACGGTGAGTAATAGTCCACTATACGGGTCAGAAATGGCCGAAACTACGAGTGTTGATGACCAACGCGTAAATGCACCCCGGGGTTCGTTAGTCGTGGAAATCGCCCCGGGACCCCAAAACGGTAAGTAATAGCCCATGAAACGGGCTAGAATCGCCTAAAACGGCGAGTGATGAGGAACGACACATAAGCGCACGTTGTGGTTGAGCAACCATGAAAATCACTCCGGGACCCGAAACCGAAAACCCTAAACCCTAAACATAATCCCTAATAGTCTTCGATACGGGCCAGAATCGGCCGAAACTGGGAGTTTTGATGTCGAACACGTAAATGCACCTCGGGGATCGTTAATCATGGAAATCGCTCCGGGACCACAAAACAGTAAGTAATAGCCCATGAAACGGGCCAGAATCGCCTAAAACGGCGAGTGATGAGGAACGACACATAAGGGCACCCTGGGGTTCAGCAACCACGAAAATCATTTCAGGACCCCAAAACGGTGAGTAATAGTCCACGATACGGGCCAGAATCGGCCAAAACTACGAGTGTTGATGACCGACACGTAAACGCACCTCGGGGTACATTAGTCATGAAAATCGGCCCGGGACTCCAAAACGATGAGTAATACTCCACTATACGGGTCAGAAATTGCCGAAACTACGAGTGTTGATGACCGACACGTAAATGCACCCCGGGGTTCGTTAGTCGTGGAAATCGCTCCGGGACCCCAAAACGATAAGTAATAGCCCATGAAACGGGCCAGAATCGCCTAAAACGGCGAGTGATGAGGAACGACAAATAAGCGCACCATGTGGTTGAGCAACCATGAAAATCACTCCGGGACCCGAAACTGAAAACCCTAAACACTAAACATAATCCCTAATATTCTTCGATACGGGCCAGAATCGGCCGAAACTGGGAGTTTTGATGTCGAACACGTAAATGCACCTCGGGGATCCTTAATCATGGAAAACTCTCCGGGACCCCAAAACAGTAAGTAATAGCCCATGAAACGGGCCAGAATAGGCCAATACGACGAGTGTTGATGAACGACACGTAAGGGCACGCTGGGGTTCAGCAACCACGAAAATCGTTTCGGGACCCCAAAACGGTGAGTAATAGTCCATGATACGGGCCAGAATCGGCCAAAACTACGAGTGTTGATGACCAACACGTAAACGCACCTCGGGGTTCATTAGTCATGAAAATCGGCGCGGGACTCCAAAACGGAGAGTAATAGTCCACTATACGGGTCAGAAATGGCCGAAACTACGAGTGTTGATGACCAACGCGTAAATGCTCCCCGGGGTTCGTTAGTCGTGGAAATCGCTCCGGGACCCCAAAACGGTAAGTAATAGCCCATGAAACGGGCCAGAATCGCCTAAAACGGCGAGTGATGAGGAACGACACATAAGCGCACCTTGTGGTTCAGCAACCATGAAAATCACTCCGGGACCCGAAACTGAAAACCCTAAACCCTAAACATAATCCCTAATAGTCTTCGATACGGGCCAGAATCGGCCGAAACTAGGAGTTTTGATTTCGAACACGTAAATGCACCTCGGGGATTGTTAATCATGGAAATCGCTCCGGGTCCCCAAAACAGTAAGTAATAGCCCATGAAACGGGCCAGAATAGGCCAAAACAGCGAGTGTTGATGAACGACACGTCAGGGCACCCTAGGGTTCAGCAACCACGAAAATCGTTTCGGGACCCCAAAACGGTGAGTAATAGTCCACTGATGACCCACAACCGTAAGGGATCTATTGCAGCGTTTTCGATAAGTAAGTGTGTCTTACCCAATGAGGAGCAGAAGGTATTGATAAGCGATTCTGAGCAAGAAATTACTGCAAGCACTGAAAGATAACTTTTTAGGGGTTTTCTCGATACAAGCAAAAGGAAAGTAAAAGCAAGCAATGTAAAAGGTACTTAGAGTAACAAGTGGCCCAATCCCTTCTGAGCAAAGGAGAGGCCTAGCAACTGAACTTATAAAGGCTAAAGCGTTCCTGAGGACACACGGGAGAGGTAGTCATGTGCTTTCGCCATATTCCATATCGATACTATGTTATCTGTTGATAAGTGTTGAGTGGGTGGATCTATGCTAGTACACTCTCTAGACTAAGATGAGTGCACTCTTATGATTAAAGACCTTGCAAGCATCCGCAAATACAAGATAGAATTTAAGGCAAAAGCCTAACCATAACAATACGATCGAGGATCCATTATTCCCTTATGCAAAAGCATGCGAACTGGGGTTCAGGTTTCTGTCACTCCGGCAACCCACCGTAAGCATTCTTTGTACACAATGTATTCTCCTAGGTCCTTAATAAGGCGAAGTGTTGAGTGTTCGACTCACACAACACCACTAGTAGAATGACAATGCAACTTAAGTATCAAACAACACATATTACTTCAACAGCATATAACTACTAACTACAAGACTTTCCCCATGTCCTCAAGAACTTAGGTAACTACTCACGAGACATAAAAGAGATCATGATCAGTGGAGATAAATGGGTGATAAACAATCTGGACATAATAATATTTCTCCAACAAAACTCAATAGCATTCACCACAAAGTAGTAATCAACACCGATGGAGTAGAGAGGATAGGTGGTACTAGTTACAACACAAGTTGCAATTGTGAGATGAGATTTGGATGAAGATGGAGATGGTGCTGGTGTTGGGGATGATGTTGATGATGATCTCGATGATGCCCGTGACGATGGTGATGACGATGGCGACGATCTCCCCTTCCGGGAGGTGATCTTGTTGGGGAACATAGTATTTTAAAATTTTCCTACGATCACGCAAGATCTATCTACCAGATGCATAGCAACGAGAGGGAAGAGTGTGTCTACGTACCCTCGTAGACCGGAAGCGGAAGCGTCAAGTGAAGCGGTTGATGTAGTCGAACTTCTTCGTGATTCAACCGATCAAGCACCGAACGTACGGCACCTCCGTGTTCAGCACACGTTCAGCTTGATGACGTCCCACGAGCTCTTGATCCAGTTGAGCTTCACGGGAGAGTTTCGTCAGCACGACGGCGTGGTGACGGATATGATGTATTCACCGGCGCAGGGCTTCGCCTAAGCACCGCGACGGTATGACCGAGGTGTGTTTCTGTGGAGGGGGGCACCGCACACGGCTGGAACAATTCAACTTGTGTGTCTTTGGGTGCCCCCTGCCCCCGTATATAAAGGAGCAATGGGGAGGCCTGCCGGCCCTTCCTATGGTGCGGCTAGGGTGCAATCCTACTAGGAATAGGATTGCAATCCTATTCCTAGTAGGAACTACCAAAGAAGGAAGAGAGGGAAAGGAAAAGAAGGAGAGGTGGCGCCCCCCAATCCTAGTCCATCTAGGAACCCTAGGTGGGGCGCCGGCCAGCCCCTATGGGCTGCCTCTCTCTTTTCCATAAGGCCCACTATGGACCATCCCCCCTCGTAGGGGGTTTCGGTAACCCCCTCCGGCAATCCCGTTAAATCCGAAACTTTTTCGGAACACTTCCGGTGTCCGAATATAGTCGTCCAATATATCAATCTTTATGTCTCGGACATTCCGAGACTCCTAGTCATGTCCGTGATCTCATCCGGGACTCTGAACTACCTTCGGTACATCAAAACTCATAAACTCATAATACCGAACGTCATCAAACGTTAAGCGTGCGGACCCTACGGGTTCGAGAACTATGTAGACATGACCGAGACTCATCTCCGGTCAATAACCAATAGCGGAACCTGGATGTTCATATTGGCTCCTACATATTCTACGAAGATCTTTTATCGGTCAAAACCGCATAACAACATACGTTGTTCCTTTTGTCAACGGTATGTTACTTGCCCGAGATTCGATCGTCGGTATCTCTATACCTAGTTCAATCTCGTTACCAGCAAGTCTCTTTACTCGTTCCGTAACACATCATCTCGTGACTAACTCATTAGTCTTTTGCTTGCAAGGCTTATTGTGATGTGTGTTACCGAGAGGGCCCAGAGATACCTCTCCGACACTCGGAGTGACAAATCCTAATCTTGATCTATGCCAACACCACGGATACTTTCGGAGACACCTGTAGAGCATCTTTATGATCACCCAGTTACGTTGTGACGTTTGATAGCACACAAGGTGTTCCTACGGTATTCGGGAGTTGCATAATCTCATAGTCATAGGAACATGTATAAGTCATGAAGAAAGCAATAGCAGTTAAACTAAACGATCATAGTGCTATGCTAACGGATGGGTCTTGTCCATCATATCATTCTCCTAATGATGTGATCCCGTTGATCAAATGACAACTCATGTCTATGGCTAGGAAACATAACCATCTTTGATCAATGAGCTAGTCTAGTAGAGGCATACTAGGGACATACTGTTTTGTCTATGTATCCACACATGTACTAAGTTTCCGGTTAATACAATTCTAGCATGAATAAAAGACATTTATCATGATATAAGGAAATACAAATAACATCTTTATTATTGCCTCTAGGGCATATTTCCTTCAGTCTCCCACTTGAACTAGAGTCAATAATCTAGATTACAAAGTGATGATCTTTACACCCATGGAGTCCTGGTGCTGATCATGTTTTTCCCGTGGAAGAGGCTTAGTCAACGGGTCTGCAACATTCAGATCCGTATGTATTTTGCAAATCTCTATGTCTCCCTCCTTGACTAGATCGCGGATGGAATTGAAGCGTCTTTTGATGTGCTTTGTTCTCTTGTGAAACCTGGATTCCTTCGCCAAGGCTATTGCTCCAGTGTTGCCACAAAAGATTTTCATTGGACCCGACGCACTAGGTATTACACCTAGATCGGATATGAACTCCTTCATCCAGACTCCTTCATTTGCTGCTTCTGAAGCAGCTATGTATTCCGCTTCACACGTAGATCCTGCCACGACGCTCTGCTTGGAACTGCACCAACTGACAGCTCCACCGTTCAATAAAAATACATATCCGGTTTGTGACTTAGAGTCATCCGGATCAGTGTCAAAGCTAGAATCGACGTAACCGTTTACGACAAGCTCTTTGTCACCTCCATACACGAGAAACATATCCTTTGTCCTTTTCAGATACTTTAGGATGTTCTTGACCGCTGTCCAGTGATCCACTCCTGGATTACTTTGGTACCTTCCTGCTAAACTTATAGCAAGGCACACATCAGGTCTGGTACACAGCATCGCAAACATGATAGATCCTATGGCTGAGGCATAGGGAATGACTTTCATTTTCTCTCTATCTTCTGAAGTGGTCGGGCATTGAGTCTTACTCAACTTCATACCTTGTAATACATGCAAGAACCCTTTCTTTGACTGATCCATTTTGAACTTCTTCAAAATCTTATCAAGGTATGTGCTTTGTGAAGGTCCAATTAAGCGTCTTGATCTATCTCTATAGATCTTGATGCCTAATATATAAGCAGCTTCACCAAGGTCTTTCATTGAAAAACTTTTATTCAAGTATCCTTTTATCTTGTCCAGAAATTCTATATCATTTCCAATCAACAATATGTCATCCACATATAATATTAGAAATGCTACAGAGCTTCCACTCACTTTCTTGTAAATACAGGCTTCTCCAAAAGTCTGTATAAAACCATATGCTTTGATCACCTCATCAAAGCGTATATTCCAACTCCGAGATGCTTGCACCAGTCCATAGATGGATCGCTGGAGCTTGCATACTTTGTTAGTACCTTTTGGATCGACAAAACCTTCTGGTTGCATCATATACAACTCTTCTTTGAGATATCCATTCAGGAATGCAGTTATGACATCCATTTGCCAGATTTCATAATCATAAAATGCGGCAATTGCTAACATGATTCGGACAGACTTAAGCATCGCTACAGGTGAGAAAGTCTCATCGTAGTCAACTCCTTGAACTTGTCAAAAACCTTTCGCAACAAGTCCAGCTTTGTAAACAGTAATATTACCATCTGCGTCGGTCTTCCTCTTGAAGATCCATTTATTTTCGATGGCCTGCCGATCATCGGGCAAGTCAACCAAAGTCCACACTTTGTTCTCATACATGGATCCCATCTCAGATTTCATGGCTTCAAGCCATTTTGCGGAATCTGGGCTTATCATCGCTTCCTCATAGTTCGTAGGTTCATCATGGTCTAGTAAAATGATTTCCAGAACTGGGTTGCCGTACCACTCTGGTGCGGAACGTACTCTGGTTGATCTACGACGTTCAGCAGAAACTTGATCCGAAGTTTCATGATCATCATCATTAGCTTCCTCACTGATTGGTGTAGGAATCACTGGAACAATTTTCTGTGATGTACTACTTTCCAATCCGGGAGAAGGTACAATTACCTCATCAAGTTCTACTTTCCTCCCACTTACTTCTTTTGAGAGAAACTCCTTCTCTAGAAAGGATCCATTCTTAGCAACGAATATCTTGCCTTCGGATCTGTGATAGAAGGTGTACCCAATAGTCTCTTTTGGGTATCCTATGAAGACACATTTCTCCGACTTGGGTTCGAGCTTATCAGGTTGAAGCTTTTTCACATAAGCATCGCAGCTCCAAACTTTAAGAAACGACAACTTTGGTTTCTTGCCAAACCATAGTTCATAAGGTGTCGTATCAACGGATTTAGATGGTGCCCTATTTAACGTGAATGCAGCTGTCTCTAAAGCATAACCCCAAAACGATAGTGGTAAATCGGTAAGAGACATCATAGATCGTACCATATCCAATAAAGTACGGTTACGACGTTCAGACACACCATTACGCTGTGGTGTTCCGGGTGGCGTGAGTTGTGAAACTATTCCACATTGTTTCAAATGAAGACCAAACTCGTAACTCAAATATTCTCCTCCATGATTAGATCGTAGAAACTTTATTTTCTTGTTACGATGATTCTCTACTTCACTCTGAAATTCTTTGAACTTTTCAAATGTTTCAGACTTGTGCTTCATTAAGTAGATATACCCATATCTGCTCAAATCATCAGTGAAGGTCAGAAAATAACGATACCCGCCGCGAGCTTCAACACTCATTGGCCCACATACATCAGTATGTATGATTTCCAACAAATCTGTTGCTCGCTCCATAGTTCCGGAGAACGGAGTTTTAGTCATCTTGCCCATGAGGCATGGTTCGCAAGCACCAAGTGATTCATAATCAATTGATTCCAAAAGTCCATCACTATGGAGTTTCTTCATGCATTTTACACCAATATGACATAAACGGCAGTGCCACAAATAAGTTGCACTATCATTATTAACCTTGCATCTTTTGGTTTCAATATTATGAATATGTGTATCACTACAATCGAGATCCAATAAGAATAGACCACTCTTTGAGGGTGCATGACCATAAAAGATATTATTCATAAAAATAGAACAACCATTATTCTCTGATTTAAATGAATAACCGTCTCGAAACAAACAAGATCCAGATATAATGTTCATGCTCAACGCTGGCACCAAATAACAATTATTTAGGTCTAAAACTAATCCCGAAGGTAGATGTAGAGGTAGCGTGCCGACGGTGATCACATCGACTTTGGAACCGTTTCCCACGCGCATCGTCACCTCGTCCTTAGCCAATCTTCGTTTAATCCGTAGTCCCTGTTTCGAGTTACAAATATTAGCAACCGAACCGGTATCAAATACCCAGGTACTACTACGAGCATTAGTAAGGTACACATCAATAACATGTATATCACATATACCTTTGTTCACCTTGCCATCCTTCTTATCCGCCA
This sequence comes from Secale cereale, assembly GCA_902687465.1. NCBI lineage: Eukaryota > Viridiplantae > Streptophyta > Magnoliopsida > Poales > Poaceae > Secale > Secale cereale. The sequence continues at coordinate 590,990 of LR738712.1, forward strand.
AATACTTGGGGCAGTTCCGCTTCCAGTGTCCAGTCCCCTTGCAGTAGAAGCACTCAGTTTCAGGCTTGGCTCCAGACTTGGGTTTCTTCGTAGGAGTAGCAACTGTCTTGCTATTCTTCTTGAAGTTCCCCTTCTTTCCCTTGCCCTTTTTCTTGAAACTAGTGGTCTTGTTAACCATCAACACTTGATGCTCCTTCTTGATTTCTACCTCCGCAGCTTTGAGCATAGCGAAGAGCTCGGGAATTGTCTTTTGCATCCCTTGCATATTATAGTTCATCACAAAGCCTTTATAGCTTGGTGGCAGTGATTGAAGAACTCTATCAATAACACTATCCTCGTCAACTTTGCAACCAAGTTGAGTCATATGATTGTAGTACCCAGACATTCTGAGCAAGTGTTCACTGATAGAACTATTCTCCTCCATCTTGCAGCTGTAGAACTTATTGGAAATCTCATATTTCTCAATCCGGGCATTTGCTTGAAATATTAACTTCAACTCCTGGAACATCTCATATGGTCCATGACGTTCAAAACGTCATTGAAGTCCCGGTTCTAAGCCGTAAAGCATGGCACACTGAACTATCGTGTAGTCATCAGACCGCGATTGCCAGACGTTCAAAGCGTCCACATTAGCGGGAGGGGGCTTGTCACCTAGCGGTGCTTCAAGGACATAATTCTTCTGTGCAGCAATGAGGATAATCGTCAGGTTACGGACCCAGTCCGTGTAATTGCTACCATCATCTTTCAACTTAGCTTTCTCTAGGAATGCATTAAAATTCAAAGGAACGGTAGCACGGGCCATTGATCTACAACAACATAGATATGCAAAAACTATCAGGACTAAGTTCATGATAAATTAAAGTTCAATTTAATCATATTAATTTAAAGAACTCCCACTTAGATAGACATCCCTCCGGTCATCTAAATGATCACGTGATCCAAATCAACTAAACCATGTCCTATCATCACGTGAGATGGAGTAGTTTCAATGGTGAACATCTTATGTTGATCATATCTACTATATGATTCACGCTCGACCTTTCGGTCTCCAGTGTTCCGAGGCCATATCTGCATATGCTAGGCTCGTCAAGTTTAACCCGAGTATTCTGCGTGTGCAAAACTGGCTTACACCCGTTGTATTTGAACGTAGAGCTTATCACACCCGATCATCACGTGGTGTCTCGGCACGACGAACTTTTGCAACGGTGCTTACTCAGGGAGAACACTTATACCTTGAAATTTAGTAAGGGATCATCTTATAATGCTACCGTCGTTCTAAGCAAAATAAGAAGCATAATAAGATAAACATCACATGCAATCAAAATATGTGACATGATATGGCCATCATCATCTTGTGCTTTTGATCTCCATCTCCAAAGCACCTCCATGATCACCATCGTCACCGGCGCGACACCTTGATCTCCATCGTAGCATCGTTGTCGTCTCGCCAACTATTGCTTCCACGACTATCGCTACCGCTTAGTGATAAAGTAAAGCAATTACATGGCGATTGTATTTCATACAATAAAGCGACAACCATATGGCTCCTGCCAGTTGCCGATAACTTTACAAAACATGATCATCTCATACAATAACTTATAACTCATCATGTCTTGACCATATCACATCACAACATGCCCTGCAAAAACAAGTTAGACGTCCTCTACTTTGTTGTTGCAAGTTTTACGTGGCTGCTACGGGCTTAGCAAGAACCGTTCTTACCTACGCATATAAAACCACAACGATGTTTCGTCAAGTATGTGCTGTTTTAACCTTCACAAGGACCGGGCGTAGCCACACTTGATTCAGCTAAAGTAAGAGAGACAGACACCCGCCAGTCACCTTTAAGCAACGAGTGCTCGTAACGGTGAAACCAGTCTCGCGTAAGCGTACGCGTAATGTCGGTCCGGGCCGCTTCATCTCACAATACCGCCGAAGCAAAGTATGACATGCTGGTAAGCAGTATGACTAGTATCGCCCACAACTCATTGTGTTCTACTCGTGCATATCATCTACGCATAGACCTGGCTCATGATGCCACTGTTGGGGAACGTAGTATTTTAAAATTTTCCTACGATCACGCAAGATCTATCTACCAGATGCATAGCAACGAGAGGGAAGAGTGTGTCTACGTACCCTCGTAGACCGGAAGCGGAAGCGTCAAGTGAAGCGGTTGATGTAGTCGAACTTCTTCGCGATTCAACCGATCAAGCACCGAACGTACGGCACCTCCGCGTTCAGCACACGTTCAGCTTGATGACGTCCCACGAGCTCTTGATCCAGTTGAGCTTCACGGGAGAGTTTTGTCAGCGCGACGGCGTGGTGACGGATATGATGTATTCACCGGCGCAGGGCTTCGCCTAAGCACCGCGACGGTATGACCGAGGTGTGTTTCTGTGGAGGGGGGCACCGCACACGGCTGGAACAATTCAACTTGTGTGTCTTTGGGTGCCCCCCTGCCCCTGTATATAAAGGAGCAAGGGGGAGGCCGGCCGGCCCTTCCTATGGTGCGGCTAGGGTGCAATCCTACTAGGAATAGGATTGCAATCCTATTCCTAGTAGGAACTACCAAAGAAGGAAGAGAGGGAAATGAAAAGAAGGAGAGGTGGCGCCCCCAATCCTAGTCCAACTAGGAACCCTAGGTGGGGCGCCGGCCAGCCCCTATGGGCTGCCTCTCTCTTTTCCATAAGGCCCACTATGGACCATCCCCCCTCGTAGGGGGTTCCGGTAACCCCCTCCGGCAATCCCGTTAAATCCGAAACTTTTCCGGAACACTTCCGGTGTCCGAATATAGTCGTCCAATATATCAATCTTTATGTCTCGGACATTCCGAGACTCCTCGTCATGTCCGTGATCTCATCCGGGACTCCGAACTACCTTCGGTACATCAAAACTCATAAACTCATAATACCGATCGTCATCAAACGTTAAGCGTGCGGACCCTACGGGTTCGAGAACTATGTAGACATGACCGAGACTCATCTCCGGTCAATAACCAATAGCGGAACCTGGATGTTCATATTGGCTCCTACATATTCTACGAAGATCTTTTATCGGTCAAAACCGCATAACAACATACGTTGTTCCTTTTGTCAACGGTATGTTACTTGCCCGAGATTCGATCGTCGGTATCTCTATACCTAGTTCAATCTCGTTACCGACAAGTCTCTTTACTCGTTCCGTAACACATCATCTCGTGACTAACTCATTAGTCTTTTGCTTGCAAGGCTTATTGTGATGTGTGTTACCGAGAGGGCCGAGAGATACCTCTCCGACACTCTGAGTGACAAATCCTAATCTTGATCTATGCCAACACCACGAATACTTTCGGAGACACCTGTAGAGCATCTTTATGATCACCCAGTTACGTTGTGACGTTTGATAGCACACAAGGTGTTCCTACGGTATTCGGGAGTTGCATAATCTCATAGTCATAGGAACATGTATAAGTCATGAAGAAAGCAATAGCAGTAAAACTAAACGATCATAGTGCTATGCTAACGGATGGGTCTTTGTCCATCACATCATTCTCCTAATGATGTGATCCCGTTGATCAAATGACAACTCATGTTTATGGCTAGGAAACATAACCATCTTTGATCAATGAGCTAGTCTAGTAGAACCATACTAGGGACATACTGTTTTGTCTATGTATCCACACATGTACTAAGTTTCCGGTTAATACAATTCTAGCATGAATAAAAGACATTTATCATGATATAAGGAAATACAAATAACATCTTTATTATTGCCTCTAGGGCATATTTCCTTCAGTTCTCCCCGGCGGAATCTGCCCACCGGAGATGGCTTTTTCTTCTCTGTAGGTTTCCGCCACGGAGCGGCGGCGGAACTTCGTAAAAACTCCCTGTTTTAGGGTTTTCGGATAACGGAGAGTATATAGGCAAAAGGGGGCAGCCGGAGGTGGGCCAGGGGCTACAGGCGCCCCCCCGGCGCGGCCAGGGGGGCGCGCCCCCAGGGCGCCTGGGCACCCTGTGGCCCCCCTCTGGTTGCCCTTTCGCATGTCTTCGTGATTCGTCCGAAAAATATCCTCCGTCGATTTTCAGGTAATTTGGAGGTATTCTTCTTCAGCAACTCAGCGTCCACTTTTTACCGCTGAATCCTGCGTCTGCTGCTTCGGCATCGGAAAGTTGCAAACTGTGTAAAATAGACCAAAACGACATAAGAACATCATCGTAACGTGAAATATATCAATGAATAAGGATAAATTATGATACAAAATAGTGATGCATTTTGGACGTATCAACACCCCAAGCTTAGACCTCGCTTGTCCACAAGCGAATACTGAGCTCGGTAAACCTGTCCACAAGTTTAGAGAGTGAAGTGTCGATAAATAGAATACGGACAAGAAGCATCACAGTTTCTTCACCAACTCAAATATCCTCAACAGCAATCTTCAATTCATAAGGCCCTTATAAAAGAGTGGTAACACTTATATTCGGAAGTAGGGCTGAGGAAACTAATTAAATCATGGCAAACTTGTCCTTTGGTCAAAGGACAACTAATAGCTTTTACTTTTGCTCTTTCTCTTTATGTTTCGATGAGATTAACTGAAGTTTTTGAAAGAACATGTTATCAGGCAAGAAGTGAAAGTGTTAACACAAAGGAAGATATTTGCCTTAGCTGGGCTTGACAGACAACTTACTTATCAAATGATAATGTCAAAAAGGATATGATATGACAAATCTTAATGCAACTTTATATGAATGAATCCTTATCAACATCAAATGTCTGCTCTCTTTGAGAAATAGAAGGGAGTAGGAATAACTGACTCAACCTAAAATTAAAAGATAGGCCCTGCTCTAGGGTAGTAGGGAAAACTCATGTGCTATCCTTAAATCAAACAGAATGAAAACAAGTTTTGAGAGGTGCATGATTTGTCAACAAATGCTAATAGATAACTCAATCACTTCTTGAGCTGGACAAGTTTCGAGGAACGGCTCCCGCACGAGGACGATCACATCCTCTTATTCTCCTTTGTTTATCACTGCCAAATTTTTCTGATTTCTCATGAACAAAGCGTGAAGGAGGGTTTGTTTGTTATATTATTTTTGAGCCGGGCGCACTCTTTTCCAGTTCCTTCTAGTATTATGGGTTTGCACATTAGACATGCAATCCCGGGGTGAAGCTTGTCCAACTCAAAAAGACCATGAATTAACTATTACTTCCTCATGAGCTAAAGCAGAGGCACAAAAATAAAAGATTTTGAACATTTAAGGATAACACATAAATTCTGTACTTTAGGAGGTGGTAGTGGAATACCACGAGTAGGAAGGTATGGTGGACTCATATGGAAGGTATTGGTTTAAGGATATGGATGCACAAGCAGAATTCCGCTTAGTACAGACTTAGGCTAGCAAAGGTTTTGAGAGAACAGACAATTGATGATGACTAAGATGCAAAACAATATAAAGCATGAACATTGAAATAAGCATAACACATCAAGTTGTCTTCCTTGTCAGCATAACACTTCAAGCATAATAACATAAAGGTTTTGGCTATGTCGATACTTTAGGAAAATCATGCTTGTTGTTATGACCAAAGCTATGTTTGCCAAGATTAAATAAAGTTTTCACAGCCATACCTGATATAAGGTCAATACTCCCCATAAGAATCATCATATAAGGTCGATTGCGTGAAGAGAATACCGAGTGCAGCAAAAGGAACCAATAAACTTCTCATTAATATTCCATCATAGACGACTCCACACTCACGGATACAATCTCCACCGAAGGAGTGATAGACCTCAATGCACACACCTATTTCATATAATAACCTCCCTAAACATGATATGACTCTACTTGACTCTAAAAGACAAAAGGTGAAGATAAAGATACCTGGCACTCCCCCAAGCTTGGAACAAGCCAAGGGAATGCCGTTACCCAAGGAGATTTCACTCCTCATCCTTGTTGGCGTTGATCACGTAGTCCTCGGCGAAACGCTTCCATGGAAGGGGTTCTCCAGTCTCATATGAGAAGTTTGTCTCCTGAATCCTGCATGCAGCACCCATACTCATGCGCATAAACCTTAGTTCATACTCACAGTTTTGGCGATGTAGATCATGAATTTGCCCTTGGAGCTCTATAATTCTTTCTTCAGACGCGGTGTTGCTTTTCCACATCTCCTTCATCTCCTTCAGGAAGTAGTTCTTCAGCTCGTTGATGATGTCAAAGTTAGCTTCAACACCACGCTCGATCATCTTCTTGTACTCGAAGACTTCTTGCTCCACTTCTTCCAGCCTGGACTGGATGCTCCCCTCCTTGATAGGTCCCTTCAGATCTTCTTGACGAAGGACACCGTCCTCCATCTGAACAACCTAAGGGTGCTTCTTCACCTCAGCGAGGTAAGGGTTGATGACGTTGACGACGAACTTGTCCTTGGGAGAACTTGGAGAAGCCATGGCACCTAGATTCAGCTGAAAGATTCCCTGGCAGAAACAGATCGAAAAGAAAACACACGAAATCGCAAGATACGTTGCCGGAACAATCCGGGCAAATATATAGCAAAAATTTGTGCACAGAAGGGAAGGTAACGGGCTAAAGCTGGGTCGGAGACGGACTCCCGGGTGTCCAGGCGCCCTGGCGGCGCGGCCAGGAGGTAGGGCGCGCCAGGGGGGCGCCTGGACCCCCTGGAGCTCGTCTCCGGCTCCGCTTAGGCTCAGAATTTTATTAATTTTGCAAAAACTCATAATATGGAACTTTTATGGCGGTTCGCGATGTTTCCTTACCGTAATATATACCTTTTCTTTATTCTGCTTCTGCTGGCGTCTGAAACAGGGCTGCAATATGTTCTTCGTGAGTTGTTGTGTATATTATATTCACATCAACATTGACAGGGTCTCCTGCTATGTAATGTTTAAGTCTTTGCCCATTCACAACTTGAGGTTTGGTGCCTTCAAATTTTTTAATCTTAATTGCACCAGACCGATAGACTTCTTCAATATGAAATGGCCCTTCCCACCTGGAAAGTAGTTTGCCTGGAGAAAACCTGAAACGGGATCTAAACAACAAAACTTTATCACCAACATTAAATTCACATTTCAAAATCTTCCTATCATGCCACTTCTTTACCTTTTCCTTGAACATTTTAGCGCTCTCGTAAGCTTCACTTCTCCATTCATCTAGAGAAGTCAAGTTCATGAGATGCTTCTCACCAGCTAATTTTGGGTCAGCATTAAGCTCTCTGACAGCCCAGAAAGCTTTGTGCTCTAACTCTAATGGCAAATGGCAAGCCTTGCCATAAACCATCTTGTAGGGGGACATGCCCATGGGGTTTTTGTAAGCAGTTCTATATGCCCACAAAGCATCTCCTAACTTATTTGACCAGTCCTTTCTATTCCTGTTTACTGTTTTCTGCAAGATCAACTTAATCTCTCTATTGTTGAGCTCAACTTTCCCACTAGTTTGAGGATGATATGGTGAAGCAATTCTATGATTGAGTATTTGGCTAAAGCTTTTCTAAAAGCTCCGTGCGTGAAGTGTGATCCTCCATCAGTCATGAGATACCTTGGTACACCAAACCTAGGAAAAATTACATGTTTAAGCATTTTCAAAGATGTCTTGTGATCAGCACTTTCAGTGGGGATTGCTTCAACCCACTTGGTCACATAATCAACAGCTACTAAAATCTGAGTGTACTTGTGCGAAGAAGGAAAAGGACCCATAAAATCAAAACCCCAACAATCAAAAGGTTCAATCACTAGTGAGTAATTCATAGGCATCTCATTTCTTCTACTAATGTTACCAACTCTCTGACATTTATCACAGGCTAAAACATAATTTCTAGCATCTTTAAAAAAGAGTAGGCCAATAAAAACCTGATTGAAGAACCTTATGTGCAGTTCTCTCACCGGCATGATGTCCTCCATAGGGACTATCATGACACCGTCTGAGAATGTCCTTCTGCTCATGTTCCGGTATGCATCTTCTCACGATCCCGTCGGGACCTTCCTTGAAAAGATGTGGGTCATGCCAAAAGTAGTGCCTCAAATCATGAAATAACTTCTTCCTTTGGTGAAATGTTAAACCTGGAGGCAAATACTTTGCAACAATAAAATTAGCATAATCTGCATACCAAGGATCGGAAAGAGATTGTATTTTTACAACGGCAAGTTGCTCGTCTGGAAAACTATCGTTGACTGGGATGGGGTCGTGCGGTATATCTTCCATCCTTGAAAGATTGTCCGCCACCGGATTGTCTTCTCCTTTCCTATCAACAATCTGCAAATCAAATTCTTGAAGAAGGAGTACCCATCTGATAAGCCTTGGTTTGGCATCCTTTTTTGTCATAAGATATTTAATGGCAGCATGATCAGTATGAATAATAACTTTGGAATCAACAATATACTGTCTAAACTTATCACAAGCAAATACTACAGCTAAGAATTCCTTCTCAGTAGTAGCATAATTCTTTTGAGCACTATCAAGGGTTTTGCTAGCATAATGTATAACATTCAATTTCTTATCAATTCTTTGCCCTAAAACAGCTCCAACAGCAAAATCACTAGCATCACACATAATCTCAAAAGGTAAATTCCAGTCAGGTGGTTGTACTATAGGAGCGGTTATTAAAGCTTTCTTAAGGACGTCAAAAGCTTCCTTACAACCCTCATCAAAAACAAAAGGAACGTCCTTCTGGAGAAGATTAGTGAGGGGCCTCGAAGTTTTAGAGAAATCTTTAATAAATCTTCTATAGAAACCAGCATGACCAAGAAAACTGCGAATACCTTTGACGTCCCTTGGATAGGGCATCCTCTCAATAGCTTCGATCTTGGCCTTGTCCACTTCAATTCCCCTTTCGGAAATCTTGTGACCAAGAACAATTCCTTCATTAACCATGAAGTGGCACTTCTCCCAGTTGAGTACCAAATTTGTCTCCTCGCATCTCTGCAAAACTTTATTAAGGTTGTGGAGACAATGGTCAAAAGAAGTTCCATAGACGGAGAAATCGTCCATGAAGACTTCCATAATATCCCCACAGAAACCATGAAAGATAGCAGACATACACCTTTGAAAAGTAGCAGGGGCATTACATAAACCAAAAGGCATACGCCTGTAAGCATAAGTACCAAAGGGACAAGTAAAAGTGGTCTTCTCTTGATCGGCAGTGTTAACATGAATTTGAGAGAAGCCAGAATAACCATCGAGATAACAAAAGTGGGTATTTTTGGATAACCTTTCAAGCATTTGGTCGATGAACGGCAACGGGTAGTGATCCTTCCTGGTTGCCTTGTTCAGCTTCCTGTAATCAATACACATTCTATATCCAATAATAATTCTCTGGGTATTAGTTCATTCTTATCATTAGGAACCACAGTTGTACCTCCTTTCTTAGGAACACAATGTACCGGGCTTACCCACTTACTATCAGCTATAGGGTAGATAATACCTGCGGCTAGAAGCTTGAGAATCTCAGTTCTCACAACATCCATCATCTTCGGGTTCAACCGTCGTTGATGATCAACAACTGGTTTAGCATCAGGCTCAAGGTTGATAGTATGTTGACAGATAGATGGACTAATCCCCTTAAGGTCATCAAGGGTATAGCCAATTGCGCCTCGGTGTTTACGAAGTACTTCCAATAGTCGCTCTTCTTCATATCCTGAAAGGTTAGAGTTGATAATGACAGGATATACTTTCTTTTCATCTAAATAAGCATACTTGAGCGTATCGGGAAGAGGTTTAAGATCGAACACCGGGTCTTCTTTCGGTTTTGATAAAATTCCCAAAGGTTCAACCGGAAGGTTGTGCTTCAGGATAGCAGGTTGCCTCAAGAATATTTCATCTAGTTCATTTCTTTCCTGCATATGCAAATCATTCTCGTGGTCCTCCATATATTGCTGCAAAGGGTCATTAGGGGGAATAGCAATAGAAGCAATACTTTCAATAAGTTTATCATCACTAGATAAATCGGTACCACGAGGCTGCTTAAAGAACTTAGAAAAATTAAATTCATATGGCTCACCATCGAATTCAATAGAAACTTTACCTTTCTTGCAATCTATTATAGCTCCACAAGTTCTAAGAAAAGGTCTACCAAATATAATTGGACAAAAAATGTCCCTCTCTGAACCAAGTACTAGAAAGTCGGTACGATATTTTACCTTTCAACATAGGACTTCAACGTCCCTCACAATTCCGATAGGAGAGATAGTTGTTCTGTTTGCAAGATGAATGGTAACATCAACTTCTTCAAGTTCACAAGGGGAAATCTCACCGATGATCTCTTCATAAAGTGAATAGGGGATAGCACTTGCACTCGATCCCAAATCGCATAGCCCATAATAATTGTGATCTCCTATTTTAACAGATACCACTGAAGTACCTGAAATTGGGCCTTTATTCTTGGCTGTGACAAGGTTAGTGGAAACAGCACAAAAATTTATATTGGAATCCAAAACATCATTAGTAACAAGGTCTTTAATCAATGCAACTTGAGGATCGACCCTGATCTGGTCCTCAGGCTCATCAACTCTTCTCTCACTTTTATTTATTATGCATGTCACAAGAGAGTGCTCCCTTACCCTTGCGGGAAAAGGAGGTTGTTCATATATAACTGCAGGCAAAATAGGGTCAGCAACATGAATAATAACAGGTGGCTCTTTAAAAGGTTCATGATGCTGGTCTCTCTTCTTTTTAAAAGAATCAACGTGAGAGGCAAAATTCTTACAGAAATCAATCACTAGATGGGAATCTAGACCAATCTTAGAGCAAAAAGTATTGAAGTAACCAGTTTTCACATAGCTCTCAATATAATCATGTTCATAATTTATAGCGGGTTCAATACCTTTATCAATTTCCCAATCTTCGGTATTCCTCTGGATCCTTTCAATGAGATCCCACCTTTCTTCAACACTCTTCTTCTGAAATACCCCACTAGAGGAGGCATCCAGCATCTCCTTATCCTGACGAGAAAGCCTGGCATAAAAATTTGTAAGTATAATTTCCTTGGGAAGCTTATGAATAGGGCATTTGAGCATTAGGGACTTCAATCTCCCCCAAGCTTGAGCAATGCTTTCTCCGTCACGAGACCTAAAGTTATAGATATAATTCCTGTCTCCATGAATTTCATGAAGAGGATAAAACTTAGTATAAAAGAGAGACATAAGCTCTTGCCAGTCAAGCAAGTGTGAGTTATCGAGAAGTCTATACCAATCTGAAGCTTTATCTATAAGTGATACGGCAAACAATTTCCTCATGACAAACTCCCTCGATACACCTGCAAGCTTAAATAATGAACATAGTTGTGACAGATATAGCAAGTGTTTCACCGGGATGTCTGTCTCCTGCATAACGATTAGCCAAAACATAATCGATAATACCAGCTGGTATTTTATAGGGCACAATTTCAGTAGGGGGAGGATCAACCACCACAGGTGTGTGGCGTCTTCCTGCAAGAGCAACGATCCAATAACAGGGTTGTCCATAAGGACAAAGAGCAGCAATAGCGAAAATAAAAACAGAATTATAAAAACTTCCTTACCAGTTTCACCTTACCAATAGCGCTACGCTCCCCGGCAACGGCGCCAGAAAACGGTACTTGATGACCCACAACCGTAAGGGATCTATTGCAGCGTTTTCGATAAGTAAGAGTGTCGAACCCAACGAGGAGCAGAAGGTATTGATAAGCGATTCTGAGCAAGAAATTACTGCAAGCACTGAAAGATAACTTTATAGGGGTTTTCTCGATACAAGCAAAAGGAAATTAAAAGCAAGCAATGTAAAAGGTACTTAGAGTAACAAGTGGCCCAATCCCTTCTGAGCAAAGGAGAGACCTAGCAACTGAACTTATAAAGGCTAAAGCGTTCCTGAGGACACACGGGAGAGGTAGTCATGTGCTTTCGCCATATTCCATATCGATACTATGTTATGTGTTGATAAGTGTTGAGTGGGTGGATCTATGCTAGTACACTCTCTAGACTAAGATGAGTGCACTCTTATGATTAAACACCTTGCAAGCATCCGCAAATACAAGATAGAATTTAAGGCAAAAGCCTAACCATAGCAATATGATCGAGGATCCATTATTCCCTTATGCAAAAGCGTGCGAACTGGGGTTCAGGTTTCTGTCACTCCGGCAACCCACCGTAAGCATTCTTTGTACACAATGTATTCTCCTAGGTCCTTAATAAGGAGAAGTGTTGAGTGTTCGACTCACACAACACCACTAGTAGAATGACAACGCAACTTAAGTATCAAACAACACATATTATTTCAACAGCATATGACTACTAACTACAAGACTTTCCCCATGTCCTCAAGAACTAAGGTAACTACTCACGAGACATAAAAGAGATCATGATCAGTGGAGATAAATGGGTGATAAACAATCTGGACATAATAATATTTCTCCAACAAAACTCAATAGCATTCACCACAAAGTAGTAATCAACACCGATGGAGTAGAGAGGATAGGTGGTACTAGTTACAACACACGTTGCAATTGTGAGATGAGATTTGGATGAAGATGGAGATGGTGCTGGTGTTGGGGATGATGTTGATGATGATCTTGATGATGCCCGTGACGATGGTGATGACGATGGCGACGATCTCCCCTTCCGGGAGGTGATCTCCCCGGCGGAATCTGCCCACCGGAGATGGCTTTTTCTTCTCTGTAGGTTTCCGCCACGGAGCGGCGGCGGAACTCCGTAAAAACTCCCTGTTTTAGGGTTTTCGGATAACGGAGAGTATATAGGCAAAAGGGGGCAGCCGGAGGTGGGCCAGGGGCTCCAGGCGCCCCCCCCCGGTGCGACCAGGGGGGGGGGGGGGGCGCCCCCAGGGCGCCTGGGCACCCTGTAGCCCCCCTCTGGTTGCCCTTTCGCATGTCTTCGTGATTCGTCCGAAAAATATCCTCCGTCGATTTTCAGGTAATATGTAGGTATTCTTCTTCGGCAACTCAGCGTCCACTTTTTACAGCTGAATCCTGCGTCTGCTGCTTCGGCATCGGAAAGTTGCAAACTGTGTAAAATAGACCAAAACAACATAAGAAAATCATCGTAACGTGAAATATATCAATGAATAAGGATAAATTATTATACAAAATAGTGATGCATTTTGGACGTATCATCCACGATACGGGCAATAATCGACCAAAACTATGAGTGTTGATGACCAACACGTAAACGCACCTCGGGGTTCATTAGTCATGAAAATCGCCCCGGGACCCCAAAACGGTGAGTAATAGTCCACTATACGGGTCAGAAATGGCCGAAACTACGAGTGTTGTAGACCGACACGTAAATGCACCCCGGGGTTCGTTAGTCGTGGAAATCGCTCTGGGACCCCAAAACGGTAAGTAATAGCCCATGAAATGGGCAAGAATCGTCTAAAACGGCGAGTGGTGAGGAACGACACATAAGCGCACCTTGTGGTTCAGCAACCATGAAAATCTGTTCGGGACCCGAAACCGAAAACCCTAAACCCAAACATAATCCCTAATAGTCTTCGATACGGGCCAGAATCGGCCGAAGGGACTTTTGATGTCGAACACGTAAATGCACCTCGGGGATCGTTAATCATGGAAATCGCTCGGGGACCCCAAAACAGTAAGTAATAGCCCATGAAACGGGCCGCAATAGGCCAAAACGGCGAGTGTTGATGAACGACACGTAAGGGCACCCTGGGGTTCAGCAACCACGAAAATCGTTTCGGGACCCCAAAACGGTGAGTAATAGTCCACGATACGGGCCAGAATCGGCCAAAACTAAGAGTGTTGATGACCGACACGTAAACGCACCTCGGGGTACATTAGTCATGAAAATCGGCCCGGGACTCCAAAACGGTGAGTAATAGTCCACTATACGGGTCAGAAATGGCCGAAACTACGAGTGTTGATGACCGACACGTAAATGCACCCCGGGGTTCGTTAGTCGTGGAAATCGCTCCGGGATCCCAAAATGGTAAGTAATAGCCCATGAAACGGGCCAGAATCGCCTAAAATGGCGAGTGATGAGGAACGACACATAAGCGCACCTTGTGGTTGAGCAACCATGAAAATCATACCGGGACCCGAAACTGAAAACCCTAAACCCTAAACATAATCCCTAATAGTCTTCGATACGGGCCAGAATCGGCCGAAACTGGCAGTTTTGATGTCGAACACGTAAATGCACCTCGGGGATCCTTAATCATGGAAATCGCTCTGGGTCCCCAAAACAGTAAGTAATAGGCCATGAAACGGGCCAGAATAGGCCAAAATAGCGAGTGTTGATGAACGACACGTAAGGGCATGCTGGGGTTCAGCAACCACGAAAATCGTTTCGGGACCCCAAAACGGTGAGTAATAGTCCACGATACGGGCAATAATCGACCAAAACTACGAGTGTTGATGACCGACACGTAAACGGACCTCGGGGTTCATTAGTCATGAAAATCGCCCCGGGACCCCAAAACGGTGAGTAATAGCCCACTATACGGGTCAGAAATGGCCGAAACTACGAGTGTTGTTGACCGACACGTAAATGCATCCCGGGGTTCGTCAGTCGTCGAAATCGCTTTGGGACCCCAAAACGGTAAGTAATAGCCCATGAAACGGGCCAGAATCGCCCAAAACGGCGAGTGATGAGGAACGACACCTAAGCGCACCTTGTGGTTCAGCAACCATGAAAATCACCTCGGAACCCAAAATGGTGAGTAATATTTACGAAACGGGCCAGAATAGGCCAAAACAGCGAGTCTTGATGAACGACACGTGAGCGCACCTTGGGGTTCAGCAACCATAAAAATCACTCCGGGGTTCCAAAATGGTGAGTAATAGCCCCCGAAACGGGCCAGAAATGGCCGAAACTACGAGTGTTGATGACCGACACGTAAATGCACCCCGGGGTTCGTTAGTCGTGGAAATCGCGCCGGGACCCCAAAAAGGTAAGTAATAGCCCATGAAATGGGCCAGAATCGCCTAAAACGGCGAGTGATGAGGAACGACACATAAGCGCACCTTGTGGTTGAGCAACCATGAAAATCACTCCAGGACCCGAAACCGAAAACCCTAAACCCTAAACATAATCCCTAATAGTCTTCGATACGGGCCAGAATCGGCCGAAACTGGGAGTTTTGATGTCGAACACGTAAAAGCTCCTCGGGGATCGTTAATCATGGAAATCGCTTCGGGACCCCAAAACAGTAAGTAATAGCCCATGAAACGGGCCAGAATAGGCCAATACGGCGAGTGTTGATGAACGACACGTAAGGGCACGTTGGGGTTCAGCAACCACGAAAATCGTTTCGGGACCCCAAAACGGTGAGTAATAGTCCATGATACGGGCCAGAATCGGCCAAAACTACGAGTGTTGATGACCGACACGTAAACGCACCTCGGGGTTCATTAGTCATGAAAATCGGCCCGGGGCTCCAAAACGGTGAGTAATAGTCCACTATACGGGTCAGAAATGGCCGAAACTACGAGTGTTGATGACCGACACGTAAATGCACCCCAGGGTTCGTTAGTCGTGGAAATCGCTCCGGGACCCCAAAACGGTAAGTAAAAGCCCATGAAACGGGCCAGAATCGCCTAAAACGGCGAGTGATGAGGAACGACACATAAGCGCACCTTGTGGTTGAGCAGCCATGAAAATCACTTCGGGACCCGAAACCGAAAACCCTAAACCCTAAACATAATCCCTAATAGTCTTCGATACGGGCCAGAATCGGCCGAAATTGGGAGTTTTGATGTCGAACACGTAAATGCACCTCGGGGATCGTTAATCATCGAAATCGCTCCGGGACCCCCAAACAGTAAGTAATAGCCCATGAAACGGGCCAGAATCGCCCAAAACGGCAAGTGATGAGGAACGTCACATAAGCGCACCTTGTGGTTCAGCAACCATGAAAATCACCTCGGGACCCAAAATGGTGAGTAATATTTACGAAACGGGCCAGAATAGGCCAAAACAGCGAGTCTTGATGAATGACACGTAAGCGCACCTTGGGGTTCAGCAACCAAAAAAATCACTCCGGGGCTCCAAAACGGTGAGTTATAGTCCCCGAAACGGGCCAGAAATGGCCGAAACTACGAGTGTTGATGACAGACACGTAAATGCACCCCGGGGTTCGTTAGTCGTGGAAATCGCGCCGGGACCCCAAAAAGGTAAGTAATAGCCCATGAAACGGGTAAGAATCGCCTAAAACGGCGAGTGATGAGGAATGACACATAAGCGCACCTTGTGGTTGAGCAACCATGAAAATCACTCCGGGACCCGAAACCGAAAACCCTAAACCCTAAACATAATCCCTAATAGTCTTCGATACGGGCCAGAATCGGTCGAAACTGGGAGTTTTGTTGTCGAACACGTAAATGCACCTCGGGGATCCTTAATCATGGAAATCGCTCCGGGACCCCAAAACAGTAAGTAATAGCCCATGAAACGGGCCAGAATAGGCCAATACGGCGAGTGTTGATGAACGACACATAAGGGCACGCTGGGGTTCAGCAACCAAAAAAATCGTTTCGGGACCCCAAGACGGTGACTAATAGTCCATGATACGGGCCAGAATCGGCCAAAACTACGAGTGTTGATGACCGACACGTAAACGCACCTCGGGCATTAGTCATGAAAATCAGCACGGGACTCCAAAACGGTGAGTAATAGTCCACTATACGGGTCACAAATGGCCGAAACTACGACTGTTGATGACCGACACGTAAATGCACCCCGGGGTTCGTTTGTCGTGGAAATCGCTCCGGGACTCCAAAACGGTAAGTAATAGCCCATGAAACGGGCCAGAATCGCCTAAAACGGCGACTGATGAGGAACGACACATAAGCGCACCTTGCGGTTCAGCAACCATGAAAATCACACCGGGACCCGAAACTGAAAACCCTAAACCTTAAACATAATCCCTAATAGTCTTCGATACGGGCCAGAATCGGCCGAAACTGGCAGTTTTGATGTCGAACACGTAAATGCACCTCGGGGATCCTTAATCATGGAAATTCCTCCGGGTCCCCAAAACAGTAAGTAATAGCCCATGAAACGGACCAGAATAGGCCAATACGGCGAGTGTTGATGAACGACACGTAAGGGCACGCTGGGGTTCAACAACCATGAAAATCGTTTCGGGACCCCAAAACGGTGAGTAATAGTCCATGATACGGGCCAGAATCGGCCAAAACTACGAGTGTTGATGACCGACACGTAAACGCACCTCGGGGTTCATTAGTCATGAAAATCGGCCCGGGACTCCAAAACGGTGAGTAATAGTCCACTATACGGGTCAGAAATGGCCGAAACTACGAGTGTTGATGACCGACACGTAAATGCACCCCGGGGTTCGTTAGTCATGGAAATCGCTTCGGGACCCCAAAACGGTAAGTAATAGCACATGAAACGGGCCAGAATCGCCTAAAACGGTCAGTTATGAGGAACGACACATAAGCGCACCTTGTGGTTCAGCAACCATGAAAATCACTCCGGGACCCGAAACTGAAAACCCTAAACCCTAAACATAATCCCTAATAGTCTTCGATACGGGCCAGAATCGGCCGAAACTAGGAGTTTTGATGTCGAACACGTAAATGCACCTCGGGGATCGTTAATCATGGAAATCGCTCCGGGACCCCAAAACAGTAAGTAATAGCCCATGAAACGGGCCAGAATAGGCCAAAACAGAGAGTGTTGATGAACGACACGTTAGGGCACCCTGGGGTTCAGCAACCACGAAAATCGTTTCCGGACCCCAAAACGGTGAGTAATAGTCCACGATACGGGCAATAATCGACCAAAACTACGAGTGTTGATGACCGACACGTAAACGCACCTCGGGGTTCATTAGTCATGAAAATCGCCCCGGGACCCCAAAACGGTGAGTAATAGTCCACTATACGGGTCAGAAATGGCCGAAACTACGAGTGTT
>LR738712.1:609242-621422 GCA_902687465.1 Secale cereale
AATGTACCCCGGGGTTCGTTAGTCGTGGAAATCGCTCCGGGACCCCAAATCGGTAAGTAATAGCCCATGAAACGGGCCAGAATCGCCTAAAACGACGAGTGATGAGGAACGACACATAAGCGCACCTTGTGGTTCAGCAACCATGAAAATCACTCCAGGACCCGAAACTGAAAATAGTCTTAGATACGGGCCAGAATCGGCCGAAACTGGGAGTTTTGATGTCGAACACGTAAATGCACCTCGGGGATCATTAATCATGGAAATTGCTCCGGGACCCCAAAACAGTAAGTAATAGCCCATGAAACGGGCCAGAATAGGCCAAAACAGCGAGTGTTGATGAACGACGCGTTAGGGCACCCTGGGGTTCAGCAACCACGAAAATCGTTTCGGGACCCCAAAACGGTGAGTAATAGTCCACGATACGCGCAATAATCGACCAAAACTACGAGTGTTCATGACCGACACGTAAACGCTCCGGGAAACGGTAAGTAATAGCCCATGAAACGGGCCAGAATCGCCTAAAACGGCGAGTCATGAGGAACGACACATAAGCGCACCTTGTGGTTGAGCAACCATGAAAATCACTCCGGGACCCGAAACCGAAAACCCTAAACCCTAAACATAATACCTAATAGTCTTCGATACGGGCCAGAATCGGCCGAAACTGGGAGTTTTGATGTCGAACACGTAAATGCACCTCGGGGATCCTTAATCATGGAAATCGCTCTGGGACCCCAAAACCGTAAGTAATAGCCCATGAAACTGGCCAGAATAGGCCAATACGGCGAGTGTTGATGAACGACAAATAAGGGCACCTTGGGGTTCAGCAACCACGAAAATCGTTTTGGGACCCCAAAACGGTGAGTAATAGTCCATGATACGGGCCAGAATCGGCCAAAACTACGAGTGTTGATGACCGACACGTAAACGCACCTCAGGGTTCATTAGTCATGAAAATCGGCCCGGGACTCCAAAACGGTGAGTAATAGACCACTATACGAGTCACAAATGGCCGAAACTACGAGTGTTGATGACCGACACGTAAATGCACCCCGGGGTTCGTTAGTCGTGGAAATCGCTCCGGGACCCCAAATCGGTAAGTAATAGCCCATGAAACGGGCCAGAATTGCCTAAAACGGCGAGTGATGAGGAACGACACATAAGCGCACCTTGTCGTTCAGCAACCATGAAAATCACTCCGGGACCCGAAACTGAAAACCCTAAACCCTAAACATAATCCCTAATAGTCTTAGATACGGGCCAGAATCGGCCGAAACTAGGAGTTTTGATGTCGAACACGTAAATGCACCTCGGGGATCATTAATCCTGCAAATCGCTCCGGGACCCCAAAACAGTAAGTAATAGCCCATGAAACGGGCCATAATAGGTCAAAACAGCGAGTGTTGATGAACGACACGTCAGGGCACCCTGGGGTTCAGCAACCACGAAAATCTTTTCGGGACCCCAAAACGGTGAGTAATAGTCCACGATACGCGCAATAATCGACCAAAATTACGAGTGTTCATGACCGACACGTAAACGCACCTCGGGGTTCATTAGTCATGAAAATCGCCCCGGGACCCCAAAACGGTGAGTAATAGTCCACTATACGGGTCAGGAATGGCCGAAACTATGAGTGTTGTTGACCGACACGTAAATGCACCCCGGGGTTCGTCAGTCGTGGAAATCGCTCCGGGACCCCAAAACGGTAAGTAATAGCCCATGAAACGGGCCAAAATCGCCCAAAACGGCGAGTGATGAGGAACGACACATAAGCGCACCTTGTGGTTCAGCAACCATGAAAATCAACTCGGGACCCAAAATGGTGAGTAATATTTACGAAACGGGCCAGAATAGGCCAAAACAGCGAGTCTTGATGAACGACACGTAAGCGCACCTTGGGGTCCAGCAACCATAAAAATCACTCAGGGGCTCCAAAACGGTGAGTAATAGGCCCCGAAACAGGCCAGAAATGGCCGAAACTACGAGTGTTGATGACCGACACGTAAATGCACCCCGGGGTTCGTTAGTGGTGGTAATCGCTCCGGGACCCCAAAACGGTAAATAATAGCCCATGAAACGGGCCAGAATCGCCTAAAACGGCGAGTCATGAGGAACGACACATAAGCGCACCTTGTGGTTGAGCAACCATGAAAATCACTCCGGGACCCGAAACCGAAAACCCTAAACCCTAAACATAATCCCTAATAGTCTTCGATACGGGCCAGAATCGGCCGAAACTGGGAGTTTTGATGTCGAATACGTAAATGCACCTCGGGGATCCTTAATCATGGAAATCGCTCCGGGACCCCAAAACAGTAAGTAATAGCCCATGAAACGGGCCAGAATAGGCCAATACGGTGAGTTGTTGATGAACGACACATAAGGGCACGCTGGGGTTCAGCAACCATGAAAATCGTTTCGGGACCCCAAAACGGTGAGTAATAGTCCATGATACGGGCCAGAATCGGCCAAAACTACGAGTGTTGATGACCGACACGTAAACGCACCTCGGGGTTCATTAGTCATGAAAATCGGCCCGGGACTCCAAAACGGTGAGTAATAGTCCACTATACGGGTCACAAATGACCGAAACTACGAGTGTTGATGACCGACACGTAAATGCAACCCGGGGTTCGTTAGTCGTGGAAATCGCTCCGGGACCCCAAAACGGTAAGTAATAGCCCATGAAACGGGCCAGAATCGCCTAAATCGGCGAGTGATGAGGAACGACACATAGGCGCACCTTGTGGTTCAGCAACCATGAAAATCACTCCGGGACCCGAAACTGAAAACCTTAAACCCTAAACATAATACCTAATAGTCTTAGATACGGGCCAGAATCGGCCGAAACTGGGAGTTTTGATGTCGAACACGTAAATGCACCTCGGGATCGTTAATCATGGAAATCGCTCCGGGACCCCAAAACAGTAAGTAATAGCCCATGAAATGGGCCAGAATAGGCCAAAACAGCGAGTGTTGATGAACGACACGTCAGGGCACCCTGGGGTTCAACAACCAAGAAAATCGTTTTGGGACCCCAAAACGGTGAGTAATAGTCCACGATACGGGCAATAATCGACCAAAACTACGAGTGTTCATGACCGACACGTAAACGCACCTCGGGGTTCGTTAGTCATGAAAATCGCCCCGGGACCCCAAAACGGTGAGTAATAGTCCACTATACGGGTCAGGAATGGCGAAACTACGAGTGTTTTTGACCGACACGTAAATGCACCGCGGGGTTCGTCAGTCATGGAAATTGCTCCGGGACCCCAAAACGGTAAGTAATAGCCCTTGAAATGGGCCAGAATCTGTTGGAAATATGCCCTAGAGGCAATAATAAATTGGTTATTATTATATTTCCTTGTTCACGATAATCGTTTATTATCCATGCTAGAATTGTATTGAAAGGAAACTCAGATACATGTGTGGATACATAGACAAACACCATGTCCCTAGTAAGCCTCTAGACGACTAGCTCGTTGATCAATAGATGGTTACGGTTTCCTAACCATGGACATTGGATGTCGTTGATAACGGGATCACATCATTAGGAGAATGATGTGATGGACAAGACCCAATCCTAAGCCTAGCACAGATCGTGTAGTTCGTATGCTAAAGCTTTTCTATATGTCAAGTATCTTTTCCTTAGACCATGAGATTGTGCAACTCCCGGATACCGTAGGAATGCTTTGGGTGTACCAAACGTCACAACGTAACTGGGTGGCTATAAAGGTGCACTACAGGTATCTCCGAAAGTGTCTGTTGGATTGGCACGAATCGAGACTGGGATTTGTCACTCCGTATGACGGAGAGGTATCTCTGGGCCCACTCGGTAGGACATCATCATAATGTGCACAATATGTGATCAAGGAGTTGATCATGGGATGATGTGTTACGGAACGAGTAAAGAGACTTGCCGGCAACGAGATTAAGCAAGGTATCGGTATACCGACGATCGAATCTCGGGCAAGTGCTGTACCGATAGACAAAGGGAATCGTATACGGGATTGATTGAATCCTTGACATCGTGGTTCATCCGATGAGATCATTGTGGAATATGTGGGAGCCAACATGGGTATCCAGATCCCGCTGTTGGTTATTGGCCGGAGAGTTGTCTCGGTCATGTCTACATGGTTCCCGAACCCGTAGGGTCTACACACTTAAGGTTCGATGACGCTAGGGTTATAGGGAAAGTATGTACGCGGTTACTGAATGTTGTTCGGAGTCCCGGATGAGATCCCGGACGTCACGAGGAGTTCCGGAATGGTCCGGAGGTAAAGATTCATATATGGGAAGTCCTGTTTTGGTCACCGGAAAAGTTTCGGGCGATATCGGTAATGTACCGGGACCACCGGGAGGGTCCCGGGGGTCCACCAGGTGGGGCCACCAGCCCCAGGTGGCTGCGTGGGCTAAGTGTGGGAGGGGACCAGCCCCAAGGGGGCTGGTGCGCCCCCCCACCAAGTCCCAGGGCGCCTCCAAGAGGGGAGGGGGGGCAAACCCTAATGCAGTTGGGCCCTAGGGCCCAATAGTGGTGCGCCTCCCCCTCTCTCCCCCTTTGGCCGCCCCCCCTAGATGGATCTAGGGCTGGCCGCACCCTAGGGGAGGGAAACCCTAAAGGGGGGCGCAGCCCTCCCTTCCCCCTATATATATGTGAGGTTTTAGGGCTGTTGGAGACACGAGAACCTCTCCCTCTTGGTGCAGCCCTACCCCTCTCCCTCCTCGTCTCTTGCAGTGCTTGGCGAAGCCCTGCTGGAGTCCCGCGCTCCTCCACCACCACCACGACGTCGTGCTGCTGTTGGTTGGAGGTTTCCCAACCTCTCCCTCTCTCCTTGCTGGATCAAGGCGTGGGAGACGTCACCGGGCTGCACGTGTGAAGAACGCGGAGGCACCGTCCGTTCGGTGCTAGGATCTTCGGCGATCTAAATCGCGGCGAGTACGACTCCATCAACCGCGTTCTTGAACGCTTCCGCTTAGCGATCTACAAGGGTATGTGGATCCAACTCTCCTCTCGTAGATGTGCATCTCCTAGATTGATCTTGGTGAGCGTAGGAAAATTTTTGTTTCCCATGCTACGTTCCCCATCAGTGGCATCATGAGCTAGGTCTTTGCGTAGATGCAATCACGAGTAGAACACAAAGGAGTTTGTGGGCGTTGATGTTCAAATTGCTGCCCTCCTTAGTCTTTCTTGATTCAGCGGTATTATGGGATGAAGCGGCCCGGACCAACTTTACATGTCCACGTACATGAGACCGGTTCCATCGACAGACATGTAACTTTTGTTGCATAAGATGGCTGGCGGGTGTCTGTCTCTCCTATCTTAGTTGAATCGGAATAGAACAAGGCGGTCCTTGTAGAAGGTTAAATAGCAACTTGAATATCACCGTTGTGGCTTTGCGTAGGTAAGAAGCGTTCTTGCTAGATACCCATAGCAGCCACGTAAAACATGCAACAACAAATTAGAGGACGTCTAACTTGTTTTTGCAGGGTATGTATGTGATATGATATGGCCAATGACATGATGAGATATATTTGATGTATGAGATGATCATGTTGTAATAGTTAATATCGACTTGCATGTCGATGTATACGGCAACCGACAGGAGCCATAGGGTTGTCTTTAATTTTTGTATGACCTGCGTGTCAATCATTAAGCGCTATGTAATGCTTTACTTTATCGCTAAACGGTAGCAATAGTAGTAAGAGCATGGTGGGCGCGCGACAACCCCGATGGCGACACGATGATGGAGATCATGATGATGGGGATCATGGTGTTACGCCGGTGACGATGGAGATCATGTCGGTGCTTTGGAGATGGAGATCAAAAGCACGAGTTGATGGCCATATCATGTCACTTATGATTTGCATGTGATGTTAATCCTTTTATGCATCTTATTTTGCTTAGGACGACGGTAGCATTATAAGATGATCCCTCACTAAAATTTCAAGATGAAATTGTGTTCCCCCCGAGTGTGCGCCGTTGCGAAGGTTCGTCGTTTCGAAGCACCACGTGATGATCGGGTGTGATAGACTCTACGTTCGCATACAACGGGTGCAAGCCAGTTTTGCACATGCAGAACACTCGGGTTAGACTTGACGAGCCTAGCATGTACAGACATGGCCTCGGAACACGGAAGACCGAAAGGTCGAGCATGAGTCATATAGTAGATATGATCAACATGAAGATGTTCACCATTGACACCACCTCATCTCACGTGATGATCGGACTTGGGTTGGTGGATTTGGATCATGTCACGCTCGGATGACCAGAGGGATGTCAATTTGAGTGGGAGTTATAAGTAATTTGATTAGTTAAACTCACTTATCATGAACAATAGTCTAAGATGGCTTTGCAAATTGTGTTGTAGATCAATAGCTTGCGTTGTAGCTCCCTGTTTAAATACGATCCTAGAGAAAGACTAAGTTGAAAAAATATTGTAAGCAAGGATGCGGACTGGGTCCGTAGTCCGAGGAGTGTCCTCACTGCTGCACAGAAAGCTTACGTCTTTGATGCACCGCTCGATGTGCAAACCCCTACAACGCTGTCTGTGGATGTTGTGAACACCTGACAGACACGTCCTGATAACTACTTGATAGTTTAGTGCACCATACTTTACGGCTTAGAATCGGGATCACAATGATGTTTTGAACGCCATAGAACATATGAGATGTTCTAAGAGCTGAAATTGGGATTTCAGGCTCATGCCCGTGTTGAGAGGTATGAGACCTCTGACAAGTTCTTTTGCCAAAAAGATGGAGGAGAATAGCTCAACTAGTGAGCATGTGCACAGAATGTCTGGGTGCTGAAATCACTTGAACCAAGTGGGAGTTAATCTTCCAGGTAAGATAGTGGTTGACGGAATTCTCTAGACACTATCACCAAGCTACTAGAACTTCGTGATGAACTATGACATGCAAAGGATGGTGATAATCCCGGTGCTGTCAGCGGTTCTTAGTACCGCAAAAGTAGAGATCAAGAAGGAGCATCAAGTGTTGATGGTTTAACAAGACCACTGGTTTCAAAAGGGTAAGGGCTAGAAGGGAAACTTCATGAATGGCAAACCTGTTGTCGTTCTGATGAAGGAACCCAAGGTTGCACCCAAACCTCGAGACTAAGTGCTTCGATTGTAAGGGTAACGGTCACATGGTAGCGGAACCACCCGAAATACATGGTAGATATGATAGCTGGCAACTTCAACAAAGTATATTTGATATACGTGTTATTGATGTGTACCTTAGTAGTACTCCTTGTAGCACCTGGGTATTGGATACCGGTTCAGTTGCTATTATTAGTGACTTGAAGCAAAAGCTACGGACTGAACGGAGACTAGCTAAGGGCGAGGTAACGATGTGTGTTGGAAGTGTTTCCAAGGTTGATAAGATCACCATCGCACACTTCCTCTATTTTTCGAGATTAGTGTTGAACCTAGATAAATGTTATCGGGTGTCTACGTTGAGCATGAATATGATTAGATCATGTTCATTGCAATACGGTTGTTCATTTAAGTCAGAGAATAATGGTTATTCTGTTTACATGAATAATACCTTTATGGTCATGCACCCAATGGTTTATTGAATCTCGATCATGGTAATACACATGATGATAATATTAATGCCAAAAGATGTAGAGTTAATAATGATAGTACCACTTTCTTGTGGCACTGCCGCTTAGGTCATTTTGGCATAAAATGCATGAAGAAACTCCATGCTGATGGACGTTTGGAGTCACTTGATTTTGAATCGCTTGACACATGCGAGCCATGCCTCATGGGCAGGATGACTGAGATCCCGTTTTCAGGTACAATGAAACGGGCAAGTGACTTGTTGGAAATCATACATGCTGATGTATGTGATCCAATGAGAATTAAGGCGTGTGGTGGATATCGTTATTTTCTCATCTTCACTAACGATTTGAGTAGATATGGTATATTTACTTAATGAAGCAAAAGTCTGAAACGTTTGAAAGGTTCAAAAATTTCAGAGTGAAGATTAAGAATCATCATAACAAGAAGATCATGTTCCTACGATCTGATCAAGGGGATATTATCTGAATTATGAGTTTGGCAATCACTTAAGACATTGTGGAATTGTTTCGCAGTTGAAGTCCCCTGGAACACCACAGTAATGGTGTGTCCGGACATCGTAATCGAACCTTATGAGATATGGTGCGTCTTACCGATCTACCGCTATTATTTTGAGGTTATGCATTAGAGACAGCTGCATTCACTTTAGATAGGGCACCATCTAAGTCCGTTGAGACGACGTCGTATGGTTTGGCAAGAAACCGTAGTTGTCGTTTCTCAATGTTTGGGGCTGTGAGGCTTATGGCTTCAGCCAGGAAAAGCTCGAACCCAAAGCGGACAAAACATCTTCATAGGATACCCAAAGGTAACAATTGGGTATACCTTCTATCTCAGATCCAAGGACAAAAATGTTTGTCGCTAAGAATGGGTCCTTTCTCGAGAAGGAGTTTCTCTCGAAAGAATTGAGTGGGAGGAAAATAGAACTTGATGAGGTTGTCGAACCCTCACTTCAACCGGAAAGTAGTGCAACACAGAAAGATGTTTCTGTGGAACCTACGACAGTTGAAGAGGAAACTAATGATAGCGATCATGAAGCTCCAGATCAAGTTGCTATCGATCCTCGTAGGTCGACAAGGATATGTACTACTCCTGAGTGGTACGGTGATCCTGTCTTAGAGGTCATGTTGTTGGACAACGATGAGCCTACGAACTATGGAGAAGCGATGGTGGGCCCATATTCCGACAAATGGTTAGAAGCCGAGAAATCCGAGATAGGATCCATGTATCAAAACAAAGTATGGACTTTGGTGGACTTGCCCGACTGGCAAGCCATTGAGATAAATGGATCTTTAAGAAGAAGACGGACGTGGACGGTAATGTCACCGTCTATGAAGCTCGACTTGTGGCAAAGAGTTTTTCACAAGTTCAAGGAGTTGACTACGATGAGATTTTCTCACCCGTAGCGATGCTTAAGTCCGTCGGAATCATGTTAGCATTAGCTGCATTTATGAAATCTGGCGGATGGATGACAAAACAAGTTTCCTTACCAGTTTTCGTAAGGAAAGGTTGTATATGATACAATCAGAAAGGTTTTGTCGATCCTAAGGATGCTAAAAGGTATGCAAGCTCCAGCGATCCTTCCATAGACTGGAGCAAGCATCTCGGTGTCGGAATATACACTTTGATGGAGTGATCAAAGTTTTTGGGTATACAAAGTTTGGTGGAAACTTGTATTTGCAATAAAGTGAGTGGGAGCACTACAACATTTCTGATAAGTATATGTGAATGACATATTGTTGATCCGAAATGATGTAGAATTTCTGGAAAGCATAAAGGGTTATTTGAAATGAGTTTTTCAAAGGAAGACCTAGATAAAGCTGCTTACATATTGGGCATCAAGATCTATAGAGATAGATCAAAACGCCTGATGATACTTTCAAAAGAACACACACCTTTGACATGATTTTGAAGGAGTTCAAAATAGATCAGTCAAAGAAGGAGTTCTTACCTGAGTTGTAAGGTGTGAAGTTGAGTAAGACTCAAAACTTGACCACGGCAGAAGAAAGAGGAAGGACGAAGGTCGTCCCCTATGGTTTTGTCATAGGCTCTATACGATATGCCATGCTAAGTACCGCACCTAATGTGTGCCTTGCCACATGTCTGGCAAGAGGGTACAAAGGTGATCTAGGAGTGGATTACTAGATAGTGGTCAAAATTATCCTTAGAGGAATAAGGAAATGTTTCTCGGTTATGGAGGTGATAAAGAGTTCGACGTAAAGAGTTACGTCGATGCAAGCTTAACACCTATCCGGATAACTCTAAATGGAGATACCGGATACGTATAATGGAGCAACAGTTTGGAATAGCTCCAAGTGGAACGTGATAGCAGCATCTACGATATGACACAAGGTTTTGCGAAGAACATAGGGATCTGAATGTTGCAGACCCGTTGACTACAACCTCTCTCACAAGCATAACATGATCAAACACAGAACTCATTGAGTGTTAATCACATATTGATGTGAACTAGATTACTGACTCTAATAAACTCTTTGGATGTTGGTCACATGGCGATGTGACCTGTGAGTGTTAATCACATGGCGATGTGAACTAGATTATTGACTCTAGTGCAAGTGGGAGACTGTTGGAAATATGCCCTAGAGGCAATAATAAATTGGTTATTATTATATTTCCTTGTTCACGATAATCGTTTATTATCCATGCTAGAATTGTATTGAAAGGAAACTCAGATACATGTGTGGATACATAGACAAACACCATGTCCCTAGTAAGCCTCTAGACGACTAGCTCGTTGATCAATAGATGGTTACGGTTTCCTAACCATGGACATTGGATGTCGTTGATAACGGGATCACATCATTAGGAGAATGATGTGATGGACAAGACCCAATCCTAAGCCTAGCACAGATCGTGTAGTTCGTATGCTAAAGCTTTTCTATATGTCAAGTATCTTTTCCTTAGACCATGAGATTGTGCAACTCCCGGATACCGTAGGAATGCTTTGGGTGTACCAAACGTCACAACGTAACTGGGTGGCTATAAAGGTGCACTACAGGTATCTCCGAAAGTGTCTGTTGGATTGGCACGAATCGAGACTGGGATTTGTCACTCCGTATGACGGAGAGGTATCTCTGGGCCCACTCGGTAGGACATCATCATAATGTGCACAATATGTGATCAAGGAGTTGATCATGGGATGATGTGTTACGGAACGAGTAAAGAGACTTGCCGGCAACGAGATTAAGCAAGGTATCGGTATACCGACGATCGAATCTCGGGCAAGTGCTGTACCGATAGACAAAGGGAATCGTATACGGGATTGATTGAATCCTTGACATCGTGGTTCATCCGATGAGATCATTGTGGAATATGTGGGAGCCAACATGGGTATCCAGATCCCGCTGTTGGTTATTGGCCGGAGAGTTGTCTCGGTCATGTCTACATGGTTCCCGAACCCGTAGGGTCTACACACTTAAGGTTCGATGACGCTAGGGTTATAGGGAAAGTATGTACGCGGTTACTGAATGTTGTTCGGAGTCCCGGATGAGATCCCGGACGTCACGAGGAGTTCCGGAATGGTCCGGAGGTAAAGATTCATATATGGGAAGTCCTGTTTTGGTCACCGGAAAAGTTTCGGGCGATATCGGTAATGTACCGGGACCACCGGGAGGGTCCCGGGGGTCCACCAGGTGGGGCCACCAGCCCCAGGTGGCTGCGTGGGCTAAGTGTGGGAGGGGACCAGCCCCAAGGGGGCTGGTGCGCCCCCCCACCAAGTCCCAGGGCGCCTCCAAGAGGGGAGGGGGGGCAAACCCTAAGGCAGTTGGGCCCTAGGGCCCAATAGTGGTGCGCCTCCCCCTCTCTCCCCCTTGGCCGCCCCCCTAGAGGGTTTCTAGGGCTGGCCGCACCCTAGGGGAGGGAAACCCTAAAGGGGGGCGCAGCCCTCCCTTCCCCCTATATATATGTGAGGTTTTAGGGCTGTTGGAGACACGAGAACATCTCCCTCTTGGTGCAGCCCTACCCCTCTCCCTCCTCGTCTCTTGCAGCGCTTGGCGAAGCCCTGCTGGAGTCCCGCGCTCCTCCACCACCACCATGCCGTCGTGCTGCTGTTGGTTGGAGGTTTCCCAACCTCTCCCTCTCTCCTTGCTGGATCAAGGCGTGGGAGACGTCACCGGGCTGCACGTGTGAAGAACGCGGAGGCACCGTCCGTTCGGTGCTAGGATCTTCGGCGATCTGAATCGCGGCGAGTACGACTCCATCAACCGCGTTCTTGAACGCTTCCGCTTAGCGATCTACAAGGGTATGTGGATCCAACTCTCCTCTCGTAGATGTGCATCTCCTAGATTGATCTTGGTGAGCGTAGGAAAATTTTTGTTTCCCATGCTACGTTCCCCATCAGAATCGCCCAAAACGGCGAGTGATGAGGAACGACACATAAGCGCACCTTGTGGTTCAGCAACCATTAAAATCACCTCGGGACCCAAAATGGTGAGTAATATTTACGAAACGGGCCAGAATAGGCCAAAACAGCGAGTCTTGATGAACGACACGTAAGCGCACCTTGGGGTCCAGCAACCATAAAAATCACTCCGGGGCTCCAAAACGGTGAGTAATAGCCCCCGAAACGGGCCAGAAA
>LR738712.1:630322-652711 GCA_902687465.1 Secale cereale
GTAAATGCACCCCGGGGTTCGTTAGTCGTCGAAATCGCTCCGGGACGCCAAAACGGTAAGTAATAGCCCATGAAACGGGCCAGAATCACCTAAAATGGCGAGTCATGAGGAACGACACATAAGCGCACCTTGTGGTTGAGCAACCATGAAAATCACTCCGGGACCCGAAACCGAAAACCCTAAACCCTAAACATAATCCCTAATAATCTTCGATACGGGCCAGAATCGGCCGAAACTGGGAGTTTTGATGTCGAACACGTAAATGCACCTCGGGGATCCTTAATCATGGAAATCGCTCCGGGACCCCAAAACAGTAAGTAATAGCCCATGAAACGGGCCAGAATAGGCCAATACGGCGAGTGTTGATGAGCGACACGTAAGGGCACGCTGGGGTTCAGCAACCACGAAAATCGTTTCGGGACCCCAAAACGGTGAGTAAGAGTCCATGATACGGGCCAGAATCGGCCAAAACTACGAGTGTTGATGACCGACACGTAAACGCACCTCGGGGCTCATTAGTCCTGAAAATCGGCCCGGGACTCCAAAACGGTGAGTAATAGTCCACTATACGGGTCAGAAATGGCCGAAACTACGAGTGTTGATGACCGACACGTAAATGCACCCCGGGGTTCGTTAGTCGTGGAAATCGCTCCGGGACCCCATAACGGTAAGTAATAGCCCATGAAACGGGCCAGAATCGCCTAAAACTGCGAGTGATGAGGAAAGACACATAAGCGCACCTTGTGGTTCAGCAACCATGAAAATCACTCCGGGACCCGAAAGTGAGAACCCTAAAACCTAAACATAATCCCTAATAGTCTTCGATACGGGCCAGAATTGGCCGAAACTGGGAGTTTTGATGTCGAACACGTAAATGCACCTCGGGGATCGTTAATCATGGAAATCGCTCCGGGACCCCAAAACAGTAAGTAATAGCCCATGAAACGGGCCAGAGTAGGCCAAAACAGCGAGTGTTGATGAACGACACGTCAGGGCACCCTGGGGTTCAGCAACCACGAAAATCGTTTCGGGACCCCAAAACGGTGAGTAATAGTCCACGATACGGGCAATAATCGACCAAAACTACGAGTGTTGATGACCGACACGTAAACGCACCTCGGGTTCATTAGTCATGAAAATCGCCCCGAGACCCCAAAACGGTGAGTTATAGTCCACTATACGGGTCAGAAATGGCCGAAACTACGAGTGTTGTTGACCAACACGTAAATGCACCCCGGGGTTCGTCAGTCGTGGAAATCGCTCCGGGACCCCAAAACGGTAAGTAATAGCCCATGAAATGGGCCAGAATCGCCCAAAACGGCGAGTGATGAGGAACGACACATAAGCGCACCTTGTGGTTCAGCAATCATGAAAATCACCTTGGGACCCAAAATGGTGAGTAATATGTACGAAACGGGCCAGAATAGGCCAAAACAGCGAGTCTCGATGAACGACACGTAAGCGCACCTTGGGGTTCAGCAACCATGAAAATCACTCCGGGGCTCCAAAACGGTGAGTAATAGCCCCCGAAACGGGCCAGAAATGGCCGAAACTACGAGTGTTGATGACCGACACGTAAATACACCCCGGGGTTCGTTAGTCGTGGAAATCGCTCCGGGACCCCAAAACGGTAAGTAATAGCCCATGAAACGGGCCAGAATCACCTAAAACGGCGAGTGATGAGGAACGACACATAAGCGCACCTTGTGGTTGAGCAACCATGAAAATCACTCCGGGACCCGAAACCGAAAACACTAAACCCTAAACATAATCCCTAACAGTCTTCGATACGGGCCAGAATCGGCCGAAACTGGGAGTTTTGATGTCGAACACGTAAATGCACCTCGGGGATCGTAAATCATGGAAATCGCTCCGGGACACCAAAACAGTAAGTAATAGCCCATGAAACGGGCCAGAATAGGCCAAAACGGCGAGTGTTGATGAACGACACGTAAGGGCACCCTGGGGTTCAGCAACCACGAAAATCATTTTGGGGCCCCAAAACGGTGAGTAATAGTCCACGATACGGGCCAGAATCGGCCAAAACTACGAGTGTTGATGACCGACACGTAAACGCACCTCGGGGCTCATTAGTCATGAAAATCGGCCCGGGACTCCAAAACGGTGAGTAATAGTCCATTATACGGGTCAGAAATGGCCGAAACTACGAGTGTTGATGTCCGACGCATAAACGCACCTCGGGGTTCATTAGTCATGAAAATCGACCCGGGACTCCAAAAGGGTGAGTAATAGTCCACTATACGGGTCACAAATGGCCGAAACTACGAGTGTTGATGCCGACACGTAAATGCACCCCGGGGTTCGTTAGTCGTGGAAATCGCTCCAGGACCACAAAACGGTAAGTAATAGCCCATGAAACGGGCCAGAATCGCCTAAAACGGCGAGTGATGAGGAACGACACATAAGCGCACCTTGTGGTTCAGCAACCATGAAAATCACTCCGGGACCCGAAACTGAAAACCCTAAACCCTAAACATAATCCCTAATAGTCTTAGATACGGGCCAGAATCGGCCGAAACTGGGAGTTTTGATGTCGAACACGTAAATGCACCTCGGGGATCGTTAATCATGGAAATCGCTGCGGGACCCCAAAACAGTAAGTAATAGCCCATGAAACGGGCCAGAATAGGCCAAAACAGCGAGTGTTGATGAACGACACGTCAGGGCACCTTGGGGTTCAGCAACCACGAAAATCGTTTCGGGACCCCAAAACGGTGAGTAATAGTCCACGATACGGGCAATAATCGACCAAAACTACGAGTGTTGATGACCGACACGTAAACGCACCTCGGGGTTCATTAGTCATGAAAATCGCCCCGGGACCCCAAAACGGTGAGTTATAGTCCACTATACGGGTCAGAAATGGCCGAAATTACGAGTGTTGTTGACCAACACGTAAATGCACCCCGGGGTTCGTCAGTCGTGGAAATCGCTCCGGGACCCCCAAAACGGTAAGTAATAGCCCATGAAACGGGCCAGAATCGCCCAAAACGGCGAGTGATGAGGAACGACACATAAGCGCACCTTGTGGTTCAGCAATCATGAAAATCACCTCGGGACCCAAAATGGTGAGTAATATTTACGAAACGGGCCAGAATAGGCCAAAACAGCGAGTCTTGATGAACGATACGTAAGCGCACCTTGGGGTTCAGCAACCATAAAAATCACTCCGGGGCTCCAAAACGGTGAGTAATAGCCCCCAAACGGGCCAGAAATGGCCGAAACTATGAATGTTGATGACGGACACGTAAATGCACCCCGGGGTTCGTTAGTCGTGGAAATTGCTCCGGGACCCCAAAACGGTAAGTAATAGCCCATGAAACGGGCCAGAATCGCCTAAATCGGCGAGTCATGAGGAACGACACATAAGCGCACCTTGTGGTTGAGCAACCATGAAAAACACTCCGGGACCCGAAACCGAAAACCCTAAACCCTAAACATAATCCCTAATAGTCTTCGATACGGGCCAGAATCAGCCGAAACTGGGAGTTTTGATGTCGAACACGTAAATGCACCTCGGGGATCCTTAATCATGGAAATCGCTCCGGGACCCCAAAACAGTAAGTAATAGCCCATGAAACGGGCCAGAATAGGCCAATACGGCGAGTGTTGATGAGCGACACGTAAAGGCACGCTAGGGTTCAGCAACCACGAATATCGTTTCGGGACCCCAAAACGGTGAGTAAGAGTCCATGATACGGGCCAGAATCGGCCAAAACTACGAGTGTTGATGACCGAAACGTAAACGCACCTCGGGGCTCATTAGTCCTGAAAATCGGCCCGGGACTCCAAAACGGTGAGTAATAGTCCACTATACGGGTCAGAAATGGCCGAAACTACGAGTGTTGATGACCGACACGTAAATGCACCCCGGGGTTCGTTAGTCGTGGAAATCGTTCCGGGACCCCATAACGGTAAGTAATAGCCCATGAAACGGGCCAGAATCGCCTAAAACGGCGAGTGATGAGGAACGACACATAAGCGCACCTTGTGGTTCAGCAACCATGAAAATCACTCCGGGACCCGAAAGTGAAAACCCTAAAACCTAAACATAATCCCTAATAGTCTTCGATACGGGCCAGAATCGGCCGAAACTGGGAGTTTTGATGTCAAACACGTAAATGCACCTCGGGGATCGTTAATCATGGAAATCGCTCCGGGACCCCATAACAGTAAGTAATAGCCCATGAAACGGGCCAGAGTAGGCCAAAACAGCGAGTGTTGATGAACGACACGTCAGAGCACCCTGGGGTTCAGCAACCACGAAAATCGTTGCGGGACCCCAAAACGGTGAGTAATAGTCCACGATACGGGCAATAATCGACCAAAACTACGAGTGTTGATGACCGACACGTAGACGCACCTCGGGGTTCATTAGTCATGAAAATCGCCCCAGGACCCCAAAACGGTGAGTTATAGTCCACTATACGGGTCAGAAATGGCCAAAACTACGAGTGTTGTTGACCAACACGTAAATGCACCCCGGGGTTCGTCAGTCGTGGAAATCGCTCCGGGACCCCCAAAACGGTAAGTAATAGCCCATGAAACGGGCCAGAATCGCCCAAAACGGCGAGTGATGAGGAACGACACATAAGCGCACCTTGTGGTTCAGCAATCATGAAAATCACCTTGGGACCCAAAATGGTGAGTAATATGTACGAAGCGGGCCAGAATAGGCCAAAACAGCGAGTCTTGATGAACGACACGTAAGCGCACCTTGGGGTTCAGCAACCATGAAAATCACTCCGGGGCTCCAAAACGGTGAGTAATAGCCCACGAAACGGGCCAGAAATAGCCGAAACTACGAGTGTTGATGACCGACACGTAAATACACCCCGGGGTTCGTTAGTCGTGGAAATCGCTCTGGGACCCCAAAACGGTAAGTAATAGCCCATGAAACGGGCCAGAATCGCCTAAAACGGCGAGTGATGAGGAACGACACATAAGCGCACCTTGTGGTTGAGCAACCATGAAAATCACTCCGGGACCCGAAACCGAAATCCCTAAACCCTAATAATAATCCCTAACAGTCTTCGATACGGGCCAGAATCGGCCGAAACTGGGAGTTTTGATGTCGAACACGTAAATGCACCTCGGGATCGTAAATCATGGAAATCGCTCCGGGACACCAAAACAGTAAGTAATAGCCCATGAAACGGGCCAGAATAGGCCAAAACGGTGAGTGTTAATGAACGACACGTAAGGGCACCCTAGGGTTCAGCAACCACGAAAATCGTTTCGGGGCCACAAAACGGTGAGTAATTGTCCACGATACGGGCCAGAATCGCCCAAAACTACGAATGTTGATGACCGATACATAAACGCACCTCGGGGCTCATTAGTCATGAAAATCGGCCCGGGACTCCAAAACGGTGAGTAATAGTCCACTATACGGGTCAGAAATGGCCGAAACTACGAGTGTTGATGACCGACACATAAACGCACCTCGGGGTTCATTAGTCAAGAAAATCGACCCGGGACTCCAAAAGGGTGAGTAATAGTCCACTATACGGGTCACAAATGGCCGAAAGTACGAGTGTTGATGCCGACACGTAAATGCACCCCGGGGTTCGTTAGTGGTGGAAATCGCTCCGGGACCACAAAACGGTAAGTAATAGCCCATGAAACGGGCCAGAATCGCCTAAAACGGCGAGTGATGAGGAACGACACATAAGCGCACCTTGTGGTTCAGCAACCATGAAAATCACTCCGGGACTCGAAACTGAAAACCCTAAACCCTAAACATAATCCCTAATAGTCTTAGATACGGGCCAGAATCGGCCGAAACTAGGAGTTTTGATGTCGAACACGTAAATGCACCTCGGGGATCGTTAATCATGGAAATCGCTGCGGGACCCCAAAACAGTAAGTAATAGCCCATGAAACAGGCCAGAATAGGCCAAAACAGCGAGTGTTGATGAACGACACGTCGGGGCACCCTGGGGTTTAGCAACCAAGAAAATCGTTTCGGGACCCCAAAACGGTGAGTAATAGTCCACGATACGGGCAATAATCGACCAAAACTACGAGTGTTGATGACTGACACGTAAACGCATCTCGGGGTTCATTAGTCATGAAAATCGCCCCGGGACCCCAAAACGGTGGGTAATAGTCCACTATACGGGTCAGAAATGGCCGAAACTACGAGTGTTGTTGACCGACACGTAAATGCACCACGGGGTTCGTTAGTCGTGGACATCGCTCCGGGACCCCAAAACGGTAAGTAATAGCCCATGAAACGGGCCAGAATCGCCCAAAACGGCGAGTGATGAGGAACGACACATAAGCGCACCTTGTGGTTCAGCAACCATGAAAATCACCTCGGGACCCAAAATGGTGAGTAATATTTACGAAACGGGCCAGAATAGGCCAAAACAGCGAGTCTTGATGAACGATACGTAAGCGCACCTTGGGGTTCAGCAACCATAAAAATCACTCCGGGGCTTCAAAACGGTGAGTAATAGCCCCCGAAACGGGCCAGAAATGGCCGAAACTATGAATGTTGATGACCGACACGTAAATGCACCCCGGGGTTCGTTAGTCGTGGAAATTGCTCCGGGACCCCAAAACGGTAAGTAATAGCCCATGAAACGGGCCAGAATCGCCTAAATCGGCGAGTCATGAGGAAGGACACATAAGCGCACCTTGTGGTTGAGCAACCATGAAAAACACTCCGGGACCCGAAACCGAAAACCCTAAACCCTAAACATAATCCCTAATAGTCTTCGATACGGGCCAGAATCGGCCGAAACTGGGAGTTTTGATGTCGAACACGTAAATGCACCTCGGGGATCCTTAATCATGGAAATCGCTCCGGGACCCCAAAACAGTAAGTAATAGCCCATGAAACGGGCCAGAATAGGCCAATACGGCGAGTGTTGATGATGAGCGACACGTAAGGGCACGCTAGGGTTCAGCAACCACGAAAATCGTTTCGGGACCCCAAAACGGTGAGTAAGAGTCCATGATACGGGCCAGAATCGGCCAAAACTACGAGTGTTGATGACCGACACGTAAACGCACCTCGGGGCTCATTAGTCCTGAAAATCGGCCCGGGACTCCAAAACGGTGAGTAATAGTCCACTATACGGGTCAGAAATGGCCGAAACTACGAGTGTTGATGACCGACACGTAAATGCACCCCGGGGTTCGTTAGTCGTGGAAATCGCTCCGGGACCCCATAACGGTAAGTAATAGCCCATGAAACGGGCCAGAATCGCCTAAAACGGCGAGTGATGAGGAACGACACATAAGCGCACCTTGTGGTTCAGCAACCATGAAAATCACTCCGGGACCCGAAAGTGAAAACCCTAAAACCTAAACATAATCCCTAATAGTGTTCGATACGGGCCAGAATCGGCCGAAACTGTGAGTTTTGATGTCAAACACGTAAATGCACCTCGGGGATCGTTAATCATGGAAATCGCTCTGGGACCCCATAACAGTAAGTAATAGCCCATGAAACGGGCCAGAGTAGGCCAAAACAGCGAGTGTTGATGAACGACACGTCAGGGCACCCTGGGGTTCAGCAACCACGAAAATCGTTTCGGGACCCCAAAACGGTGAGTAATAGTCCACGATACGGGCAATAATCGACCAAAACTACGAGTGTTGATGACCGACACGTAAATGCACCTCGGGGTTCATTAGTCATGAAAATCGCCCCGGGACCCCAAAACGGTGAGTTATAGTCCACTATACGGGTCAGAAATGGCCGAAACTACGAGTGTTGTTGACCAACACGTAAATGCAACCCGGGGTTCGTCAGTCGTGGAAATCGCTCCGGGACCCCAAAACGGTAAGTAATAGCCCATGAAACGGGCCAGAATCGCCCAAAACGGCGAGTGATGAGGAACGACACATAAGCGCACCTTGTGGTTCAGCAATCATGAAAATCACCTTCGGACCCAAAATGGTGAGTAATATGTACGAAACGGGCCAGAATAGGCCAAAACAGCGAGTCTTGATGAACGACACGTAAGCGCACCTTGGGGCTCAGCAACCATGAAAAACACTCCAGGGCTCCAAAACGGTGAGTAATAGCCCCCGAAACGGGCCAGAAATGGCCGAAACTACGAGTGTTGATGACCGACACGTAAATACACCCCGGGGTTCGTTAGTCGTGGAAATCGCTCCGGGACCCCAAAACGGTAAGGAATAGCCCATGAAACGGGCCAGAATCGCCTAAAACGGTGAGTGATGATGAACGACACATAAGCGCACCTTGTGGTTGAGCAACCATGAAAATCACTCCGGGACCCGAAACCGAAAACCCTAAACCCTAATAATAATCCCTAACAGTCTTCGATATGGGTCAGAATCGGTCGAAACTGGGAGTTTTGATGTCGAACACGTAAATGCACCTCGGGGATCGTAAATCATGGAAATCGCTCCGGGACACCAAAACAGTAAGTAATAGCCCATGAAACGGACCAGAATAGGCCAAAACGGCGAGTGTTGATGAACGACACGTAAGGGCACCCTGGGGTTCAGCAACCACGAAAATCGTTTCGGGGCCCCAAAACGGTGAGTAATAGTCCACGATACGGGCCAGAATCGGCCAAAACTACGAGTGTTGATGACCGACACGTAAACGCATCTCGGGGCTCATTAGTCATGAAAATCGGCCCGGGACTCCAAAACGGTGAGTAATAGTCCACTATACGGGTCAGAAATGGCCGAAACTACGAGTATTGATGACCGACACGTAAATGCACCCTGGGGTTCGTTAGTCGTGGAAATCGCTCCGGGACCCCATAACGGTAAGTAATAGACCATGAAACGGGCCAGAATCGCCTAAAACGACGAGTGATGAGGAACGACACATAAGCGCACCTTGTGGTTCAGCAACTATGAAAATCACTCCGGGACCCGAAAGTGAAAACCCTAAACCATAAACATAATCCTTAATAGTCTTCGATACGTGCCAGAATCGGCCAAAACTGGGAGTTTTGATGTCGAACACGTAAATGCACCTCGGGGATCGTTAATCAAGGAAATCGCTCCGGGACCCCAAAACAGTAAGTAATAGCCCATGAAACGTGCCAGAATAGGCCAAAACAGCGAGTGTTGATGAACGACACGTCAGGGCACCCTAGGGTTCAGCAACCACAAAAATCGTTTCGGGACCCCAAAACGGTGAGTAATAGTCCACGATACGGGCAATAATCGACCAAAACTACGAGTGTTGATGACCGACACGTAAACGCACCTCGGGGTTCATTAGTCATGAAAATCGCCCCGGGACCGCAAAACGGTGAGTTATAGTCCACTATACGGGTCAGAAATGGCCGAAACTACGAGTGTTGTTGACCAACACGTAAATGCACCCCGGGGTTCGTCAGTCGTGGAAATCGCTCCGGGACCCCAAAACGGTAAGTAATAGCCCATGAAACGGGCCAGAATCGCCCAGAGTGGTACGGCAACCCGGTTCTGGAAGTCATGTTACTGGACCATGATGAACATACGAACTATGAGGAAGCGATGATGAGCCCAGATTCCGCAAAATGGCTTGAGGCCATGAAATCTGAGATGGGATCCATGTATGAGAACAAAGTGTGGACTTTGGTTGACTTGCCCGATGATCGGCAAGCCATCGAAAATAAATGGATCTTCAAGAGGAAGACCGACATAGACGGTAATGTTACTGTTTACAAAGCTCGACTTGTTGAGAAAGGGTTTCGACAAGTTCAAGGAGTTGACTACGATGAGACTTTCTCACCCGTAGCGATGCTTAAGTCTGTCCGAATCATGTTATCAGTTGCCGCATTTTATGAAATCTGGCAAATGGATAACAAAACTGCATTCTTTAATGGATTTATTAAAGAAGACTTGTATATGATGCAACCAGAAGGTTTTGTCAATCCTAAAGGTGCTAACAAAATGTGCAAGCTCCAGCGATCCATCTATGGACTGGTGCAAGCATCTCGGAGTTGGAATATACGCTTTGATAATTTGATCAAAGCATATAGATTTATACAGACTTGCGGTGAAGCTTGTATTTACTAGAAGTGAGTGGGAGCATTACAACCTTTCTGATAAGTATATGTGAATGACATATTGTCGATCAGAAATGATGTAGAATTTTCTGGAAAGCATAAAGGAGTGTTTGAAAGGAGTTTTTCAAAGAAAGACCTTGGTGAAACTGCTTACATATTGGGCATCAAGATCTATAGAGATAGATCAAGACGCTTGATAAGATTTTTGATGAGTACATACCTTGATAATATTTTGAAGTAGTTCAAAATGGATCAGTCAAAGAAGGAGTTCTTGCCTGACTTGTAAGGTGTGAAGTTGAGTAAGACTCAAAGCCAGACCACGGCAGAAAAATATAGAGAGAATGAAAGTCATTCCTTATGCCTCAGCCATAGGTTCTATAAAGTATGCCATACTTTGTACCAAACATGTTGTGTACCTTTCCATGAGTTTGTCAAGGGGGTACAATAGTGATCCAGGAGTAGATCACTGTACAGCGGTCAAAATTATCCT
Source organism: Secale cereale (assembly GCA_902687465.1). Taxonomy (NCBI): domain Eukaryota; kingdom Viridiplantae; phylum Streptophyta; class Magnoliopsida; order Poales; family Poaceae; genus Secale; species Secale cereale. Next base: position 640,832 of record LR738712.1, read on the forward strand.
TAGTAACTGGATGACTAAGGAAATGTTTCTCGATTATGGAGGTGATAAAGAGTTCGTCGTAAAGGGTTACGCCGATGCAAGCTTTGACACTAAATCCAGATGACTCTAAGTATCAATCTGGATGCGTATTGAAAGTGGAAGCAATTAGCTAGAGTAGCTCTATGCAGAGCATTGTAGACATAGAAATTTGCGAAATACATATGGATCTGAATGTGACAGACCCGTTGACTAAACTTCTCTCACAAGCAAAACATGATCACACCTTATTACTCTTGGGTATTAATCACATAGTGATGTGAACTACATTATTGACTCTAGTAAACCCTTTAGTTGTTGGTCACATGGCGATGTGAACTATGGGTGTTATTCACATAACGATGTGAACTATCGGTATTAAATCACATGGCGATGTGAGCTAGATTATTGACTCTAGTGCAAGTGGGAGACTGAAGGAAATATGCCCTAGAGGCAATAATAAAGTTGTTATTTATATTTCCTTATATCATGATAAATGTTTATTATTCATGCTAGAATTGTATTAATTGGAAACTTAGTACATGTGTGAATACATAGACAAAACAGAGTGTCCCTAGTATGCCTCTACTAGACTAGCTCATTGATCAAAGATGGTTATGTTTCCTAGCCATAGACATGAGTTGTCATTTGATCAACGGGATCACATCATTGGGAGAATGATGTGCTGGACAAGACCCATCCGTTAGCTTAGCACTATGATCGTTTAGTTTTACTGCTATTGCTTTCTTCATGACTTATACATGTTCCTATGACTATGAGATTATGCAACTCCCGAATACCGTAGGAACACCTTGTGTGCTATCAAACGTCACAACGTAACTGGGTGATCATAAAGATGCTCTACAGGTGTCTCCGAAAGTGTTCGTGGTGTTGGCATAGATCAAGACTAGGATTTGTCACTCCGAGTGTCGAAGAGGTATCTCTGGGCCCTCTCGGTAATGCACATCATAATAAGCCTTGCAAGCAAATGACTAATGAGTTAGTCACGGGATGATGTATTACGGAACGAGTAAAGAGACTTGCCAGTAACGAGATTGAACTAGGTATAGAGATACCGACGATCGAATCTCGGGCAAGTAACATACCGATGACAAAAGGAACAACGTATGTTGTTATGCGGTTTGACCGATAAAAGATCTTCGTAGAATATGTAGGAGCCAATATGAACATCCAGGTTCCGCTATTGGTTATTGACCGGAGATGAGTCTCGGTCATGTCTACATAGTTCTCGAACCCGTAGGGTCCGCACACTTAACGTTTGATGATGATCGGTATTATGAGTTTATGAGTTTGGATGTACCGAAGGTAGTTCGGAGTCCCGGATGAGATCACGGACATGACGAGGAGTCTCGGAATGTCCGAGACATAAAGATTGATATATTGGACGACTATATTCAGACACCGGAAGTGTTCAGGAAAAGTTTCGGATTTAACTGTATTGCCGGTGGGGGTTACCGGAACCCCCTACGAGGGGGGATGGTCCATAATGGGCCTTGATGAAAGGATAGAGGCAGCCCATAGAGGCTGGCCGGCGCCCCACCTAGGGATCCTAGTTGGACTAGGATTGGGGGGGCGCCACCTCTCCCTCTTTTCCTTTCCCTCTCTTCCTTCTTGATGGACTCCTACTAGGAATAGGATTGCAATCCTATTCCTAGTAGGATTGCCCTAGCCGCACCATAGGAGGCCGGCCGGCCCTCCCCTCTTGCTCCTTTATATACGGGGGCAGGGGGGCACCCAAAGACACACAAGTTGAATGGTTCTAGCCGTGTGCGATGCCCACCTCCACAGAAACACACCTCGGTCATACCGTCGCAGTGCTTAAGCGAAGCCCTGCGCCAGTAGATACATCATATCCGTCACCACGCCGTCGTGCTGACGAAACTCTCCCATGAAGCTCAGCTGGATCAAGATCTCGTGGGACGTCATCAAGCTGAACGTGTGCTGAACGCGGAGGTGCCGTACGTTCGGTGCTTGATCGGTTGGATCGCGAAGAAGTTCGACTACATCAACCGCGTCACTTGACGCTTCCGCTTCCGGTCTACGAGGGTACATAGACACACTCTTCCCTCTCGTTGCTATGCATCTGGTAGATAGATCTTGCGGGATCTTAGGAAAATTTTAAAATACTACGTTCCCCAACAGTGGCATCAGAGCCAGGTCTATGCGTAGATGATAGTGGCGGAGCCAGGATTTCCGACATGGGTATGCATGATGAAAAGAAATTTGCTTCACAACAATGTAAGAAATAAAAAAGTTCATAATACCGATGTTGATATTGAACTTGGTTTTCAATGTCGATAGATAGCAATATTGGTGTTGATGTTGAACTTACCTTGAGCACCTTTGAAGTAGCTTTGTCCCACAAACACTTCAAATCACCGCCCTTGTTCTTCATTTTCACAGCTTTACAAAAAAAATGCATGTTACATAGTGATGGCGGCATGGTGGGCAGTCTTACAGATTGGAATGTTTGTAATTCAAATATTAAGATGCTTGAAATTCACCTTGTTTTTCTTAGACTTCTTCACAACTTTTATAGCCAGCCAATGCAGACCAAACTCAATATTAACTGGATACTACAATAGATTAATCAAAACAAAATTAGGGAATGAAGATAATCCTCTATTCTGAGCTAACAATTCAGAGAAATTTAGAGTAAACACTCACTGACTCGCAAAAATCAACCTGACAATGGGAGAAGTGCCCATGCCACCGTCGTCGCCGACTTTCCTGCTAAATGGCGGATGCGTTTGCGCCGCTGCAACCTGGAGTGGAAGCCGCGCACAGGCGCGAAGGAGATCGATTGGCGGTGGCTTCCGATGGCCGATGCGGGGATTCTGACGCGGCGCGGCGATGTTCACCATTTCCTCGATGCTGTTGCGGTGCAGCGGCGGCTGAATCAGCAAAATCGTTGAGTCAAAGGCTCCTAATCGAGCTGTCTCCTCGGCTTCGTCAAATCGGGCAAACATACGGCCCAGTAGCACTACCACGGAACGTAGAACCCAATATAGGTCCAGGTGGGTCTGAATCGTTATTCTCTTCATTTCTCTTCTCCTGTACGTGCAACTACACTGCCATATGTTATCTAAACGCATATAGGAGCTTATATACTGAATTGTTATTGCAAAAAATGTTGGGTATGCATTGCATACCCTTGCATTAGCCTAGCTCCGCCCCTGGTAGATGATATGCACGAGTAGAACACAATGAGTTGTGGGCGATACTAGTCATACTGCTTACCAGCATGTCATATTTTGCTTCGGCAGTATTGTGAGATGAAGCGGCCCGGACCGACATTACGCGTACGCTTACGCGAGACTGGTTTCATCATTAGGAGCACTCGTTGCTTAAAGGTGACTGGCGGGTGTCTGTCTCTCTCACTTTAGCTGAAACAAGTGTGGCTACGCCCGGTCCTTGTGAAGGTTAAAACAGCACATACTTGACGAAACATCGTTGTGGTTTTGTGTGCGTAGGTAAGAACGGTTCTTGCTAAGCCCGTAGCAGCCACGTAAAACTTGCAACAACAAAGTAGAGGACGTCTAACTTGTTTTTGCAGGGCATGTTGTGATGTGATATGGTCAAGACATGATGAGTTATACGGCTTTGTATGAGATGATCATGTTTTGTAATGTTATCAGCAACTGGCAGGAGCCATATGGTTGTCGCTTTATTGTATGAAATGCAATCGCCATGTAATTTCTTTACTTTATCACTAAGCGGTAGCGATAGTCGTAGAAGCAATAGTTGGCGAGACGACAACGATGCTACGATGGAGATCTAGGTGTCGCGCCGGTGACGAAAGTGATCATGACGTTGCTTTGGAGATGGAGATCAAAAGCACAAGATGATGATGGCCATATCATGTCACATATTTTGATTGCATGTGATGTTTATCTTATTATGCTTCTTATTTTGCTTAGAACGACAGTAGCATTATAAGATGATCCCTTACTAAATATCAAGGTATAAGTGTTCTCCCTCAGTATGCACCGTTGTGAAAGTTCGTCGTGCCGAGACACCACGTGATGATCGGGTGTGATAAGCTCTACGTTCAAATACAACGGGTGTAAGCCAGTTTTGCACACGCAGAATACTCGGGTTAAACTTGACGAGCCTAGCATATGCAGATATGGCCTCGGAACACTGGAGACCGAAAGGTCGAGCGTGAATCATATAGTAGATATGATCAACATAAGATGTTCACCATTGAAACTACTCCATCTCACGTGATGATTGGACATGGTTTAGTTGATTTGGATCACGTGATCATTTAGATGACTAGAGGGATGTCTATCTAAGTCGGAGTTCTTATGTAATATGATTAAATTGAACTTTAATTTATCATGAACTTAGTCCTGGTAGTATTAGCATATCTATGTTGTAGATCAATATATAGCTCGCGATGTTGCTCCACGTTTATTTTTTTATATGTTCCTAGAGAAAACTAAGTTGAAAGATGTTAGTAGCAATGATGCGGAATTGTTCCGTGATCTGAGGATTATCCTCATTGCTGCACAGAAGAATTATGTCCTTGATGCACCGCTAGGTGACAGACCTATTGCAGTAGACGTTATGAACGTTTTGACAAAAGCTCGGTATGATGACTACTTGATAGTTTAACTACACCATGCTGTACGGCTTAGAACCGGGACTTCAAAAACGTTTTGAACCCCACGGAGCATGTAAGATGTTCCAAGAGTTGAAATTAGTATTTCATACTCATGCCCGTGTCGAGAGGTATAAGACCTCTGACAGTACTTTGCCTACAAGATGAAGGAGAATAGCTCAACCAATGAGCATGTGCTCAGATTGTTTGGGTACTACAATTACTTGAATCAAGTGGGAGTTAATCTTCCAGATAAGATAGTAATTGATAAAGTTCTCTAGTCACTATCACCAAGTTAGTATAACTTCGTGATGAACTATAATATGCAAGGGATGACGAAGGTAATTCCCGAGCTCTTCGCGATGCTGAAATCGGCGAAGGTAGAAATCAAGAAAAAGCATCAAGTGTTGATGGTTAATAAGACCACTTGTTTCAAGTAAAGGGCAATGGGATAGAAAGGGAACTTCAAAAAGAATGACAAGCAAGTTGTCACTCCCATGAAAAAACCCAAAGCTAAACTCAAGCCTGAAACTAAGTGCTTCTACTGCAAAGGAAATGGTCACTGGAAGTGGAACTGCCCTAGATACTTGGCGGATAAGAAGGATGGCAAAGTAAACAAAGGTATATTTGATATATAGATTATTGATGTGTATTTTACTAGTGTTCATAGCAACCCCTCGGTATTTGATACTGGTTCAGTTGCTAAAGAGTAGTAACTCGAAATGTGAGTTGCATAATGAACAGGAACTAGTTAAAGGATGAAGTGACGATGTGTATTGGAAGTAGTTCCAAGATTGATATGATCATCATCGCACACTCCCTATACTTTCGGGATTAGTGTTAAACCTAAATAAGTGTTATTTGGTGTTTGTGTTGAGCATGAATATGATTTTATCATGTTTATTGCAATACGGTTATTCATGTAAGTTAGAGAATAATTGTTGTTCTGTTTACATGAATAAAACCTTCTATGGTCATACACCCAATGAAAATGGTTTGTTGGATCTCGATCGTGTGGTACACATATTCATAATATTGAAGCCAAAAGATGCAAGGTTAATAATGATAGTGCAACTTATTTGTGGCACTGCCATTTAGGTCATATTGGTGTAAAGCGCATGAAGAAACTCCATAGTGATGGACTTTTGGAATCACTTGATTATGAATCACTTGGTGCTTGCGAACCATGCCTCATGGGGAAGATGACTAAAACTCCGTTCTCCAGAACTGTGGAGCGAGTAACAGAGTTGTTGGAAATCATACATACTGATGTATGCGGACCAATGAGTGTTGAAGCTCGTGGCGGGTATCATTATTTTCTGACCTTCACTGATGATTTGAGCAGATATGGGTATATCTACTTAATGAAGCACAAGTCTGAAACATTTGAAAAGTTCAAAGAATTTCAGAGTGAAGTGGAGAATCATCGTAACAGAAAATAAGAGTTTCTATGATATGATCGTAGAGGTAAAATTTTTGAGTTAGTGAGTTTGGCCTTCAGTAAAAACAATGTGAAATAGTTTCACTACTCACGCCACCTGGAACATCACAGTGTAATGGTGTGTCCGAACGTCATAACCGTACTTTATTAGATATGGTGCGATCGATGATGTCTCTTACCAATCTACCACTATCGCTTTTGGGGTTATGCATTAGAGACAGCTACATTCACGTTAAATAGGGCACCATCTAAATCCGTGGAGATGACACCGTATGAACTATACTTTGACGAGAAACCTAAGCTGTCATTTCTTTAAGTCTGGGACTGCGATGCTTATGTGAAAAAGTTTCAACATGATAAGCTCGAACCCAAATCGGAGAAGTAAATCTTCATAGGATACCCAAAAGAAACTGTTGGGTACACCTTCTATCACAGATCCAAAGGCATGGTCTTTGTTGCTAAGAGTGGATCCTTTCTAGAGAAGGAGTTTCTCTCGAAAGAAGTGAGTGGGAGGAAAGTAGAACTTGATGAGGTAATTGTACCTTCTCCTGAATTGGAAAGTAGTAAATCACAGAAAATTGTTCCAGTGATTCCTACACCAATCAGTGAGGAAGCTAATGATGATGATCATGAAACTTCGGATCAAGTTTCTGCTGAACGTCGTAGAACAACCAGAGTACGTTCCGCACCAGAGTGGTACGGCAACCCGGTTCTGGAAGTCATGTTACTGGACCATGATGAACCTACGAACTATGAGGAAGCGATGATGAGCCCAGATTCCGCAAAATGGCTTGAGGCCATGAAATCTGAGATGGGATCCATGTATGAGAACAAAGTGTGGACTTTGGTTGACTTGCCCGATAATCGGCAAGCCATCGAAAATAAATGGATCTTCAAGAGGAAGACCGACACAGAAGGTAATGTTACTGTTTACAAAGCTCGACTTGTTGCGAAAGGGTTTCGACAAGTTCAAGGAGTTGACTACGATGAGACTTTCTCACCCGTAGCGATGCTTAAGTCTGTCCGAATCATGTTAGCAGTTGCCGCATTTTATGAAATCTGGCAAATGGATAACAAAACTGCATTCTTTAATGGATTTATTAAAGAAGACTTGTATATGATGCAACCAGAAGGTTTTGTCAATCCTAAAGGTGCTAACAAAATGTGCAAGCTCCAGCGATCCATCTATGGACTGGTGCAAGCATCTCGGAGTTGGAATATACGCTTTGATAAGTTGATCAAAGCATATAGATTTATACAGACTTGCGGTGAAGCCTGTATTTATAAGAAGTGAGTGGGAGCACTACAACCTTTCTGATAAGTATATGTGAATGACATATTGTCGATCGGAAATGATGTAGAATTTTCTGGAAAGCATAAAGGAGTGTTTGAAAGGAGTTTTACAAAGAAAGACCTTGGTGAAACTGCTTACATATTGGGCATCAAGATCTATAGAGATAGATCAAGACGCTTGATAAGACTTTCGATGAGTACATACCTTGATAATATTTTGAAGTAGTTCAAAATGGATCAGTCAAAGAAAGAGTTCTTGCCTGACTTGTAAGGTGTGAAGTTGAGTAAGACTCAAAGCCAAACCACGGCAGAAAAATATAGAGAGAATGAAAGTCATTCCTTATGCCTCGGCCATAGGTTCTATAAAGTATGCCATACTGTGTACCAAACATGTTGTGTACCTTTCCATGAGTTTGTCAAGGGGGTACAATAGTGATCCAGGAGTAGATCACTGTACAGCGGTCAAAATTATCCTTAGTAATTGGATGACTAAGGAAATGTTTCTCGATTATGGAGGTGATAAAGAGTTCATCGTAAAGGGTTATGCCTATGCAAGCTTTGACACTAAATCCAGATGACTCTAAGTATCAATCTGGATGCGTATTGAAAGTGGGAGCAATTAGCTAGAGTAGCTCTATGCAGAGCATTGTAGACATAGAAATTTGCGAAATACATATGGATCTGAATGTGACAGACCCGTTGACTAAACTTCTCTCACAAGCAAAACATGATCACACCTTATTACTCTTGGGTATTAATCACATAGCGATGTGAACTAGATTATTGACTCTAGTAAACCCTTTGGGTGTTGGTCACATGGCGATGTGAACTATGGGTGTTATTCACATAACGATGTGAACTATCGGTATTTAATCACATGGCGATGTGAGCTAGATTATTGACTCTAGTGCAAGTGGGAGACTGAAGGAAATATGCCCTAGAGGAAATAATAAAGTTGTTATTTATATTTCCTTATATCATGATAAATGTTTATTATTCATGCTAGAATTGTATTAATTGGAAACTTAGTACATGTGTGAATACATAGACAAAACAGAGTGTCCCTAGTATGCCTCTACTAGACTAGCTCATTGATCAAAGATGGTTATGTTTCCTAACCATAGACATGAGTTGCCATTTGATCAACGGGATCACATCATTGGGAGAATGATGTGATGGACAAGACCCATCCGTTAGCTTAGCACTATGATCGTTTAGTTTTACTGCTATTGCTTTCTTCATGACTTATACATGTTCGTATGACTATGAGATTATGCAACTCCCGAATACCGTAGGAACACCTTGTGTGCTATCAAACGTCACAACGTAACTAGGTGATCATAAAGATGCTCTACAGGTGTCTCCGAAAGTGTTCGGGGTGTTGGCATAGATCAAGACTAGGATTTGTCACTCCGAGTGTCGAAGAGGTATCTCTGGGCCCTCTCGGTAATGCACATCATAATAAGCCTTGCAAGCAAATGACTAATGAGTTAGTCACGGGATGATGTATTACGGAACGAGTAAAGAGACTTGCCAGTAACGAGATTGAACTAGGTATAGAGATACCGACGATCGAATCTCGGGCAAGTAACATACCGATGACAAAAGGAACAACGTATGTTGTTATGCGGTTTGACCGATAAAAGATCTTCGTAGAATATGTAGGAGCCAATATGAACATCCAGGTTCCGCTATTGGTTATTGACCGGAGATGAGTCTCGGTCATGTCTACATAGTTCTCGAACCCGTAGGGTCCGCACGCTTAACATTTGATGACGATCGGTATTATGAGTTTATGCGTTTTGATGTACCGAAGGTAGTTCGGAGTCCCGGATGAGATCACGGACATGACGAGGAGTCTCGGAATGTCCGAGACATAAAGATTAATATATTGGACGACTATATTCGGACACCGGAAGTGTTCCAGAAAAGTTTCGGATTTAACTGGATTGCCGGAGGGGGTTACCGGAACCCCCTACGAGGGGGGATGGTCCATAGTGGGCCTTGATGAAAGGATAGAGGCAGCCCATAGAGGCTGGCCGGCGCCCCACCTAGGGATCCTAGTTGTACTAGGATTGGGGGGGCGCCACCTCTCCCTCTTTTCCTTTCCCTCTCTTCCTTCTTGATGGACTCCTACTAGGAATAGGATTGCAATCCTATTCCTAGTAGGATTGCCCTAGCCGCACCATAGGAGGCCGGCCGGCCCTCCCCTCTTGCTCCTTTATATACGGGGGCAGGGGGGCACCCAAAGACACACAAGTTGAATGGTTCTAGCCGTGTGCGGTGCCCCCCTCCACAGAAACACACCTCGGTCATACCGTCGCAGTGCTTAGGCGAAGCCCTGCGCCGGTAGATACATCATATCCGTCACCACGCCGTCGTGCTGACGAAACTCTCCCGTGAAGCTCAGCTGGATCAAGAGCTCGTGGGACGTCATCAAGCTGAACGTGTGCTGAACGCGGAGGTGCCGTACGTTCGGTGCTTGATCGGTTGGATCGCGAAGAAGTTCGACTACATCAACCGCGTCACTTGACGCTTCCGCTTCCGGTCTACGAGGGTACGTAGACACACTCTTCCCTCTCGTTGCTATGCATCTGGTAGATAGATCTTGCGTGATCGTAGGAAAATTTTAAAATACTACGTTCCCCAACAGTAAATACACCCCGGGGTTCGTTAGTCGTGGAAATCGCTCCGGGACCCCAAAATGGTAAGTAATAGCCCATGAAACGGGCCAGAATCGCCTAAAACGACGAGTGATGAGGAACGACACATAAGCGCACCTTGTGGTTGAGCAACCATGAAAATCACTCCGGGACCCGAAACCGAAAACCCTAAACCCTAAACATAATCCCTAATAGTATTCGATACGGGCCAGAATCGGCCGAAACTGGGAGTTTTGATGTCGAACACGTAAATGCACCTCGGGGACCGTTAATCATGGAAATCGCTCCAGGACACCAAAACAGTAAGTAATAGCCCATGAAACGGGCCAGAATAGGCCAAAACGGCGAGTGTTGATGAACAACACGTAAGGGCACCCTGGGGTTCAGCAACCACGAAAATCGTTTCGGGACCCCAAAACGGTGAGTAATAGTCCACGATACGGGCCAGAATCGGCCAAAACTACGAGTGTTGATGATCGACACGTAAACGCACCTCGGGGCTCATTAGTCATGAAAATCGGCCCAGGACTCCAAAACGGTGAGTAATAGTCCACTATACGGGTCAGAAATGGCCGAAACTACGAGTGTTGATGACCGACACGTAAATGCACCCCGGGGTTCGTTAGTCGTGGAAATCGCTCCGGGACCCCATAACGGTAAGTAATAGCCCATGAAACGGGCCAGAATCGCCTAAAACGGCGAGTGATGAGGAACGACACATAAGCGCACCTTGTGGTTCGGCAACTATGAAAATCACTCCGGGACCCGAAACTGAAAACCCTAAACCCTAAACATAAACCCTAATAGTCTTCGATACGGGACAGAATCGGCCAAAACTGGGAGTTTTGATGTCGAAGACGTAAATGCACCTCGGGGATCGTTAATCAAGGAAATCGCTCCGGGACCCCAAAACAGTAAGTAATAGCCCATGAAACGGGCCAGAATAGGCCAAAACAGCGAGTGTTGATGAACGACACGTCAGGGCACCCTGGGGTTCAGCAACCACGAAAGTCATTTCGGGACCCCAAAACGGTGAGTAATAGTCCACGATACGGGCAATAATCGACCAAAACTACGAGTGTTGATGACCGACACGTAAACACACCTCGGGGTTCATTATTCATGAAAATCGCCCCGGGACCCCAAAACGGTGAGTAATAGTCCACTATACTGGTCAGAAATGGCCGAAACTACGAGTGTTGTTGACCAACACGTAAATGCACCCCGGGGTTCGTGAGTCGTGGCAATCGCTCCGGGACCCCAAAACGGTAAGTAATAGCCCATGAAACGGGCCAGAATCGCCCGAAACGGGGAGTGATGAGGAACGACACATAAGCGCACCTTATGGTTCAGCAATCATGAAAATCACCTTGGGACCCAAAATGGTGCGTAATATTTACGAAACGGACCAGAATAGGCCAAGACAGCGACTCTTGATGAACGACACGTAAACGCACCTTGGGGTTCAGCAACCATAAAAATCACTCCGGGGCTCCAAAACGGTGAGTAATAGCCCCCGAAACGGGCCAGAAATGGCCGAAACTACGAGTGTTGATGACCGACACGTAAATACACCCCGGGGTTCGTTAGTCGTGGAAATCGCTCCGGGACCCCAAAACGGTAAGTAATAGCCCATGAAACGGGCCAGAATCGCCTAAAACGGCGAGTGATGAGGAACGACACATAAGCGCACCTTGTGGTTGAGCAACCATGAAAATCACTCCGGGACCCGAAACCGAAAACCCTAAACCCTAAACATAATCCCTAATAGTCTTCGATACGGGCCAGAATCGGCCGAAACTGGGAGTTTTGATGTCGAACACGTAAATGCACCCCGGGGT
>LR738712.1:676789-739828 GCA_902687465.1 Secale cereale
CCCGCCCCTCCCGTAACCGCCCCGACTCCGGTGAGCCTTTTTTTTCATTTTTTTTCATTTGTTAGATGAATGCCATTGTTAGATGCATGAATGGATATTAGATGAATATGCTAGATAGATGGATAATTTTTTTTGTTTTGTGTAGTATTATTAGGTTTTTAGATACATAGTAGATAGTTTTTATTAAGTTTGTCAATGAATGTTAGTCAAGTTAACAAAGGTTTTAGTTTATAAAATATAGATGAATAGATGTTGGTCAAGTTTGTGATAGAGGGATGGATATTGGTCAAGTTAGTGTTAGGTCATGTTGATTCATAAGAAGCAATTCGAGACACTTAGTTTTTAAAATAGATAACGAAGTTTATTTTTTGCAATTTGACACGTTGTTTCATGTTGATGCATAATGTTGTGCCAGTGCTTATTGTGAGGTGATGACCTGAATTATTTTCACTCGGTGGAATTAACAGGATTTGTGGTGTCCCATCTTCTTGGAGTGATCGTCGATGTTGGAGGTGCTGGTCCACGATCATCTCTCTCCTTTGATCGACTACATCGTCTACATTAGAGGGTGAGCAACAATTCCATGACCTCGTCCACTTTTTTTCCATGTCACTAGATTAAATTTTCACATCAAGTCGCGTAACCTAGGTTTCCCGTCCGAAAGGGTTGCATTGATAAATATGCATTCAATTGCATATTTATCACCGCAGCTCTTTTGGATTCTCCAGCGCTTTCCACACACAGCCCGAGGATGTGTAGATTGGGTACGTTGTTCATGCTCTACCCCGTTCCGAGACAGGATTTCGGCGGCGCATCCCTGTTGTTCTACAGATTCACATTCTCTCGGTATTTTGCCGAGACGTGTATTTGGAGAACAGCGGGGAGGTGCTGCCGAAATTTTGTCTCGGAATGGGGTAGAACATGGACAACATACTCAATTTACACATTCTCGGGTGGGATTAGGACCCATCTTTACCTATTAGAGATGTAGGTGGATTAAATGTCGTTTCTCGTCAACACCCTAAAAAATAAAATATTGATGTGAGTAATTTAAATGAATCCTTAATTTTGTTGTGTGGCTTCCAATAAAGCAGAGATGGCAGATAATCAGTGGATGTATAGTGGGTTCTTTCGTCGGAATGAAGTAACAACAGAGTGGGTCGAGAAAACTGATGTGTTTTTGAAAGAGATATTCCGTAGACCAATGAGGATAGTGCCAGAATGCCCGTGTTCCAAATGTAAGAGACGTATCCGCAGAGATAAGAGTGGGATGACTAAGCACCTTCACACGAATGGATTTATGCCCAACTTTAATATGACGATAAACTTTGCCCAACGGGACCGTGGTAGAGTGGAGGTGATACGACAATGCGTCACTTGTTATGAGGACGATGGGGTTAGAGACATGCTAGATGATGTCTTTGCTGCACAGCCGACACCTCCGTCATATTCAGCGAATGAACCGGAGGAGCCGGAGGAAACCTCTCTATGAGGGTGCCAAGATGTCTGTGCTGGATGCCATCTCGCAACTGATGGCAGTCAAGGCTGAGTACGGCTATAGCCTCAGGACAGTCTACTATCCGAACCATGTTCCCACGTTGCACAATAAGGTGTCTCGATACAATACAGAAGAACCCAAGTATAAACCCAAGTTGCCTCTATTCATCGGGCAAGGTGGCAGGGCTGGATGCTCGACACCTTATCTCATGCCACGAGATGAGTGGGAGGATGTCTTGTTCTATATCTTGCACAACATCAAGGAAGTTGAGGGTGAGTGGATGAGGTAATACCTTTGCACCATTCTTTTAGTCAATTCGTTAAGTTCACTTTGCCTAGTTCTTATACCATTTTTCTTGTTGTAGTCGATTCATTGATGAAGAGTGGACGGGAATGCTGCCTCCTACTGAAGCGGAGGCACTTGCTCTTCTCCGAAAGGGTGTTGATGGAAGGAAAAAAATTGTTGCGTGGTTCATGGAGAAAGTAATTTTTCACACTTCCCTATTACCTATTTCAATTAAACTCATGCACCGTACAATTCCAATTAAACTCATGCACCCTATAATTTCAATTAAACTTGTAGGGAAATGATCCGAACGAAATAATGGATGAAGAATTGAGATGGGTTTCCATGGGTTTTGACCCTGCCGTCATGACATGCCAAAAGTATGATGTGAATGGGTATCGCTTCCATACAGAGGAGCACCAGAACAGTCGGCCTGATCCCAAAACCATAAATACCGGAGTCTTCACTCAAGGAGATAATAAAGTAGATTACTACGGAAGGGTAGGAAAAATATAAGAGCTTACATTCACACGTGGCCGCGAACCCCTAAGTCTCACTGTGTTCAAATGCTGGTGGTTCGACCCCAAAAAGGGTCTGAGACATACACTTTCTGTTGGTTTAGTTGAAGTTAAACCATCAACCGTCTATGCCAGAGCTGATCTCTTTATCGCTGCTACGCAGGCCACACAAGTATATTACCTGCCTTACCCATGCCAGAAAGAGTACCTGAAGGGTTGGGAAGTTGTGTTCAAGGTGTCGCCACATGGTAAGCTACCGGACCCGAATGATGATGATTACTACAACATAAACCCCATGACATACGAGGGAGTGTTCTTTCAAGAGGAACATGATGACGTGGTACGAAACAACGAGGATGATGACTTGGGTTATGTTGACCTGGACCCAAACGATGCACGGATTGATGGTGAGGCAGTTGTGAATCAAAGAGACATAATTATGCCTGAAAAGTTAAATGAAGATCTGACGATGAGGAAGAGCCTCCACCTCCGTCAGACAACGAAGAAGATATGCCTGCTAGTGATGATGAGACCGGTCGACAAATAGATTACAATAGCGATGATTCATATGGGTTCTAGAAAATGTAAGTTCTTTTAATGATCATTAAAATAGTATGCTTAATGTGCTCATCTGTTATTAATATTCTTTCATGTGTGCTTGTTTATTTGATATCCTTACTAATTGTTTATTCTCTTCTCAATGCAGGTTTGCTAATCATGGGCAAGTCCAGCGGCGCCAGTTTCCTCGGTAAATTCAAAGGACTTACTCGGAGTGGACGAGCCCACAAGGTTCCCTCCCGACTACGCGAGGATGACACCTCACAGGGAGGTGGAGGGGTCGGGGGAGGAGCCCCTAGAGGTGGAGGGGGTGGGGGAGAGCCCCTAGAGGAGGAGGAGGTGGGGGGAGAGACAGCCGGGGCAAAAAAAACTCCGGGCCGTGTCCGAAATAGGAGGGACTTCTTCGATGCCCTCCTATACTGAGGCACCTTCTGAGTCTGAGGAGGAGGAGTATGTTCCTGATGGCGAGGAGGAGGAGGGCGATGAGGAGGAGGCCGAGGAGGAGGAGGCCGAGGGGGAGGGTGAGGAGGAGGGCGAGGAGGGTGGAGGGGAGGTTGACCCAGAGTTGTGGGGTGACTTGCCACCGGGTGCTCCGCAGGGGTGGCTGCGTGGTAATGCAGGACTACCTACACCACCTTCTATCGAGGTGCACAAGTGGCTCATTGAACCTGCGGGGATAGAGTAAGTGCCTCTCAATCATATTTTCAACACATGACAACATTTTTTTCTTATAGTACACATATATTTGTGTGTCTTATAAAATCTCCACATGGTAGTCCATCCAGTGCCACACACAATAGAGAGAAGACGTGCACGATTAAGCTCAAGAATCCAGTGTGCGTGCTGCGTGAATCAGAATGATTTACAAGCATTTAGCATTCATCAAGAACCTTTGCTTGGCAGCATAGCGTAGGAATGAGAGGCAAATGGGACTCAGATGCCTGGTCAAGATAAAAAGTCTGCAAGACATAGGAAACTTGTAGTCCCTTGACTGAATGAACAACTCCAACATGATGATCGAAGGTTTCTTAGTGACATTGGTGATACAATATGTAATGACAGTATCGTGTATCAGTAACCTATGTGTTTCCAGCGATCATCTCAGAGACTTCTAGGATGATAGCATAGAGAGCTTGTGGGTGGAGGTTTTCCACTGCTCAGATTTCTCCTGCATTGCATGTTTAACTTCATGTGGCGCGTGTAGTACGAAGAGTTGCTTCTTTATTTTACATCAACCGAATCACCACCACAGTAACTAACCGTGCTACAGCTGCTCTCAAGTGCTTGTCATCCGTGCACATTCTTTTTACATCTGTGTCCTCTTGCAGCTTTGCCAAGTCAAGTGAACATTCAATCAAGAGATGTCACAACATTCAGTTAGTGATCCTCAAGTAGTGTATGTTGCCCGTGTAAGTTGTTCTACCTTCAGTTCGCTTCCGAGCCATTGGCCCGACTGAGAAACAGTCTTCTTCATTAGAAACCTCATGACCTGCGGAGAGCACCAAAGACTGCAGTTATACTATTGGCCAGATATTTAACCAAGGTTAAAAACAAGTTTAAATAGATCATATGCAAGCATTCTGCTGGAACCTATTCCCTCTGTTCCTAAATATAAGTCTTTCTAGAGATTCCACTATGTACCATGTACGGATGTATATAGATGCATTTTAGAGTATAGATTCACTCATTTTGCTCTGTATGTAGTGCACAGTGAAATCTCTACAAAGACTTAAATTTAAAAACGGAGGGAGTAAGATATAACATTGACTGCTTTGTAAGTGCAGGCAGGAAGCAGTTCAGAAAGCCCCAATGCTCTTCAAGTAATAACCCATCATTCAATTGCAATACTGGCAACATAGATAGATAGAATCGACACACTTGCTACTGCCATCATAATACTGGCTATATGTGTAATTGTGTATCAACCGAGTCACAGACGACAGTAACCATCAAGTGCTCATTACCAGTACAAATCCTTTCCATTCTACCATCGGCATCCCTCTTGCTGCTTTGCCATGTAAACAATCTATCAGGCGACAGACAGACTCGACAAATATTTAGTGGTTTCAGCATGTCAGCCGATCCTCTCTTTTCTCTGTCGCTCAACACTCACAGTCATCAGGTGCACCACAATATGTAGTGATTGTGCCATCCCATGACCTGGTTTTGCGTCGCACAACAACACCCACCCGAGCTAAAGCTACGGAACTGGAAAAAACTGAACTGGTCCTCTAACTGAAAGCAACAGGAAAATAGCTAAGCAAAAACTTGTGCAATCAAAGTTCAGAAATTTTAGAGAAATGATCTTACAGATTCAGATGAGCCTCGCCTGGGGTCTGTATTGCTCCCAGAGGAAAGTATCGGTCGAACCACGGTAGTGTAGGCGAGGGTTTAACCCGATTACATCAAAGTAGACGACCCACTCGGCTCTAATCCAATGCTTTTATTACATAGCCATTATAGTGCATATTGCAATAAAATAGAAGGGGAAAACACAAAAAGCTGGAGAGCAACAGGGACAAAAATATATGGCAGCGGGAAACGAGTCAATTGCCAGAAACAACCATATTTGTGGCTAGGTTTGCAGAAAACCACCAAGTCGCTAATCCGTTGCAAAAGACACCGCAATTTCTCTAATCTTATTGCAAAAAGCACTGATCGGGTGATTTGATCCGTTTGATCGCTTGTCGCGGGCAGAAGATTGCACGAGGTGCCAGAGAGGACCGCGCCTTCCGCCCCGCCATGGCCATGGTCTTCCCCTGCTGTCGCCGCCCACCATGCTCTGAGCCAGGACGACGCTATGGAGGGGCGACGACGGAGCTCAACCTCCCACAGCATGTCGTTCGGCCTTTCCCTGCCGCCGCCGCCCACCACGCTCCGAGCCGGGACTGCACTGTGGAGTGGTGACGACCGGAGCTCACTAAAGTACTAACGCTCACAATTTTGAGGTATGTTACCAATACAGAAGCATCCTGATTCATCATCGCAAGCTCTCTAATAAAGAGTGGAAGTGCCTTGAGGATCGATTTGAAAAGAAACTCAGCTGCTGGAAGGGCAAGCTTATGTCATACGGGGGCCGATTGATTCTAATTAATTCAGTGCTTACGAGTATGCCAATGTTTCTGTTGTCCTTTTTCCTGATCCCAGTAGGGGTATGGAAAAGACGGGATTTCTATCGATCGCGTTTCTTTTGGCAGAGTGATGAGTTAAAACGTAAGTATAGGCTCGCTAGATGGGATGTTATTTGCAGACCTAAGGATCAAGGGGGTCTTGGAATTGAAAATCTGGAGGTTAAGAACAGGTGCTTACTCAGCAAGTGGCTGTTTAAGTTATCCTCTGAGACTCATGCCACATGGGCCCAGATCTTGCATAATAAATACCATACCACTAAGACCCTAGCACATGTGACAGTTAGACCAACCGATTCACCTTTTTGGAAATGACTAATGAAAGTGAAATCAGCCTTTTTCAATAGAACTAAGTTTATCGTTGGTAATGGTGACTCCACAAGATTTTGGGATGATACGTGGTTGGGGGAGACGCCCTAGCTATCCAATATCCTTCTCTCTACAATATTGTTCAACGTAAAGAAGATTACGTTGCAACAGTGTTGCAGTTCACTCCTCTTAATATTCAATTCCGAAGGACGCTGGTTGGAAACCGCTGAGAAGCATGGCTTCATCTTGTGAGAAGACTGATGGATGTTCAGCTATCTCAGCGGTCAGATCTTATTCACTGGAAACTGACCAAGAATGGGACGTTTTCAGTGAAGTCGATGTATATGGATTTAATCAACTGTGTGCCCATCCCTCGGTCTGTTCATATTTGGAAGGTCAAAATTCCCTGACGAATTAAAGTGTTTATGTGGTTCGTCCATAAACAAGTAATTCTCACTAAGGACAATTTGGCCAAACGTAACTGGAATGGGTCTCTGCGATGTAGTTTTTGCGACCAGGCTGAATCAATCAAACACCTCTTTCTCGATTGTCCTCTGACTAAAGTTTTATGGTGTTCGGTCCATATAGCCTTTAACATTACTCCTCCTACTAGCATCACCACGTTATTTGGAACGTGGTTACACAGAGTTCAGAAATAATTAGCGAGTCACATCCGTGTGGGCGTTTGTGCGTTATTATGGGCTATATGGAATTGCAGGAATGACATGGTTTTTAATAGAGCAACGGATGTTCATTTTTTGCAGGTTATTCTCCGAGCCACTGCTTTGATCCGTATGTGGTCGCTACTCACTCCGATGGATGCCAGGGAGCGTTTGGTTACTGGGTCTATCCGTTGGGAGATGGTAGCTCGGGCTATCTTCAACCGGTTTGGATGGCGGTCATGTAATAGGATAGGATTTTAGGTCTTGTCTACATTTATGCCACCGGTTGTGGTGACCTCGATTTTTTCTTTTAGCTCTTTTTTTTTGCGGGTAGATTTTTTCTTTTATCTCAGTATGAGCACTTTGTAATTTCATATCTGAGACTTGTAGACTTTGTTGTTTTGATTTGCTTATTAATAATATGGCCGTATGCATCATTTTGATGCAGAGGCCGGGGACCGATCCCCTTTTCTAAAAAAAAAATCAGGCACCTTTGCTCCTTAATCAGCATTGCTTCACATTCACACTCAGAGCTGAATTGTGGTACTCCTGGAGAACCAGGAATGATCAGAGCCTAGAAATAGAGTGCTTGAGCAGCGGCCAGAGGTGCTGCTGGTTGGTACCCATCCGGCACCACCGTCTCGCTCAGACGATCCTTCCATGCCTTCCTCGTACAGCATCGGTTACACATCCCTGTCCTTCTTGGCTCATGTTCCGGCCGGGCACACTCGGTATAGACCAGTAAACAGGTAAACAATTGTTCAAGGCATTACTGAACCTGTTATTTGCGACACACCATCTGACCTCGGATCGGCGGTGGCGGCATGGAGGGCCTGGTGGTTGGGTCGGCATCATGCGGGTTGTGTCCTCCGGACAGATCTGATCTGGCCGGTGCGGCCTGCTCCATGTGAGGCGGCTCAGATCGGCGGCGACCCGTGCACACAATACGTGATGGAGGTTCTTCGAGCGGATCAGGGTGAAAACCTTGTGCTCGGCTTGATGCCAAGACCGGCGTTGGTGGCACCTTGTGGTGTCATTACCTTCTTCAAGGCATCGCCGTGAAGAAGCTCTAGACCTCTATCCGCTACCTCCGGGGGAAACCCTAGATCAGTTGATCGGATGACGGCGGCGCGTTGGTGTCGTTTCCTCCTTGGGGGCGTCATTCTTGGAGGCGTACATGGGATCGAGGGACTAGCGGGCGCCTTTTTTGGTGGAGCGGTACTTCATCCTTCACATTGATGACGGCGGATCTCGGCGGCGTGGTGCAGTGGAGACTCGACGCCGGATGCGCAGTGATGGACTCGCACAGGTGGAGGTAGTTGTCTGGCGTCAAGGTGGCATCGATGGCGGAGTGGCCTGACAAGGTAGAAGCCTCAATTTCTGCTCTGAAGACGGACCTGTGGAAGATGGCGGCAACGACACATGTGAGTGCGTCAGACCGGATTGTGCCCCAGACCCGGTATGTGGCTCGGCTGGGGCTTCCGGCGTTTGATGTTAGGCTTAGGTGAGTGGTTTGGGTAGTGGCCCAGCTAGCACCCCTTCATCATTTTGATGTTAGGCTCAGATGAGTGGTCTGGGTAGTGGTCCAGCTAGCACGCCTTCATCATTTGGATAGGAGTAGCGGCATATGTTGCCAAGATGGCGGATTCAGACATATTGTTGTAATACTTTGTAAGGGCCTCGAGAATAATCAATAAAGTGACCGTATGCATCTCCTAGATGCAGAGGCCGGGGGTCATCCTCCTTTTCTAAAAAAAACTGAACCTGTTATTCGTTGTCTCTCTATCTACACGCGACAATCAAGATATCAGAGTTATCAAGGATATAGCTGAGCACTAAAGACCATAGTGTATTGTGTGAGTTAATTAGCTACAAAATATATAAAAAAGGGTCATCATAGTTGTTGCACATATAATGTATTTCATTGAATGGGATCCAAATCATGTATTTCCGGTTACATGATTGTCTGGTTTACAAACCGACTGGAATAGGAAGTTTACAAAACAAGACATCTTACAAACATTATAGAATATTTTCACTTCATTCAGTCCATACAATATACTGGGCTATAGTACATTAAGCACATGCATGCAGTTAACACGTAATAGACCAGAAGCTTGTACATACTTGCAGTACACACACCAGAGTACCACTTATTCTCCAAATAACAAAGTACTAACATACAGCTCTTGACCAGTTGAGCTGCACATGAAGCAGGCTCCTCACGCTGCGTCTTCATGGGTCTTCTTCATCAGGCGAGCCCAGGTTATAGCCACCCGCACATAAGTCTCATCATACAGCTTGTCGATGACCTGAAAGTATGCAATCGCCCATGTTGTCCTCAGTAACATGGTGCAGAACACCACCCAAAGGCCGACCACAAATCCTATGCCCATCCCAAGGTACAGATATGAGATATGATCTGCATCTTCATGGTTGACACTTTGCGCTGCATCAGTAGGACTGACAGAGCAGTTCTTTGAGAGAGGGTAGCCACAAAGACCGGGGTTGCCGATGTACATATCAATCTGGTTGTCAAGGGCTTGAAGCTGAGGCCCGGATGGTATTGCGCCTGATAAGTTGTTGTATGACAAGTTCAAGTGGCTAAGAGATGTTAGAGCCGACAAACCTGACGGGATCTCACAAGAAAGCTCATTGTACGATAGGTCAAGGGACTCTAGCTGCTTCAGATCACCTATCTGATTCGGGATTTCGCCGATCAAAAGATTATTTGATAAGTTCAGACTGTTCAATCCAACGAGCAAACTTATCTCGTCTGGAATCTGTCCTGTTAAACTGTTACATGACAAATCAAGAATCACTAGTAGCCTGTAGATGTGAAAGGTATAGTCACGTGTTTCATCTTTTGTGGTTATTGCCATGCTGTCCTCAAAAACAAAACCACTTTCTTTGATATTTGGAGATATGACTCTCATTGATTTCAAGTTTGATAGTGACCATGGTATGGTGCCTGATATATTCTTCCGGGCCATGTCCAAATAATGAAGATTTTCATGGCATGTAAGGTTTTCAGGAATACGACCACTAAACATGTTTGATCGCACTGTCAAGATTTGTAATTTTGGCATTTTCTCTGGTAACCACATTGGCAATGTTCCAAACAACCTATTATATGACAGATCAAGGAACATCAATTGTGAGGCACTCTGAAGAAATTTAGGGAATTCACCTGAGAGATCATTGTTGCTCAAAGCTAGACTATACATGGCAGAACCAAATTGATCTACAGAGTATGTGCTGGACACTGAAGAATTGTTATCTGACCCCTTCCAGCACTGTATAATATCTCCTGTCAAACTGTTTCCTGATAGGTCCAACATTTCGAGACCAGTCATTTGGCACATAGATGATGGAATAGTGCCTGTAATTTGATTATTAGCCAACAACAATTCCCTGAGTTGTGGAGCTTTGAGCTCTGCTGGCAATGGCCCTGAGAAAGAGTTTGAGGACAGACTCAAGTAATATATATTTATAGAGAGACTTGGAACTTGACCTGTAAGGTTATTGGACCCGAGGTATATACATCCAGCTGACATTTGTTGCAGATTTGCTGGTAATGAACCACGCAACATGTTTCTTGATGCATCCAAGTACCAAGCTCGTGAAAATGTAACCCAAAACCAATCAGGAATAACGTCATCCAACTTTGTATTTCGGAGTACAAGAAGATCAATGTCGGTCTGCCATCTAAGCCACCCTGGAAAACGGGGGCCGACAAAGCATGACTGTAAATTTATTCTCTTTAGCCTAAATGAAGGAACCCAATTTGGTTCAATATCCATTTTCAAGGAATTGTACGACAAGTCTAGATATACTAAATTCAATAAGCCTGAAAAATGCTCCTTGATGAGCACACCACTTAGTTTATTGTTGCTTAAATCCAACTTTGTCAAGTTACCAAGTGTTCCAACTTCTAGTGGCAGTTTTCCGGTCATACTCGTATTCCCCAATGACAACACTTGTATTGTACTCCATGAGCACCTAGGCAATCGATCCATGAACTCCCCCATGCTCGCATTAATGTTGTTATCATCAAAACTAAGCACTTCCAAATTGCACAATTTTTCTAAGTTGCTCGGTATCAAACCCACAAGATCATTTTCACTAAAATCTATGACCTGAAGGGATGTCATGTTTCCCAGTTCTTCAGGAATAGGTCCATGCCAGTTGTTCTCATGGAGATGAAGCTCCTTAAGACTTGTGTGCTCCCAGAAGAACCCATTGCGTTCTAGTGATGCATTAAACAAGTTTGCTGATAGATCAAGGATTTTGAGATGTGTGAGGTTGGATTTTGTACAAGACACCACACTAGTAAGGCCACAAAATCTTAAGCGAAGCTCTCTCAGAGACGAAAGCATGTTAACCATGTCAAGCCAGTCCTGCACATGACTAAGGTCCACGTGGCTCAAGTCAAGATAACTCAACAACGGTAGACCTGACAACCATGCAAGATCCCTTGCATGCAGAATATAGGGATCATGATTGTAAAGTTCATCATAGTACCGATTTCCAATAACATCAAGATATTGCAATTTTGAGAGACTGCCGAGTTGGTAAGGTATTGTCCCACAGAAACCAGATGATGAGAGGTTGAGATACCTTAGGTTCTTCAGAGACCCCACGAACGCAGGTATGCTTGTGCCGTTGAAGTCATTGCAACTCAAATCAAGATACCTCAACTGTTGTAAAGCTGCCAAAGAGGGGCTCATCTCATCTCTGGACAAGCTCAGTATGTTGTATGTGTAGGCTTCTCTGTGGGTGTTGCGGAGGTCGAGCTTGACGACATGGCCTGTTGTGCTGCTGCACCTGACTCCCTTCCACTGGCAACAATCTTGGCCATGCCATGACGAGAGACGGCCGGCAGTGTCCAGAAATCCCGCCTTGAAGGATAGAAGAGCATCCCGCTCCCTGCTGATGCAGGCCCCAGTCCCCCCTGATATCCTCGCTAGAGCATGGGATGCAGATGGTGCTACATGGAGAATGAATATGCAAAGAATTGCTGCAACTCCTCGGGCGAGATGCCCAAGCTCAGCAACCATATTGGTTGGATGGGGGAGGGCACAACTAGCTAGCGTACGGGGACAACCACGGTATGATCCCACACCACACGTACAATATATGGTCGACGATATGCTTCTATCCCAAGGCTTGGTCTGGGCATGCACACTTTGACTTTTCTTATTCAAAATCCTCACAAGAAAAGTATTTCAGGCACAAAAGAAGTGTAATTTTCCAATTCAGAGTTTCCAACCGAAGTCAATGATTTCTCCAACTTCTCTCCAAATGGTTGTCTCAGTCAACACGGTCAAACATGGCAGCTGGTAGCAACAGTAGCATCCTAATGCGATTCGGATGTGTCACTCACTACAAGGTCGCCCCTTTCCAATTCTGTAAGTGGGCTCTCACCGCCGGAGAAGAGACGGTAGGCGAGCAGGCGAGCGAGCGAGACTCCTCCAACGAGCGATGCATCCGGCAGAGTTTCAGACTCTAGAGTTGAACTGCAGTACTACGCAGCAGATCCAGGAACGATCATAATTAACCTGGAGACATGGAGCTTGAGCTGCTACTTGACCCCTCAAAGGCAACCTCTGCTGCCCTCAAGGTATGCTCAAGCAAATCAGGTTGACGCCGGCGCCCGTCGTCCCAAGTCCAAGTCACACGCGCACCCCGCACGCGGACAGATTACTACTCCTTGTATATATAGAGAGGGGGTGATGGCATGGTGGAGAGAACAAGAGATGGTATGGTCAGGCCAGGCCGTCCCGCGGATCGGTGATGTGGCACAAGCAAGGCCCCTCCCTTCCTCGCTGCATCCATCCCTAGGCGCATACAACCACCGCTATTAATCACAGAAGAAGAGGAAGCGTCAATTTTGCATCCTGATTGGCTCCCGCCTCCCTCCTTGATTAATTACCCAAGCATGCATGGGATGGCTAGCATTAAAAGTGGGCCGGCTCCATGTCGCCTTCAACTAATAATTCATTTGCCGCCAAGCCCGGCATCACTTTTAATTTGTGCCACCATGCTACGTACAGTTCCGCAGCATCACTTTGGCAAATCAAATCTCTTGTGTTCCCTTGAGCAAGAGATTTTCATATTGGTTTGGCGCTGATATTTCTCCTTTACTATGAGCAGCAACACTCAACTTATTTTACCCGAAACAGCCCTCTCTTGGGGATTCAAAAAACGAGACTAACCAACTTATTTCTCCTTTATCATGTTCAAAAATTATATCACACTGATTCAGAACCACGACATTCCCTAGAATTTGAGAGGTAAACAAATAAAAAACAGATAGGATTTCTCAAAGCCAACTTCTTTCTTTCCTTACAACTATATATGACCGGGTTACAAAAAGGAAAATCTACAACCCCTGCTTTATCATGAATGAAAGCAAAAAGGCTCTGAACCAAAACAAAATACGCACCCAGCATAAAAGCAAGCAGCCAAGCCCAACGCTACAGGAATACAAAAAATAGTAAAAATGGATGCGTCTTGGCGCAGACCAACAGAAACATGATTGGTGATCCTCCATTGCTTCCTCCACTAGAAGAAACATGACATGACAGGTTCTTCTTCCTTTTCTACTGTATGATGTATGAAGAGCTACTCTAATGCTGCTGCTCAAAGGAAAGGAGCAAGGATTGATGATAAAATAAAACCAGAAAGACCACCTTCGTCACTCAAGAATTGCATCGTAAATCAAATTCCACACAGTGTAAACAAGCATGAGTAGCAGTAATTGACATCAATCTCAACAGCAGCTCATGAGCTCAGTAGAGTTCGGCGACGCCACAAGGAAACAGCAAAACTATATAGCCAGCCACCAGGCAACAACCAAGCTAACTTCGGCGAGCATCCATCCAACAAACAAGGCGCAAGCTGCACGCCCGGCTCATCTTGCCATTTTATCCAAGTCTGCTGCTTCCAAATCTCGACTCTTGTTCCCTCCTTGTCCTTTGCGCCTTGCTACTAGTCTTCATCATCAACCCCAATGGCGCCAACACCAAACAATTAATGGCACCAAGTCGTCGCCGCCATGCATCTGCAGCACAACAGCACATCATCAGATCAAGTCAACAACAATTGAACACATCACACATATGGAATGTCAAGAGGAAATAGTGTGCAACGGTTTCATACGCCTTTAGCATATTTCTCTCAATCCCTCCAGAGTTAATTACACTTGGTAGTCCACAGTGATTGGGAACATCATAAACAAGGAGTAGCAATTGACATACATCAATATTCAACACTTGAGGTCCAATGCCTACTTCTAGCCAACAAATTAGCCACCAGCCAATAAACCAAGCCATTTTATCTTATGCACAAGGACAAGTATCAGCAGCCGAATATCATGCATTCGAGAACATGGCAATGAAACGATTCTGGACATATCATGGCAAGAATACGATAAGAGACTTTATATTATTTAGGCATGCAACACTAAGGAATTTCAGTATATTTGAGCTAAATTCAAGCAGTCGTCATTGGCTGGAGAAAATACAAATAATCCATATGAGCAGATCACAAGAGAAACATCTATCACGCATATGCGCCTGCTCCTAGTGCTTCACTTGTCAAAACTTGAGACTGTAATTAACAAACACATATGCTTGGTCATTGACAAATAACCAACCAAGTTCGGGTTTCATTGTTCCCAAGAATTCTACTACTAAAAGAACAACGCAACCCAGAACACAAGTCATTTTACCAATAATCCTAGAACAGGACCCTTTCGTAAAACTAAAACATACTAATAATGAGGCCTTCCGTAGCCAGAGACAAACAAGATGGTGAACAGCAAGCACACAGACATGATATGCTGCCCGATGATGGAAAAAATAAAGCACTGGTGATTATGCATCCTATGTAATGTAATTTGATTAGGTTGGGTTATGCTTATGGTCTTCACAAGAGCAATGTTGCTTTAAACACAAGGCCAAAAAATATTTGTCAGGAAGGGGATGGAAGTAGAGGAGGGCATACCTCGTCTGGTTCCTGCAGCTCGTCGGGAGGAGCTAGGCTTGAGTGCCTGCTGCTGCAAGTTCTTGCTCTTCTGCTTCGCGGGAGGAGAAGAGGGGCCTTGCATGGCGGCGGCTGTTGTGGAAAGGAACAGCAAGAAATGGTTCCATCACTATTTCCAGCAAGAAATGGCGGCGGCTTGTCTTTTTAAGAACATCATCATGCCAGAAACAGGAGGGTTTTTTATTTAAAATTCGAGCAAAGAAGAATCAGGGGCACCAGACACACAGCGGGAAGGCTTCGGAGTGGATGAACAATCACCACGCACACCGTATAGTGGCTCTATCCTGCACCTGCATGTGTGAGGAAAACACATCAGGGGATCACACCTTGCAATAGCTAGTGAACAGAAGCAACAACAAAAGAAAGATGCAAAAGATTAAGTGGTAGAGAGAACGGAATAGTAGAACAATGTAGTATCGATCCTACATCAGCTCATCTACACAGGACAAAAATGAAGCATGCAAAATGTAAATAGGTAGAACTTTCTTTGCCAACAACTGGCCATTTGCACACGCACGAGTTTATGGTGACTATTCATCTCCTGGATCAAGATATGGATGTTAATGCACAAGCATTGGGGCAGAAAGTACAAAAAAAATCTTACTCTTGATGATGGTGAACCAGGAAGGTTCAACTAATCTAAAACCAAAAACTAATTCCGAATTCCAAGCAACTATCTAAGCAAAGCTCCACTAGTGAAAGAACATGATGAACAAGTAAGATTAGTTTGGTGGAAAATTTGCAAAGATCCCTAATTCCTCCACTACACTACCATGACGGCTATTGTCTTAATGGGCTAACCGAGCAACCAACGTACATCAAAAGGTTCTCATAATCATAAAAGATGAACTAACTAAAAGCCATCAGTGCATAATAGTATTATAAAAAGCCATCAGTGCAACCAAATATAAATCCCCAATTCTGAACCACCTAAAACTTCACACAACATCAGCCATCCTATTCGATGAACACATAAAGTCAGTTCAATTGCATGCGATTCAAAACCATCTAAAACTTCACGTCACATCAACCATCCAATTCCGTGAAAACATGAAGTAAGTTTAGAGGGCAAAGATCCCCCAAATCTACACGAACGGAAGAGCTATTGTGTCAATGGGCAAAAATTGAGCAAAGCAACCATGCATCAGAGATATAAATATACGTGCAGAGGTAGAAAGTGTCCAGATACAGAAGCAAATAATCTCAGTTACAACAAAAAGATCTGAAATATGATGCAGAAGTTAAGAGTGTACATAATGCATGATTCCCTTTAAGTCAACACATGGATTTAAATGAACCCTTTAGTCAAGCAGTCAACCACATCAAGTATCATGGAGCCAAGAAAGATATGAAGGATGTAGATACTATCTTTAAGAAGGATGCAGCTGCAGCCATGGCTGCCGGCCATGGTGTAGGATGGGAAGCGAGGAGAAGGCAGTATCAGAGGTAAAGGAAGGTCATGGATCGGCGGCTCCTCCGGCGAGTAGCGGCGGCAAGGAGCGGCGCTGGCCGTGCGCGGGCGCCATGGCGTCGCCTCTAGCGAATCGGGAGCGATGCGCTTACTCCTCGTGACAGCGCTGCAGGGATAAATTAAGAGGAGGCAGAGGAGTATGGGATCGGGGGTAGGGTTAGGTAGTGGGCCGGTTGGGTGCGTGGGCTTTAGAGCATCTCCAGCCGCGCCCCCAACAGGCCGTCATTTTTTCGGCGACGCCGAAAAAATGGCCCAGTCGCGTTTCAGGAACCCGTTTTTCGCCGGATTGGGCCGAAACTGGCGTCGGCGGACCCAACCCAAATCCGGGGCGCTGGGGTCGCCTGGGGGCGCCGGACGGGTCGTTTTTGACGCGAACTGTGATGGGCCCGCTCTGTAAGCGACGCGCTGCTTCGTCGTCCTCATCGCCTCGGTTCCCGTGAGAATCAATACCAAAGCTGTCGCACTGCCGCGCCGTCGCCTCCGTTGATACCCCGCGCTGCCGAGATGCAGCGCCGGTCATCCTATCCATTGATGCCGCACAGCGAACCGTCGCGTCGCCCGGCGCCACGGGCGCCCGCCACGCGTCGCCTTACATGCGCCCCTCGCCGCCCGAGCTCCGGCTATAAAAGCCTCCCACCTCGCCGGTGAACGCCACACCGCAGCATCATCGCCCCCTGCACTCTCCCACACTGCCACGCGCGATACACTGCTTCCTCCGCTGCTCGCTGCTTCGTCGCCGACATGCACTGCGCCCCCATGCCGCCTCGCCGCCGGGGAGCTGCGGGCTACCGCGGCGTCCACGTTCGTCCGTCCGGCACCTACTCCGCCGAGATTCGGTTGGGCGACGTGCGCCTCGGACTCGAAACCTTCGACACCGCTCAGGAGGGCATCCGCGCGTACGACGCTGCGGCGTGGCGCCTCCGGCGTTCCCGTTGGGTGACGACCGGAATCGGCGCAGCAGCAGAGTGGGGAGGCGACCGGATCGAGTGGGGGTGGCGGCGGAGTTGGGCGGCGACCGAGAGGCGGCAGCGAGAGGGGGCGGCGAGAGGGGGTGGAGCAACGGAGGGTGATGATCATTTACCCACCAGCCATAAGGGGACCTGCGGCGGCGGTGGCGATGGCGGCTAGGAGGAAAAGAAGAAGTGAGGGGGCGGGGGGAGAGGGTCGGCCAGGTGGTTTTCATGTGGTGTAGTAGTAGCACCGGGTATGGGCCGGCGCTACTGCTAAGTCCACTAGCTGTAGCGCCTGTACATATAGCCCACGCTACAACTAAGTGGGCTAGTGTGGTGTGCGGTGTGGCTCACGTAACAGTAGCGCGGCCCAGGGTAAGCAACACTGCTGCTACACAGGAGCGGTAGCGCATTTTGCCCTAGGCGCTACTAGTACTTAGCAGTAGTAAGTTGGCCCAAACAGACGCTGCTAGTAATATCCTACCTATAAGTTTTTTCCTAGTAGTGCTGGTGTCTGGAACCGGGACTAATGGTCTGTCTCCAGTCCCGGTTTTAGACCCCAACTGGGACTAAAACTTTGCCTATATATATTCTCGCCCCTGCCCGCCCTCTCCTCTCTTTTTTCCTCATAGAAGGTGGGAGGTGTGTGCTAGTTTGTTTTCTCTTCCATGCACAAGAGGTGCTTGATGAAATGCCTGGGAGCATGATGCCACTTGAGTTGATATGAGGTGCCCGAGCCAGACTTAAGCTTTCTCCTCTTTCTTCTCCAAGCTCGGCCTCCAAGCTCCATTTTCCTCAAGATTTGTCTAGATTTCGTGGTGCAGCAACTA
Organism: Secale cereale; assembly: GCA_902687465.1. Lineage (NCBI taxonomy): Eukaryota > Viridiplantae > Streptophyta > Magnoliopsida > Poales > Poaceae > Secale > Secale cereale. Next base: position 695,048 of record LR738712.1, read on the forward strand.
TCCAAGTGTTCTAAAAGGTTAGCAACTTCATCCTTTCACCTCACATTGCTAGTTTAGCACATTTCATGCTATAGATGTAGAGTGATTTGTGGGTTTTAGTGGAGGAGTGTGCATGGGAGTTTATTTGATTTAGATGCAATTTGAGCTCAAATTAACTTCTTAGTTTGCACATGTGTAGGGTGTCATCCCATCCCCGTGCTCACCGACGTCGATCACTCGCGCCGATCTCATCACCGGCACCACCGTGGTGAGCCTCTTGTTCTTATATTTTTTTCCAAAAAAATTCTTACATGTATGATTTAGATAGTTACTTGAATAATTTTCTTACTTGTATTATTGTTTGTTATTATATAATGCAGGACCGGAAGTGTATTTTTACAAAATATCAACTTGCAACACCCCGCAAAGCCCTTAAAGCTGCAATGAAGGACGTGCAGGATGGAAAGTTCAATCTTGACAAAGATAACGATGAGCTGACACGCGCCCTCATGAATGCTGAACAAGTGGACGAACACGAGGCACATTAGGCTCCCTTTCGTGGAAGATTTGGATTCCCGACTGCAGTGACACTTATAGAAGCCGAGGGAGAAAAAAGAAACAGCATGCAGACTGGCTACATCAGATAGAAGAAAAATTAGCGTGACTGCAGAAGCAACTAGACGCACTTACCACCCCATCTTAGCGCCACGAAGATCCTGCATTCGATACTGCCGGCCCACCATCTGAGCGGAAAAGCATTGCTCTCTGATTCCAGATGGCTATGCTATTGTCGGGGTGAATGAAGTTATCAAGGGATTTGAGCAGCTGGAGCTTGACTTTCCTACAGGTGAAGGGGAGACTAAACTAGGAGATGACACAAAAAGTACCATTCTATAAAAAAAGGACACATCATGCTTCCACATTGGACGCCAATGCCATCGACTCCTCAGAGTATCAATCCAGCTCTATATCTGCCGCCTCAGCCGTCTCCGCTACATCAGCAAACTCTGCCGCCTCCGCCACCATAGCCGTCTCCACCGCGTCAGTAGACTCCGCCGCCTCTGCCGCGGGTGGATAAGCAGATAAGAACTGCCGCTCCGGTGGCTAGTACTACAACTACGAAGAAATCCTCAGCAGGTACAAAGAACAGCGTCAAGGAGGCTCCTGCCAAGTTACCATATGAAATAACTGATGAGGAAACCAAAAAGGCCGTGGATGCCCATGTGAAACGCCAGCTTGCACCGAAACGGCCCGAGCCAACGGAGAAAATAGATCCACAAAAATGAAGCACTGTCTAGAAAACAATCGTGTTTCTGTCATACCATACACTGAAAATCAAAATAGAATTAGAAAAAAAAAACACAACAGGCATATTTCTAGAATATTAGATGGATGTTCTTACACGCAGTGGCAGCGGTAAGCGTAAGTTGCGCGGTGATCGCACAACTGTTTTGCGCAAAACCCTTCAATTTATAGAATTTTACACATTATTGGTTGGGATATAAAGCATTGATCACACAGATATTTGTTCGGTGATGAAGACACCACCACTGCTCACTAGTGGCGTATATGCGTAGTTGAGATGCTATTAGAAATGCCTTGCCAATGGTGCAACCCTAGTGTCACAAACCTGTCCTAAGTATCAGTACGCAATCGTGGTAGGATCCCACACTTGCTTGGACGAGCCAAGGGAAGCTGAAATTCATAGTAACATAGGCGAACATGGCTCTTTGGAGAGCGGGAATAACTCAGAAGTGGCACTTATTCACTACCATGAGATCCCAAGACCTCCCGTCGCCTTGGAGCTCCAGACTGTTGTTCATGCAAAAAGGCATCGCTCCAGAGGAACCGTGGCGAACGCCGCATTGGCCCAAAGTAGCGCGCCCATGGCAACGCTTACTTAAATTTTGCCTAGTATTTACGCTAAAGACCTTGGCCCAACAACCGTTGGAAGATAACAAACTAGGAACATCTTGCTACAATAAGCAACGTGGAGGGTAAAAGAAACTATGTATTTCTATCTATTTATAGCTAATATAAATAATTATTCACTTTAAAAATCTTTATTAAGATATTTGTGACATACTTACATTCTTGAGCTCTTCACAAAGGTATTTAAGAATCTTGAAATAATTTTGAACGCATATACAAAATAACACATTTAACAGTAAATACTAATTACTCATGCTACTTGTCATTATTATGTTTTTAAAATTTAATTGAGATTCAGTTTAACAACACATTTCTGAAGTTTAAGGGAGAAAAATAACCTTTTCTCTGAAATGTAATTTATTGGGAGTACCTAATATTTCCCAAGCTGTATGTGAGACATATACCAAATAACATTATAAATTGAGAAGCATTATGATAAATATAGTATATGTACTCCCTCTGTCCCAAATTTTAAGATCATTTTTTACACTAAAAATGATCTTACAATCTAGGACGGCGAGAGTACTAATTAAGATTTGTGTTAATGGAACAAATACAAAGTAAGTAAAAATGTTTGGTACAAAATAAATAATTCGGCTAATAGAAAAACCAACAGTTATTAAGAGAATCGAGGACCGGATGAGAATTACTAATGTTTGACGTGGGTTGACAACACCGGGATAACATTTTTCAAACAAATGTCAATAACAAGTTAAAGCAAATGGTGCTTCGGGACTGATTTTTTTCTAAATAATTAGAAACTGTAAAATTTTAAAAACAACATGTGGACCCTTAATGACTGAACAACTCCAACATGATGATCAATGGTTTGGTAGTGACATTGGTGATGCAATATGTAATGATAGTATAGTGTATCAGCAATGTGTGCTTTTCAATCGATCATCTCAGAGATTTCGAGGAACATAACTTTCCCTATTGTTGGACTAGGAATTTGGTAGTTGCTAAAACAAATATGCAATGACATGGGGAGGAAGAGAAGTTCAAGGACATTTCTTAGAACCGCACATTAAATATGTGGCACAGTACCGTGAATGTTACTTTTATTTTAGTTGTAGAATTTGAAATTATCAGTGTAGAAGAAATCTCCTATTAAGTACTAGTTTTGAGAACAATGTCAGTTGTAACTGAGTGACTGAACCCCCAGATGTAATTATTAATTCTATCATGAACGATGTAAACATTATTTGATGTTCAATAAAATAATTCATGATGGCATTCCCTAAAAAAAGTGTGGTACTAGTTTTATATGATTTGTTTGTTTGTCCTAAGGTAGTGAGCTTGGTCAAATTTCCAAAGGAAATGGGGATGGAACCCGTGAGTCTGTTTGCGGAAAGTTCCAGGTCTTCCAGATTCACCAAGGAACTTAGTTCCGGAGGAACATGTCCGGATAGTTGGTTATCCCATAGGTACAATCCAGTGATGTTAATCAAACTCCCAAAGGTATTGGGGATGGAACCCATGAGTTTGTTGCTGCTAAGTGCTAACTCATGTAGTTTCACGATGTAACCTAGTTCTCGAGGAATATGTCCAGATAACTGATTACCATCAAGGTACAAGATGGTGAGCTTAGTGCAATTCCCTAGACTTCCTGGAATGGGGCCTGTGAGGTTGTTGGTGGAAAGATCTAACATTTTCAACTTGTTTAGGTAGCCTAGTTCAATGGGTATAGGACCAGACAGGTGGTTGTTTGACAAGTCCAGCCCAACGAGACTCTCTAGGTGTTTTATTTGTCTCGGTAATTGACCGGAGAGTCCATTCCCCGGGAGCATTAGGTGGCGGAGGTTTGGCAAGGATGATGCTAAAGCGGGTGGAAAGGGTCCTCTTATCTGATTGTAGGGTAGTCGGATGCTCGTGAGAGTATGCAACGCCGTGAAGTTGAGGGCCTCCAGCTCCGCTCTCAGCGGCAACCCCCGCAGAAAGATGTCGGTGATGCTTGCTTGATGCTCGCCACACCGGATGCCGTACCAGCCGCATGGCCGTGTTGTGGTGTTTCCCCAGGATTGGAGCTCGGCTGGGGGGTTCTGTATGGTGGCTTTCCAGGCGAGCAGGGCTCCTGCCTGTTCTTCCAGAAGGGATGGGGGTGGCGCTGCCATGGCCTGGGGAAAGGGAGACGAGGCTCACTACCTTAAGTATTATATTTTGTGCTTCCTGGTGTGCCTCCCCTCTCCTAAAACATTTAACTAACAAAATGTTAATGCATGTCAGCAAATATTATATTTTGTGCTTCCTGGTGTGCCTCCGGGAGGCTTGGGCTCGACGGCCGCCGGGCTCGTTCGGCTCGCGTGGGAGCTCGGCTGGTGGTGGATTTGGTTTCCGCTGCACCTCCGGGCCGGTTCCGCGGGAGATGGTGGTGGTTGGCGCCGGATCTGACACGTGGATCCAGGCGGATGGTGCGGGTGGGGCAACTGTCGGCGTGGTGGCTGCTATGGCCGTGAGCGACGGCAGCACGGTGGGTTTGGCTTCGTGGTGACCTTCTTGTGACGCGTCGGCTACACGGTGGTTCGGTGGTCTCGGTTGCGGCGACGACCGGTCTCTGCTCCAACGTAGACTCGTCTGCGGGCGGATCGCTTGGCAGATCGACTACGGCGGCGGCTATCTTGTTCCGGTGTCGGCTCGTCGTCTGCAGGAGACCTGTGTCGGCCTTCGATCCCTATCCTCATCGTCCGGGCGCTACTTTCGTCAAAGGGTTGGCCCTCTCCCAGTAGCTTCTGGATAGTAACCCTATTATTTTGGAACACAACTTTCAATTTCCTCGCAGAAAATAAAAACTATGTGTGCGTGCATGTGTTCGAGGTATGCATGTGCCACTAATACACATAGTATGTTGCGTGTTCAAGGAATGAATTAGTGGCATTAGTATAACCATTCTTTAAAAGAAATAAATAAAAAGAAATAAGAAAATAATGATAAAATTTACACACAATTTACACATAATTGTTTTATATATATATGCAAGAATAAACATGTAATAGTAGGCCTTTTTTCACAAAAAGAACTTTCCTCGCATAGGACTATTGACATTGCTTTTATTTGACTTTCCCGGGAGAGAATAAAGAAAGTTGGGATGGGTGATCACTACTGTTTCTCTTGTCTTGTGATTCTGATGGAATATACGTACTCATCAAAGATATCATGCCAGAACCTGTTATATAGGAGTATATGTTTTGCACACCCTCATATATGTTTGTCCACTATGCAATCTGTTTGTCGTCGTGGCCTTTTAGCAGGGTGGAAATAACTTCAGACCCGAGCCATCTAATCCTGACGCTTCCAAAACCACCCAGAGTTCTATCTCCCTCCAAGTCTGACCTCTCCAAGTAATGTACCTAGAAGATGCCACATATACTAAATTTTATCCTACTACATATTCTTTAAGTAATGATTACAACAAGGTTCAACATTCAAGGAGTTTCTTCATTCACAGTTTATTTACACAATTCTGTCTTTGGACCAGAAATAATTTCACAGTTGAGGGATAAAATAGTGACACTTTATCTCTTGAAAAGGTAAAACAATAAGGATCTGTTGAGACTGATGGTATGTGGGCACAGATATTACGCAACAGATATATACAATCGAAAACGTTTGCCCAGTCACCGCGAGACCGACTGATTCGCCATTCTGGAAGAGCCTTTTGAGAACGAAAGATTTGTTCTTTTGTAGGGTCAAATTCTTTGTTGGTAATGGGATGACAACAAGATTTTAGGAGGATACATGGTTAGGAGAGACGCCACTAGCCATACAATATCCCACCCTCTATAACATTATGCAACGTAAGGAGAATTACGTGGGCACAGTATTACAATCGGTACCCTTGAATATTCAGTTTAGGCGATCGTTAGTTGGGGAGCATTGGACTTCCTGGATGCACTTGGTACAGAGATTGCTAGATGTTCAACTATCCGACCAACCTGATTCGTTGCACTGGAAGTTGGCTAGAAACAGAGTGTTTACGGTAAAATCCTTTTATATGGATCTATTTAATTCTGGCCCAATCCCAAGATCGATACGCATCTGGAAGGTTAAGGTTCCCTTGCGCATAAAAAATTTTATGTGGTTTGTCCACAAGCAAGTGATCTTCACCAAAGATAATTAACCCAAGCGACAGTGCTGACTGATGGGTCTTTCAAAAGTATAAATTTGCATTAGGCAAATCCAGCATCAATTTAGGGTCCAGTGGCACTTCGAGAATGGAAATTTACTCCCTGATTTGTTGGTTCCTATGGGTGATCTCAAGGCCCTTTGCACTATGTGAGTGCCTTGGTTTATCTCCTCTTGGTCGTTGTTGTCCTTGGTTTACCAAAGGTGCTTGGGTTATCTCTCAACAAATTTAATCCCTGTTTTCTTGGTTTTCATGGGTGATCTCAAGGTCCTTTGCTCTATGTCAGTGCTTTGGTTTATCTCCTCTTGGTTGTTGTTGTCCATTGAGTGCACGTGCTTTACCAAAGGTCAAATGTTCCCATTTGTTCAGAGATAACCCAAGCATCTTTTTTACTTCTGGAGCAAATCATAAGGCCGACATGTTATTAACTTATTATCGTTGTCATGCCATATTATGTGAATCCGAGATAAAAAAAATATGACAAAATATCAGAAGGTATTATCTTCACGGAGGACGGACACCTACAAAAGAGAGGGCTAGGGGCTGCCAATGAGTGCCACTCGCCATCCTGAGCTGCCCCAGGTCGATACTTTTTTATCTTAGAGATGTTGATATTTTTGTCGATAAACTTGGTCAAATTTCAAAATTTGGCTTAAAAGCAACCTAAATACTACTCACATTGTTTTCCTCAAAACACTACTCACATTTTGGGGTGGAGTGATTTGAAATAATGTACATCCAATAATATATATCAGCTGAGAGTTGACTACATTACCCCAAGTATGCCGCCATGTCTTGCAAAACGTAACAACTCCGAGTTTGACAACACAAGTAGCGGGCTCGTGCAACACCAATTTGAGAGATTTCGCACACGCACACACGCCCGCGCACACAGGCTCATGCGACACCAAATTGAGCACACACACGCGCGCTAACGATCATGGTTGCCTTCTGACAAGACTGGGCACAGACACCCGAAGGACAGGGTGCAGTAGGAGGTCGGCCTTGCGCCGCACCGTTAGACCAAACTCCTCTGCCATGTCAATCTCACCCGGTGGTGGACCCTCCCAGTCAAAGTGGAATAGTAGGCTTGCGAGGGCGAGCTCGATGTTGGCGAGGCCAAACCCTATCCCTGGGCACATCCTCCGGCCGGCGCCAAACGGCAGGAAGGAGAAATTGGTGCCCCTGAAGTCCACCCCGGCCGCCTCGCCCTCGAACCGCTCGGGCCGGAACTTGTCGGGCGCGTCGTGCCAGTAACGCTCGTCATGAGCCAGTGCCCAGACATTCACCAGCACCTGCGTGCCCCGCGGAACATCGTAACCGAGCACCTGACATGGCTCCTGACACTGCCGCGGGAGGAGCAGCGGCACGGGCGTGTGCAGCCGCAACGTCTCCCTGATAACGAGGTGCATGTAGGGGAGCTTGCCGAGGGCATGCTCTGCCACAGTGCCGCGGGCCTCGAAGGCTTGCCTGACCTTGGCTGTCGCCTTCTGCATCACTTCAGGGTTCCTGACCAGCTCTGTGATCGCCCACTCCAGCGTGGTCGCTGTCGTGTCATTGCCAACGCTGAATACTTCCTGGACATTGTGAAGAGTCACTCAGAAAATTATATTGCGACGATAGTTTTGAGGGACCATGAAGAGGAGAGCTTTTCCATTGTCTAAAAATGGCTTTTGCTAAATTTTAATCAACCGAGATTTTTAAAGTGAAATAAGGTGAAAAGGTCAAAGTAGCACTTTTCTTGATGGCCCAAAGTTGGACTTTTCTTGTAATAAATTTATCAAAGTTTTAAACAACGGGCTAGCTATGGGAAATAGGGCAGAAGCGTCATAACACATTAAATGGCTGCTTAGCGTCATGCTGCTGGAAACGCTATAGCGCCGAGATAGCGCGCTATTTAAAACTACGAAATTTATTAAGACAGGTAACTGAAATAAGTAAGCATCTGGACGGAGGGAGTAGTACTTACCAAGACAACTGATCTAACGGCGTCCATGTCGATCCTGCCCTCTTTCTGCATGCTTAGAAGACCATCGAGCAAGTTGTGCTCCTTCTGGCCTGCCATGGTTCTCCCACGGATAATGGCGTCGAAAACGCCGTTTCCAGTATCACAGCACTCCTTAGCACGACGCAGGGCCCCGCTGAGAAAGCCAATAAGCCTGGACGATGGCCACAGATCCGGTGGGTTGAACCCCGCTGCAAGCTTCGCGGAGTGGTCGAGCGCGCCGAGGAACACGTCACGCTCCTTGAACTGGCGGTCACCCATGACGGTGCGGGCTGTGATATCGGTGATGAGTGAGGATATGAGCGTGCGCAGTTCCACGGGGCGCGCGGCCGCCGCGGCCTGGGCGATATCGCGGAGCATGGAGGCGACCTCCTCCTCACGGACGGCGTGGAATGACAGGATGCGTGGCGCCGAAAGCAGCTCCGAGACGGCGATCTTCCTGAGCTGGCGCCAGTACTCACCGTACGGCGCGAACACGATGTCCCGGCCGCCATCGGTGAGCACCCGCATGGTGGCGTTAGTTAGAAAGGATAGAATATGTTTTGCCGTGGAATCACCTGACGGACTTGCATGGTATTAATAAGAGGGCAATCGTGATTGCCAAGTATACAATAATTACAAAAGATCCTAAAGATCAATCTAACTAGGAAACTATCCTAGCTAATCTGTTAATTGTAATTACACGATTACATGCTGATGTATATACATTAACATTCCCCATTGCCATAGCGGCCACCATTGCCACCATTGTGGCCGCCGTTCCTACTCCCATGACTGCCGTTGCTGTTGCGGCTGCCATCACGGGACCCATTGCCATTGCCAAGGCGCATGGTGTTGTTGGCGGATGAAGAAAAATTGCCGCTGTTGGCTGCATGTTGTTCTTGACGAGCTTCAAAACTGAGAAGGTAGGAATAAAACTCGGAGAGGCTCACTTGGCCGGTGAAGACTGAAAGCGCTGTCATGAGCGGGTCGTACTCCTGTCCTAGCCCTCCGATGATATGCCCAATGATCTCATCATCGGACAGTACCTCGCCGACGGTGGCCAGCGCGTCCGCATAGCCGGTCATCTTGTGGAAGAACTCTGCAGCGGACATGTCATTCTTCTTCGTCTGCGACAGCTGTGTGCGAAGTTGACGCACGCTGGCCCGGTTTTGAGCGGCGAACATGGCGCCAAGGGCGGACCACACGGCCGCCAAGGAGGTCGCTCGCGTCATCTGGGCAAGCACTTCCTCCGTCATGGAAGACAGGAGCGCGCCGAGCACGGCCTGGTCAGTGCGCCGCCATGGCTCGTACTCAGGGTTGGGCACCGAGTGTGCTGCGTCGCCGGTGCCCTGGATGATCGTCTTCGGTGGCGCAGGAACGGACCCGTCGAGGTAGCCGAAGAGGCCGGCGCCGGTAAGGTTAGGTATAACCTGCGCTTTCCACAGCAGGAAATTGGCGCGGGTGAGCCGGACGGTGATGAGTCCGGCGAGCGACGGCATGGTGATGGTGGGGCCGGAGACGATCGCGCCGGCGGTGGTGGTGACGAGCGTGCCGGCGGTGGTGGCAGCCATGGCGAGAAGATGGGATCGGGCTCTGATACCAAGTTAGAAAGGATAGAATATGTTTTGCCGTGGAATCACCTGACGGACTTGCATGGTATTAATAAGAGGGCAATCGTGATTGCCAAGTATACAATAATTACAAAAGATCCTAAAGATCAATCTAACTAGGAAACTATCCTAGCTAATCTGTTAATTGTAATTACACGATTACATGCTGATGTATATACATTAACAGCGTTCAGGGGCCGCGTCGCGAACGCCAAGTCGTGGGTCTTCATCAGCTCGCGGGCACCCTCCCGGGACGACACCACCAGCGTGGGCACCTCGCCGAGCCGGAGGAGCATCAGGGTCCGTGGCGCCGCGCTAGCTCACACATCGTGAGGTGGGGGAGCTTCCCGGAGAGGGCGAGGTGGTGCAGGCTGCCGATCACAGGCAGCTGCCACGGCCCCGGCGGCTCGTGCGCCTTGCGGCTGCACCTAGTAAAAAGCACAATGGACATGGATACAAGAGCTACACCGAGGTATATGATCTCCATTTGCATGCTAGCTATGTGTGCTCTAATTGCAGGACTGATTGCGAATTGCGTGGTTGCATGTTTGCTTTTATAGGGCATCTAAGTCTTATATTACTATAAATACAAATTTCATACTTCATAAGTTTTATTTTGATTTAAGGTATGGAAACTTCGATAATAAAGTTATTATAAAGAACTACATCTAGCCCCACAAGAAACTTTCTCTAGAATACCAAATCTTTTGATCTAGAGTATCTATCTATATCTATCTCTATCTCTATATCTATCTAGTGATGCGAGCAGACAGCGTCCGCATATCTGCTACCATCCGCTTGCATCCCTATATCTATCTATCTGTCTGTCTGTCTATCTATTACAACCTCCATTCCTAAATATAAGTCCTTTTAAAGATTTAATATAGACTACATACGTAGCAAAATGAGCAAATCTACACTCTGTAATGCCTCTATATACATCTGTATGTAATCTGTATTAAAATCTTTAAAAGATCTAGTATTTAGAAGCGGAGGGAGTATATATTTTCTATCTATATATTAATTATCATCATCTATTATCTATTACTTTATTAATTCTAGATCTTCTTGAAACCACCGCAAGAATCATTGTCATAAAAATATTTTAAGCATCCCATCTATATAATTGTGCAAATCAGATTTATCTTAAGCATTCAATTTAGGTAATAGAAGTGTTCACACTTATGCAGTACAGTAACACAGATATCCCACCATCCTTTTCCAAGGGTGGTACTAAACTAAAAGAAGAACTTTCATGGTTCCTGAAAAGACACATCATGTGTATATCTGTATCCTCTCAACAGGTGTGTGCTACTAAACTAAAAAACAAACACATTCCCCTTTCCTTACACACACACCGTCACTGGCCACAGTTATGTTTTGCCCGGCGGATCTGACCGCAAACTCCGCCACCAAGCCAGGATGACCAAGATTGGGGCCAGGCCCATACAGCCGTCGCCTTGAGCCTCCTCCCACATCATGCAGAGGCATGCCCACCACAGCTCCTTTTTATTCTTACTCTTGTCCGTGCTTACAAAGTTGTCCATGCTTATTCTTACTCTTGTTATTTTGTCCGGGGGATGGGGGTAGGGTTCCGCCCGAGTTGCCCATGAGAGCGACGCAGGGACTTTTTATTCTTACTCTTGTCCATGCTTACAAAGTTTGTGTGACCTAATGTCAAAATAGGTAATCATAAACCGAAGTGATGTAGCTGAGTGGATATCAAACTGACAAACTGCTTAGAATGAGAGGCCAAAGTGATTGGGGGTGCATCTCTTGGCCCCCAATTCCATAGATTGTCAATGTAGTTGGGCTTGAGAATCTCTTACCTTTGCCAGATGCAGCCAAAGAGCGGGCAGCGGACGAAGATGTGTTCCTTCTCTTCGGACTTGTGGTTGTAGCGAGGGAATGCGGAGTCGTTTGAGATATGCTTCCGGGCTAGGTTGGCCTTGCCATTGAGCTGGCGATGAAACATGAGGCACATAAACACTTTAACTTTGGTGGGTGCGTGTGTCTTCCAACTTAGGTCGGCATGTTGGTCTTCCTCGTCCTCCTTGGATAGGAAGGATATGCTGCCTTGGTGTAGAAGTCCTTACCTCCATTGAAGAACCATTGGTCCGGCTCGAGCAATGTTATGAAGTCCTGCAACAAAGCCAATAGGCAGTAATATAGGTTAGGCAATTCCACAGACCGGAGTCTAGAACATCTTGTAGAATAGTAGCCACTCTGACATGCAGGTTGGTGGAATGTGTGAACAAGTTTGTGAATGCAGATGCTAAAGTGATGTAGCACAACCAAGTGCCTAACCATGCATAAATAAGCATTGTGGCACGACCAAGTGCCTAACCATGCATAAATAAGCACTAGTGCAGAACATGCTAGTGGTGACGTGTCAAGGTATAATTCTTCAGCTAGTGGTGCTTGATATTAGACACGTCACCACTATGTTTTTCAGCGAATAAAATGCAGCACAATGGCAGCGCATCCCACATGGAAGCGGCACATATTAAAGATAAAACTAACAAACAATCAGATTAATGTATGGCCAAACATATACAAAATGACCAACAATCTCACAAGTTCATTGATCATCTAGAACCAACACTATGTATGTTCAGGGAAACTAGCTACTTCATCATCAACAAAATCAAACTATATATGCAGTTTAAGACACAAGTATCATACACGCACTTTTAGATGATATCAATGATGATCATCATCCTCAAGTTGGGGCGTGTGGTGTTCCTATAGTGAGTAGCACGACATGTCGAACCTGGAGATTCTTCCCAGTGAATATCTCCTTCCAACCCTCCTTGCTATGACCATCCGTGTCCACCATGTACACACACATACTGATGACACCCTTTGCTCCAAGGCATAGTCCAGCAAGGCATGCTTCATCACTCACTATGCCCACTTCTTAAAGGTACGTTCTTACGAAATTTCTAAAAACCCAAAAAAGCAATGATGCCATACTTCCTCACGTGATGGATGCAAAAAAAGGAAAGAAGGTAACTAAATTACTTGAAAGAACATACTATGACATGTTTGGTAAGATTGGTCGTTGTCAAATGGGTCACAAATGGTAACCCGACAAAGTCCTCATCTGTTGGTAATTACAACATACACATGCAACTACCGACCATGATATCACTTTTTCTTGGCAGTTTAATTAAGGTATTGCAAGGATTACATTTGTTTAGTATATTATCTCAACGATCTAGCATATGTGTGCAAATCAGTGGCACAAGTCAGCGCAAGTGTGTTGTGTGTCCGTTATTAACTATATATCCAACTCCTTGTAGGTACTCACAACAGAAAAAGATGAAACCGAGATTGAGATTCTAAAGGATATTGGCTTGCAAATTATAGAAAACTGTGATGGTCTACAACTTGTTATAAAGTGATGGGAGGGCTCCTTTGCCGGAAGGAGAAAGATCTACGTGCTTGGAAAAAGGTATTAAATGATGCCATACGCTCAATATCCTAAATGCCAGAAGAGCTAAATTATGCAATATTCTTAGCTATGAGGACTTGCCCTCTACTTTGAGGCAATGCCTTTTTGCATTTCTCCCTTAAACCTAAGAGGAAAGATCCGGTATCATCTGAAATTATTGGCATGTGGACAGTGAAGGTTTTGTTCATGGAAATTCAGATGGATTAGAAGAATTAGGACTTGAGTATTATAGGGAACTGATACTATAACCTTAGAGAGCCAGATCCAGATTATATTGGTCTAGATTTCTGCAATATGCATGATGTTGTTCGCTCATTCGCTAAATTTTTAGCTTGTGATGGTGCACTAATAACTCACAAAGAGAAAACAATAACATCAAAATTAGTTTGCAAAAGGTTTCTTAGGTTTTGGAATCAGATGAATTTGAGTGGAGAATTTTACAAGAGCGTGAATCACTAAGATTATTAATGTTAATTGGGAGTTTGAAGATACATTCAGATGATTCATTGGAACATTTTCAAGTCAGACAGAATACTCAAATTTTCTTGCCTTGGCTGAATTTCTGTATAAAGTGGAACACTCAAGGTATTTGGCATGAAATAAATGCAATAACTTGAATAGACTACTATTCCATCTGTTTTGATTTGTTGATTCCATTCCATCTTAGTATGGTTGTTGATTCCATTCCATCTTAGTGGTTGGATGGTATGCTAGAGCCTGAATATGCACTTCCTACTATTTCAATTTACTTGCCCAAAGTGGTTATTGTCTGAATCAATGTCTAAAGATTAGGAGAGTGTAGAAGATAGCCAGCACCAAAGCGTGGAAGAAATAGAATTCATAGGCCATGATCCCCTAGTGACACTAGGAGAGTAAGGAGTGGCTAATTAAGGAGGCAAGTACATTGTTAACTTCTTGCTGCTAGCTACGTAGAGTATGTTGCTGGGCATTGTGGCTTACCGGGAATGATGTGATTTTTAATAATAAATGTGGTTCTTCTCATGTGCAAGTTATTCATGCATGTACGCGATGGCTCTATACTTGATCTATCCTGCAGAAGTCGGAGGACAAAGACCTTTTCATGATGGCGTCTACATGGCTGGAGCGTACGGCTAGGGAGGTTTTCTTCCTCCATGGATGGCGGTGTAATCTCTGTATAGGATCTGCCCCACCCTAGGCTGGATTGATTTATTTTTGCTACAAAATTGTGTTTATTTTTTTGGTTGTTTGGACTTGTTGGCTATGTCCATCATGTTATGCAGAGGCCGGACATTTTTTAGATGTGGTTGAATCACCTTGATTAATCAATTTAATGAAATGTCATTTATCGAAGAAAAAAAAACATAGCCATTGGCTAGGAACTAGAAATGTAGACCTGCGTACGGCTCGCAACTTGGCATGCAGCAAGATGAACTGGACTAGGCTAGTGGATACATACCAGGCAGGTGCACCTAGTTGGAGACGCCATTGAATTGAGATTTTGCTCCCTGTTTTGTATCCCTCCCTCTTGTTTTGTTTCTAGTAGCCATGGTTAATTTTGGCAGTATATGTGCTAGCTGCTGGGAAACAACATGCACTCAACCTGATGTTGTCTATGTTTGTTTAAGATTTCATCTAAATCATTATATGAAATGGAGGGCCCCTGATAATTTTGGTACTAGTAGGTTACTCTGTTGTTTCTTGTGCATGCAGTGCATATATATAGTCAAATGAAGTTCCATTTCATTTAGGCAGCTGTTGCTCCTCTTAATTTCTCTAGATAATTGTGAAACAGCAAGTCAGTCAGCCTGCTGGATTTCAGGTTCTCAAACTAAATCTACTGCATGATGCTTGCGCTCTTCTCCAGTTCGATCTCTCGAAAAAGGGCAGAGCAGTTGATCAGAGGAAGATGTTGCAGCAACTAAAGAAGGCATATGGCAGTATTTCACAAGTAAACCCTACAACATAGAGACAGATATGGAGCCAAGTTTGCTGGTAATGTATAGTTCGATTGCTCTGTCCGGTACAAGTAATCTCCTATCTATCATCGATTCCATCATAGTTTCAATCGTATGCATGATCTAGCTAAATCTAAATTTATTTCTTCCTGCTATTCCATTTCGCATGGCAGGTTCAGTCAGAGCCTGAAGATGAAAGAGGAGGAATAGGGAACTATGAAGAGGTGTTGCAGTGGCGGCAAGATGCAAGGATATATATGTCCCTCTGCTGCTACTTATTCCCTTTTGAATATTCTTCTTACTTTTTTCTGTACCAGAAGTCCAGAACCATTGTTATCATCTCCATGGTGAATTGTGTTTTTATTTTTTTCGCATGATTCGGGATTTTAGTTCATTAAGGTCCAAAAAGAATAGGAATGTCGAAGAACTTTCGTGTTCAACACTTTTTCATTCGAGGTCATCTCATTCAAGCCAAAAAGCAGCGTCAACAATTGCATACTACTTCGAGAAGATATATTGTTTTTACCAAAAGATGTGGAAAAAAAACTCGAGAAATATGTATCACTTACAACATAGCCGGTCCGCTATATTCGCCCATCCATTAAAATAACCGCCAATATAAGGGACGGGAATGATTTTACGTCCAGCGCAGATCCGCCATATTCGGCTGTCCTCTAACGGTTTTGCGGGATCCTGTAAATTTCGACCCGCGTCCGCCATATTTACTCCCCCCCCTTTTGGCATGTTCCTCTATCTCATCCGCTCCTTGACGTGAAGGAAACTTCCGCCCCTACAGTTCCCGCTTCCACTCGCCGCCGCTGCCAATCTCACCGGCCCCTCGTTGTCTCGCCTCGCCGCGCCGCCAGTCGCCTCTATGGAGTACCCACAACCACCGAGCGGTGCTTGTAATGAGCCGCCTCCCCCCTCCACCCAACGGTGCCGCTCCGGCCTTCTACACCTCCCACGGCCATGCACGTCGTTGCCGTGCCAGCACCTTCTGCCGTCGGCTCCAAGTGGCAGGGGGAATCACCTTGTGCAAGGAGGTGTTCCCGCCACCGCGGCACCTTCTTCAACGTCGCATGATGTGCTCCCTCCCATAGCGGTTGCGGCTCAACGAAGAGCACCTCCTCCGGCCCCTCCGGTGCACGGCCGAAATCGCAATCAAAGGGGCCGAGGAAGAAGGCAGCTACGTCTCGAGGCCGGGCTCCTCCTCCACCCCCTCCGGTGGGCCATGTCCTCGCCGATCCCGTCCACTCGACTGACCACGCCTACAACGTGTTCGATGACACGTCCGAGAGGTAAAAAAACTTTGCTTCGGTGATCTTTGGTACGACTTTGGATCATTTCCTTATATTTTGGTCGTTGAAGTTTGGCGGCCAAAACATTCAATAAACATATACCGAGATGTTGGAGGAGAATGTGGTGCACTTGAGTGTTCCACTTGGAGATTTCGATTTCGGAAATCAAGTGGAGGTCGAAGTCAATGTGGAACAAGGGAATGACGGTGGTGATAAAGTAGAGGAGCTTGAGGAGGCCGAGTTCGATGCTAGCCAAGACAAAATAACGAAAAAGACCGGCAACTACATGGAGAAAGAGGATGTTTGCTTGATTCAAGCATGGGAGAGTGTGTCACTTGATGCGGACTGGCAAAGATCAAAGTGCAATGAAGTATTTGCAACGGATCGAGGGCAAGTACCACCGGATCTTGTCGTTCCCCTCTGGCCGGTCATTAAACTCAATCCATGGTCGTTGGACGTGATCCAGAAAACATGTGTCCATTGGAGTGGGTGCTTGGAGCAAGTGCGGAATGCACTGTCATGATTAATATTTATCTGAGTGTTTCTTAATTTTTTTGAATATATTTGTGACATTGTTCATGTTGATGAAAGTTTGAGATCATCCTTGCCTCTATGTCTATGTGTAGGATCGCATTTCCAATGAATATTTCTCACAAACAACGGGTTTCAACAGTCGGTCGTTCAGTCTTCACCATTGTTGGCGCTTGCTCAAGGATAGTGATAAGTGGAGGGTGAGGGGCAAGGAAGCTTAACCAAATAAAGGTTCTCTTGTCAACTAGGAAGATGATGATAATAGTGATGATGTGCCAAGGGGAGGAAGAAACAAGGGCAAACCGGATGGAAACTAGAAGGAGAAAGCGAGGGTGAAGAGATCGGGCAAGGCATCCACTTTGAGGGATCAAATTAGTGAGATGGTGAAGGTGAAATAAACTATGTTGGCCAATCATTTGGATAATAAAGAGGTCACGGCCGAGAAGAAAGGCAAACACAAGGAGGCAAAGTAGGAGAGATGGTGTGCTTTCGAGGAGCACAAGATGGCCATAGAGGAGCAAAAGAGGAGGAACGAGAGGATCGTCGAGGACTGGTTCATGATGATGAATCCGGAGGGCATGGATGCAACGACAAGAGAATTTGGGAGATGGAAAGAATGGTGATCATGTGTTGGAGGAATATGGAGCTTCAAAACGTTTATGGCCAGTGGTGGTGGTTTCGGCGATTTGGTGGTGTAGGTTTCAGAGGTGGTGGTTGGTTCAGCGATGGAGGTGGTCGTGGTGGTTTGGAGGTGGTGGTGGCTTTGGCAATGGTGGTGGTGGCTTTGGAGTTTGGTGTTGATTTCAACCAATGAAGATGGTGGTGGAGGTGATGGTGTTCCCGATGGAGGTGGTGAGGTTTTCGGCAATGGAGGCGGGGGTGGCGGTGGTGAAGCTTTCCGCAATGGAGGTGGACGTGGTGAATCTTTCGGCAATGGTGGTGGTGGTTCTTTGACAAATGGAGTTCATGTTGATGCTTAGGCCAATGACGACGGTGGTTCTCATTCTTCGGTCAATGTGGATGAAGATGGTGATTGAGGTGTTATGGTCGGTGGCTGTGGCGACAATCTTCGCAACAATGATAATGTTACTTGATTTGTTGTATGGTCTGTAGTGATTTTATCATGTATTATTTTGTTTGATTGCGCATTTGTGCGGCCAAAATTTCTACCTCGTATGTTGTTTGTGCAAGAGTTTGGATGTGAACTAGTGTGGTGACTATGTTTATATAAATTTCATGCTCCTATATGAATTCTACTGCATGTCACTATTGGCCCGCAAAATTATTTGTGGTACCGCTAGGCTTTCGGCATGGAACAGATCCTGTAAAATGGTCCCGCAACAGGACTAGTTTACTGTTACACCAGAGGCCTCATGGTACTCAATATTTTTTACATCCGACCCTTATGTCAAATTTGTGGGACGGGCTTTAAACAGATTGGCTAGAGTGGCTCTTATAACTACAACCATGCATTCAGATACTCCCTGTAGTATCATCCAGGATAGGTTAGCACAAGAATGCATATGTTCATTACCAGAATAAGGACTTGTACATCCATATACCAGATAAGAGGATGGACTGATTTTGTTCCTCCTAAACTACTTTCCCCGACAGCCGGGTGAATAACACAAAACTACCAATTTTCACGTTAGGGTTCCAAAAAACTACCAAAAATTCGTTTGTCGCTGATACCTACAAAAAGTGTGGTCGGCCGTTTAAAAAAATAGAAATGGGTGAGTGGTTATCGTTTGATCAGGTTTTTGATAGTTGGGCCCGCACGTAAGATAAATGTTGGTTTGATTGTTAACTTACATGTGGGGCCTATATGTCAGTGTCGCTTCATCATATATCCTCATTTTTTACATAATAACCCCTATAGATATATTTTAAAACAATAGGGTCCCAGAAATCATTTATAAAAAAGCAATAAGGTCCTTGTATGCTTTTTTTAAAGCAATTGGGTCCGTGTAAGTATTTGAAAAAAGCAATTGGATCCTTCTTTTTTTTCAAAAAAAAAAAGCAATCAAGCCCCTGTAAGTTGGCCATGGCTGCGTCCAACCTGTTGTTGTGGCCAGCGGTGGCCAACCCGTGGTGATGGCCAGCCACGGTTGTCGCCAGGCCATCCGTGGTTGTGACCAACCGTGGCCGCTGTTCGAAATATGCCCTAAAGACAATAATACTTATTGTTGATATCACCAATGTCATTAGGAGCTTTTCCATGATATAGCTCCATTTGCGAGGGTGTGGATGCAACATGGCACGGAAACCTTAATATCCACACTTGCAAAAACTCTGTTTGAATAACCCACGATATCGAGGTTACCAGCATGTTAGGTTCATTGCCTTGCATGTACCGCAAGACTTTTCGGTGGCTTTTCCAGTAGTCTAGCTATAGACTTAATGTACATTTGCCAATTATCTAGATCATAAATGAAGCGTGTCATAGTTGAATAGATATATATTGCTTCTAACAGTTGAAGTAAGGAAACGACTTTCGGTTTAAAATGATTGATTCCTTAAATTTAAAATAAAAAAATTGTAAATTGGAGATGTACTTACTTACAATTAACTAGTACATACTCCTCTAGAGTAGTAATAGATTAAAAATCATCATCATCATCATCATAGTGAGTCATATAATTAGAACGTGGGTGGAGGATCATCCACCAAGAGCAGGGCGTAGGGGCCCGGGGCGGCGGCTCTGTAGCGGTGGTGGTGGAGGGCGCGCCGTCTCTCGTCGTCCTCCGTGTCCACCTCCTGCCTGATATTCGCCGTCGCCGTATGAGTCGCCGCCAGCAGCAGCAGCAGCAACAGGCACAACGTCACCGTCGTCTCCCTTCTGCTGCTCCTCGTGGCCATTTGATTTGATTCCATTCAATTCTCCTCTAGTTCATCATATGAGCTACAGCACCAACATCCATATATACCTCTAGCTAATAACATGCATGCATGAACGTCTATATATATAATATGCGTGTGTGTCTCCGGCCGATCCGGTGGACGTAGGAAGAAGTAATTACCATGCATCTAGCTAATTGACTAGTACTAGTAGCTAATTAAAGGTGGGCTAAAAAGTAAACGGTGGATCCATCTAGCTCTAGCTCTTGGTCCATTCATTCAGTCAGACATTTGGAGATGTGCATGCAGCAGCATGTAGAGCAAAACAAATGTTAAGACCTGAGAGGTAGGCACGCACGCACGCCGTTTTCTTGGTTGTTTATCCTTTTCTTTTCTACAACATTTTGATCGTGTTGTTTTTGTGACAAGAAAAGAATAGTAGATAATAATAGCACTTGAACTATAGGTGTTTGGCGATGACCTTGAGCGTGTCTCGGCGTAGGGGTAGTGGTAGCAGAAGCCGAGCTGGGCGGCCGGGAGCAGGTAGGTAGTGATACAATTGCTTATGATATATGTTCGTGCTCGCAGTTTCTTGTGCACGAAATACAAATGAGTGCCAAAGTTTTGACGAAATGTTGATTCACTTCCTTTTCTTCAAATTTCTCACATTCAATATGTCCCATTTTTTGGCAAAGGTTATGCTGAAATTTTTTGTTGAGAGATGACGATGGACGGTTGTGAATTTGCTTGCGGTTTGTTGCCTTATTTTACAGGGAATGTAAATATGTGCGAAGGTTTTGACAAAATGTTGATTCACTTCCATTTCGTCGAAATTCTGGCATTCACTATGTCTCATTTTTAGCAAAGGTTATGCTGAATTTGTTTGAGTGGTGGGATGGCCGGTGGTGAATTTGCTTGCGGCTTGTTGTCTTCTTATGCAGGGAATGCAAATAAGGGCCAGTTGACAAAATGTTGATTCACTTCCATTTCGGTGATTTTCTAGCCTTTAATATAGCTCTTTTTAAGCAATGATCATGCCGAATTTTTTTAATAATTTAATTTTTGGTTTTACTAATTACTTATGCGATCAAATTTTTTTGTAGACAAAAGATGGCGGGACAAACCCAATTCGCAACTTTGGACTGGACAAGGTTTAACGGTGAGGCTTTGCCTTGCCAGCAGGAGGATCCTCCAAATCAGGAATGCAACGAGCACGCCTCTCATGAAGACTATGCTTACGAGTTGCACGAAGAGATCAATCATGCTGCAGATGGAGGGAGGGGTGGGAAAGATAGTCGATGGTGCTGTAGAGGAAGGGCGACATGGGGAAGAAGAGTCTGATGGTGCTAAAGAGCAAGGGCGACATAGGGAACAAGAGTTCAATGGTACTAGAGAGGAAAAGGCACAAGCTGATTCAGAAATTAAGCCACGGAAGCCTAGGTCACGGAATATGGTGCCTATAGCTACTTACGTAATAAAATGGATAAAAAAAGCGGTAGAAGTCCAATCAAGAACGCAAGGAAATGGGATAACGCCCTAGGTGCCATCGCTCGTGAAAACTGTGGCACTAACCATAGATCCTTAAAGGGGCCTAGAAACAAACAATTGGCCAACCTCGTGTTAGGAAAGAAGAGAGATATTTTTAAGTTCAACGATCATGACAATGCACTTGCAAAAATCCATGCCATGCGCACGTTCACCAAGGCCTTGAGTACTAATAGATACTGTGCAAACAAGGTACTAGACGATGGGCGTGATTTAGAAGATATCAAAAAGCTATATCCTAGTACTACCGGTGAGGAATGGAAGGTGTTCCTCGATTACCGAGACTCCGTTGCATACAAAAAGGACAAAGAGAAGTTTGCGAAGCTCCAAAGCCAAATGGTAGGAAACCACAATCTCGGCACCTGTGGTTATGATGGGAAGCAGCCAATCTGGGATAAGGTTTTGTGAGCCTTTTTTATGAGTTTCCATTCGATGAAGGATCGGTGTATTTATTTAGCATGTTTTAATGCGTCTCCATTTTTGTATTGTAGGAAAAAAAAATATAGTAGTAATTTTTTGCATCTATTATATCAGGAGAAGATACATATTGTTCATCTTCATTGCTTGCACATATGAACTTGTAGGAACATTATTCTGATCCATCCTTGCTGCAGCAACAGAATGTCCTTCCAAATTGTTTTACGCAAGAACTCGCTTTTGCCTCGTACCCTTGGCTAGCACATGTATCCTTGCATTTACTATCATCACAATTCGGTGTATCATCACAATTCCCTATACGAGCTGTGGAGAAAATTGTGATGCAACAAAAATAATCAGACCATGAAAATAACTCCGACAAATGGAACAAAACTACAAAACTACATGTGCAAGTAAATAAAAATTCTTTTATGCATACCTGATGGATCATATGATTGGGTAGTGGTTAAGATGGCCAACAATGCCGCTATGCATAGTACCCATGTGATTTTATTGACAAACGCCATGGATAGAAGCTACACAATCCTTTTGTTGTATAGTTCTTTCCGGGTAAAATGCTATAGTACTACTGTTTATATAGAGGGCCACCAAATTGCTGGCAATCAATGTCTTTCATATTTTTTATTTCATTATAAATGATTTCTCCCATATCCAGGCATATTATCATTAGGGTATATCGTAGCAATAAATTCATTCCTATTTATTATTATTAGGGTATTTCTTGTGTTTCCCTGTTCATCGGGAGTATGCCGAATATTTCTCCCATATATAGGCACATTATTACTAGGGTATATCTTGGCACTAAATTCATCCCTATTTATTCCAGTATGTTGAATATTTTCTCCCAAGATCACATTCATTACCAACAAAAAAATTGCAATCAATGATTATTAAAGGTAAATCATAAAAATGGATTGGACCTAACATTAGTGCTTTCGGCTCATATCTTCTACATTATTTTTTGCCAATCATTCATGCATATGCTAGTTGGAATTAATTAATTATACTCAGTATATTGGTAAATTGTTGATCCAACGATATGTGGAAGGAGATCACCTAGTGGTTTATCGGGACAACAATGCCAAAAATGCCAAACGAAGACCGAGCTCCATGGAGGCCTTTATTTGAAAACTTCAAAATTCAAACTTTTCAGTTTCAAAAAAATCTGAAAATAAATATACATATACCTAGATACATGATGTACATGTGTGCAAATTTGTCGAAATGCATAAAATGTGAGCTACACAAAAAATACACATCTGGGGCTTTCTAGCATATGTATTGTTCATCTTTAAAGTCCATGATTTTTTTGTGCAGCTCGCAATTCAAGATATTTCATCCCGAAATTTTTCACACATACACTTCACATCCTTGCATACATGTGTATTTTTTCAGAATTTTTTGAAAATAAAATTTATGAATTTTGAATTTTTCAAACTAAAGGGCTCCATGGAGCTCGGTTTCCAAAAATGCCAAACGGAGACCGAGCTCCAACAATGCAGTTTATATAAGTCCAGGCCTCCCCGAGGACAATAGCCTTATCGGTGCGTGTATTGCATTGATATATCAAAGAAGGATGACAAGGGGTACCGAGGCTAGTCAAGATAGGATTTACAACTAGTTGGAAGATGGGATGTCCTTCACGTCTAATATATCAGGAAGTAATCCTTACACGGCTATACGGATGGAATTTTTTAGGAGGCTCTTATAATTGGTTTAGTTTCCTTTGCTCACTGTAATATGCATTACCATCCCATTGCACGTATTGTTCCATAGACTATAGCATGCCCAAATCATTTTGTTGGGTTTGGTTTGCCTTGTTTCCAGATTATTTTAAGTTCTGAACAATGTTTGTTTCGATCTATCAGAACTGAAAATTCTTCTATACTTGTAGAATTCTTTCTATTAATGCAGCCACGCACGGTTCTCCATCATTGATCGAGAGGCAGCTTCGTTTCTACATATATATGGTACATATGTGTTGGATGACTGTCCTCTATTCCTAACTGGCGACATAGGTGTGACTCGACTCTTGGGTAAAGATGTACACCCTTTGCAAAGGCATTGAACATGTTCAACTAGCTGCTCTTGTATTGGATAAACCAATATGGTTAGTTCTTTTAAGCTGAGCCCATTTGCATGGCAGTTCTAAAATAAGTTGTTGTGGTTAAGTTACTCAGGGTATTGCACCTGAGAACCTCTTGGCAAGGCCATAATTCGGAGGCTACAGAAGATTAGGCGAAGCCATAGTGGTCAGTAGGTACTTTAGTTCATTGTTACTTAGTTGCATGCATGTCACTTTGCAACCAACCATACATACACTGACTTGCTAATTCCGGAATTTCTGCGCTGTTAGGAAATTTCAGGTACAACTTTCACAGAAGTCAATGAGCAATGTTGTTTCTACGAATGTAGTATGAGCTATATGGTTTCATTTGGAGATTAGTTAAAAAAAATCGCTTTGTCGTTCATTTTACTACAGTAAGGTGTTTTCCTAATAGGAGAACATACATTATAACCCATGGATCATGGCTGTGCGTGGAGCTCCTTTGTTCATGAAACAGATGATAACCCATGTTTGTAAAGGGCAAAACAAATCCTGTGGAACAGATGAGTCGACGGGCAAGTGGAGACTGCTATGCTATGCTAAGTTCATGTAACTGTTGTTTCTATTATTATTTTTTATTTTTTCGTGTTCCAAGTTGCAATTTTAAGCTCTGGATGATATTATGAGGAACAAAAAAAGTATGTTTAGTTGGATAGGAAAATGAAGGGAACATGTAGATTGATTGTGGTGGGCAAGGGAAGGGAACATAATTAACATATGCGTGTGATTTGATCTGACTGCATCCAGAATTCGATGGGGGCTCTACTGGTTTCATGAGTGATGTAGTAGGCAGCTAGAAAGAGTCACCCACCAAACATCAAACGATTTGAAAGAGGAAGTGTCAGGGATATTACTACTAGGTATAAACCGGCCAGGAGGGTCCGGTTTACATTATCAAGAGTATATTATCAAAGGCCCAGCGGAGCATGAAGTAGAAGGTTTCCAGCCCAAGAGGTTTAGAGCCCAAGGGTTAGGGCCCATGATTTGTAAACCGTCATACTATGTAACTTGGGATGTAAGGTAGAAAGATTAGAGACCGAGGCGGACACGTTTATGAGCCGGCCTCGGGACTCTGTAAACCGGACCGGGCGTCACCTCCTATATAAAGGGACGACCCGGCGACGGTTCAAGGACAGACAACAATAGCTTGAGACACACGCAAAGCGGATTTCGCTCCCTGGTCATCAAGCCCTAGCAATACCACACCAAACTAGACGTAGGCTTTTACCTTCATCGAAGGGGCCGAACTAGTATAAAATCCCTGCGTCCTTTGTCCGCTTTAACCCCTTAAGCTAACCCGTAGCGATGGCCTCACGACTAAGTCCTTTTGCTAGGACATCTGCAGTGCTAAATCCATGATAGTTGGCGCCGACCGTGGGGCTATCGCACGATGGTTTCGAGTTCTTGAAGGGCAGCTTTGAAGGACTCAAGGGCTACGCAGTGGGCCGGATGACTAAGAGTCATCGCGGCCGGATCTACATCGACGATGCAGGCTGGGGCCCCGAGGCCAATTCACTCGAATACGGGTACCGGGTCCCCTTCGGCGGCATCCACGTCTTCATCGGCAAGATCGGTGAACCGGGCCCTGAGCCGGACATCTTCCCCAACATCGTCGAGCCGGCTCAGCGTGCGAGACCTGCCCGGATTCAGCCCGCCGTGAAGCACGTTTTCGTTGGAGCAGTGCATGGAGTACAAGCAGAGGACGGATCGGACTCTAGCGGCGAGACTGTTGTTTATTCCGGCGATGAATCTTCTTCCGGGGAGACAGAATCTTTGTATCTGCTGCAGGATGGCAGATCTGAGGGCTGCTCCGATGGTGACAGTATTCCGGACCCCCTCAATCCGCCAAACAGGGTTGCTGTCTTCATGGCCGGATCACAACCTGTGCAGCAGTCCTCAACAACAGGGGCGTTGACATCAGACGCGATGGGAGCTAGAGCTGGAGATCCTCCCCCGTTGCCGTCTAACACTTTATCTATCTTGGTCGATACTTTGACAGCGCTAGCAACAGCAGAGGTAACCCAGGCCAACAAGGAGCAGCATGATGCAGAGGTCGCTCAGGTGAAAGGCCGGATTGAACAAGCCAAGTTGGACCTGGCTGCTGAGAAAGCTAGGATGGCTACAAAGCAGGCGGAGCTTGATGCTCAGGCCTATCGACTCATGTTGGATCAAACTGCTTCACACGAGGTAATGATGAGAAGGCAACGATCTCGCTTGCCATCGGTTTATGAGGCAAGAAATCTCTTTAGCACGCCAGGAGCAGGAACCAGTAACCAGCCGGAGGTGAACCGGGGAGGAGCACCGGGAACAGGCGCGTCGGTTCAGCCATCGGCCGCAGAGCCAAACCGCCAAGTTGTGCCGACCCAACATGTGCCCGCCCCTCCTGGTCATTATTCTAATCCGTTGGACAACATAGTTGCTGCCGCTTCATGACTGGCCGCCCTTCCTATTGAAGGAACGTCCCCCATAGCAGTGGAAGCGCGACGGGCCAAGGAGTTGTTGGACACAGCGCTAACTCAACAGCAAGCTTATTCCTATAGCCGGGAGAGGATTCACTCAACCCCCCGTCCTAGCCGGAGTTATACGAGGCGTCTGGATGAACCGGTCGTATCAAGCAGCGCACGGAGACGTAATCAGCCGAGGCGGGATAATCCGGCAGGAGAGGAGGTGCACGCTCAAGAGGTGGTGGATCAGGCCATGCAGCGCCGGGAGGCCGAGGTAACGGCACAGTACGAAGCTCGTCAGGCGACGCCGGTTCGTCCCACCACCACAGTTGAACCGGGGGTCATGTCCAGTTCCCTGGGCGTGCCGTGTCTCATACCCGCTTTACGGAACGTGAAACTACCCAAGGATTTCAAAGGGCCGCGCAAGGTGCCCAACTACACGGCGGATCTTGCTCCGGAGGCATGGGTTGAGAGTTATGAGATGGCAATGGAGATGCCCGATGTGGATGAGGCAGCGTGCGCCAAGTATTTTACAATGATGCTCGAGGGCACGGCCCGAACATGGCTGAAGGGTTTACCGCCTAATTCCATCGGATCATGGGCCGAATTGCGGCGCCGGTTTATCAACAACTTCAAGGACACGTGCAAGCAGCCAATGTCTGTCGTCGACTTAGCTGCCTGCGTTCAAGGAGAGCAGGAGTCTACAAGCAGTTGGGTGCGTCGAGTGTCAGAAATCTTGCACTCATCCAATAGCATCAACCCAAGTACAGCAGTGGTAACCTTGGAAGGTAATTGCCGGTTTGAACCTTTGAGGCAGAAGTTGGGACGGCTTAAGCGTGATTGCAATGACATGGGGACACTCATGGGCGCTTTAGTGAAGTATGGAGACTCTAATAACATCAAACATCCAGATGCTGATGGAGACAAGTCAGGGAAGGCAAGCAAGAACGGTAAACCACCGCAGGCCAATCCGGCGAATCAAGAATACAATGGTAAGCGTAAAGCGGATGGCAGCTCGGATTTTGTGGCCAGCACTAACGCTCAGGAGGATGGGCAACGCCGCAAGGGTAGACCGCCCCCACATAATGGGAGGCCGCCTATTAATCTAGAGTGCCAGTTGAACGTGCCTTGCCCAAAACACGGTACACCGGAAAAGCCAGCTACGCATCTCTGGAAGGACTGCTTTATTATGCAGGAATTCATGAACCGGACTAGGTATGATCACGGGCCCCCCGGCGGATCAGGCCCTGGCTTCCGAGGTTCGGGTTATCAAGGTGGTGGATCCGGTTCAGGATACAACAGGTAATAACAGCAACCACAACGGGCACAATCAGCATAACCAGCAGCATGGTCAGGGCGGATACAACAACCAAGGGAATCAACAGCGTCAGCAGCAGCAGCAATCCGGATATCAGAATAATTCGAAGGAGGTGAGCAGTGAGCAGTATCATGTCTTCACCACGAGCTTGTGCAAACGTTGCTAGGTGGCTTCTCACCCCTCGTTGGTTACCCCAAGTGGAAGGTTTGAGATGCAGTGTAGCAGAAGTTTTCCCTTGGTAATACCAAGGATCGATTTCCCAGAGACTCCCAGTTTCAACAAGAAGGTGTCAACTGCTAACGGCGCCGGATATTAGCAATCAACGTGGACCTGCACACAGATACAAATAACTTTGCTCCCAACGAGTACAGAGAGGTTGTCAATCCCTCCGGCCTTGTAGTTTACAAAGGATCAAACGCAAGTGATAATAGTGATAGGTATAATTGCAATAGTAAGTAAATAGCGGAAAAGTAAATAGCGGATGTGATCAATGATGGTAATATGGACCGGAGTCTCATGATATTCACTAGTGATGTCTCTCTCCCAAAAGACGATAAAACAGCTATGTGAGGTAAACGAATTACAGCTGGGCAATTGACAGGACCATGTGCGCAAACCAATGCTGACTACATTGCAAGAAAGGTTGAGGTTCAAAGCATGGGCGGTACGCCAAAGTAAGTAGACCGAAATCCATCAATATCTACTACTAATCATCCACCTTGAGATATCTATCCAGAACATCTCGCTGGTATTAAGTTGCGAGTCCCACCCATAGTGTAAACTCAAAGCAACAAACAACTGCATTAAAAGAACTTTGCGTAAAGTAAACAATCCTTGCACCCGCGGGCACAAGCACCGTTGTTTTCCCCCTTGTGGCAACAACACATCCCCTAGACTCATGTTTCTGTCACTCAAGCTAGTCATCGAGGGGCATTAACCCACAATCAAGCATAACGTTCCCTCTTGGAGTCACTACCTACTACTTGGCCAAAGCAATAAATAACAACGGAGAACATGCAAGAATTACTTACGAACATAAACATAAAAGAGGTGAATCAAATATATTACTCAAACACAATCTGAACATAATCTCATAATCCATCGGATCCCAGCAAACTCATCATAGCAACAGCATAAGGATTACATATGTGCCTCGATCATGTAGGGCAGCTCACGAGGACTAATTAGTGAAGCACAAGAACGGGAGGAGAACATCACATAGCTACTGGTCATGGACTCATGGTCCAAGGGAGACTACTCACAACTCATCCGGGAGGCGTCCATGGTGGTGGAGAAGCTCCCGGTGGTGATCCTCCCCTCCGGCAGGGTGCCGGGAAGGGTTCTCCTGGTGCTCCCGATCTTGGAAGCGGCGGCGGTGGCGGAACAGAGATGAGATCGCGAAAAAGAGTTCCTGTTTCGAGGGTTTCGGGAGACGCTTTAAATATATGCGAAAGGGGGGCATCGGAGGAGCCTCGGGGGGCCCAGGCGCCCCCCCGGCGCGGCCCAGGGGGGGGGGCGCCGCCCGGGCGCCTGGAGCCCTGGTGCCCCCCCCCCGGCTGTCCTTCGGGCGCACGGTAGTTTCTGGAACGCTGATTTTTTTATATAATTTTTCTGGATTTTTCCTGGCAGTTCTCGTAACGTGAAAACCTGAAATACAAAAACAGCCGAAAACAGAAACTGGCACTGGGGTGCACTGAGTTAATAGGTTAGTCCAAATATGATCAAAAGTGTATGGAAGTGTATAAATATCATAGCAATATCACCCAAAAGAGGCATGGAGCAAGCAGAAATTATAGATACGTTTTGGACGTATCAACATCCCCAAGCTTAATTCCTGCTCGTCCTCGAGTAGGTAAATGATAACAAGAATAATTTCTGTGGTGACATGCTATTAACCATATATGACTTTTTCATAGTCATATGACAAAAGCTTACCGAGACAATGAATCTGTAGTAATTAAGTTGCCTCATGAGAAAATCACAAAGAACTGAAAGTTTTACAATATGATACTGAAACATCAAATAGATTTGCAATGAACATGATGTGCAAATATGATAAAGTGATATCTAGCTTGCCCCCTTTAATGAAGCATAAATGCAAGGGCACCTCCAAGGTTTAAGTGATGACTAGATACAATGATTTCAAAATAAACGATATCACAATCATGCAAAAGCCAATGCTACTTTGGGACAATGCACATTACACTCAGAATGACAATCATGCTCTCAGTAGTTGGTGCTTTTAAAAGAAGGTGGAGACTCAACATAAAAGTAAAAGAATGGCCCTTCGCAGAGGGAAGCAGGGATTACTCATGTGCTAGAGCTTTTTATTTTGAAAACATAGAAACAATTTTGTCAACGGTAGTAGTACTTCATATGTGTTATGCATAAGACATCCTATAAGTTGCAAGCCTCATGCATCGAATACCAATAGTGCTCGCACCTTGTCCTAATTAGCTCGGATTTCCATGGATTGTCATTGCATTACATATGTTTCAACCAAGTGTCACAAAGGGGTACCTCTATGTCACCTGTACAAAGGTCCAAGGAGATAGATCGCATTTGATTTCTCGTTTTTGATAGATCTCAACTTGAGGACATCCATACCGGGACAACATAGAAAATAGATAATGGACCCCTCTTTAATGCTTAAGCATATTCTCATAAGAGATTGAGGATTAATGTCCAAGCTAAAACTTCCACCATGATACATGGCTTTGGTTGGCGGCCCAATGTTCTTCTCTAACAATATGCATACTCAAACCATTCAACCCATGGCAAATCACCCTTACTTTAGACAAGACGAACATGCATAGCAACTCACATGATATTCAACAAAAGTGTAACAGTTGATGGCGTCCCCAGAAACATGGTTACCGCTCAGCAAGCAACTTATAAGAAAATAAGATACGTAAGCAACATATTCTTTACCACAATAGTTTTTAAGCTACTTTCCCATGAGCTATGTATTGCAAAAACTGAAGGTTTTAAAGGTAGCACATGTAAATTTACTTGGAGTGGCGGTGAAATACCACATATAGGTAGGTATGGTGGACTCATATGGCACAACTGGTTTAAAAGGATGTGGATGCACAAGCAGTCAGTCCGCTTAGTACAGGTGGAGGTTAGCAAAAGACTGGGAGCGACCAACTAAGAGAGCAATGACGGTCATAATCATGCAGAGCGACAAAGCAACATTGAATCAGGCATGGTAGTTATATCGCTACTCAGAAACAAAAGATCATCAAGGCTTGACAGACTTTCTTTACAGTCTTAAATATGCGTGAGCATATGCCAAGTCAATCAAAATAAATTCTCGAAGGAAGATATTACTAAACCATACCACATCATAGGCAAACAAATCATGTTGGTACTCCAATAACACATTGGGAACCCCCAGTTATTTGAGACTAACCATAAGAAAACATGAACTACTAAGCGCCATCATGCACGTAGCATCTTTATCATAGACATATCAACCAATGCAACGGAAGCAAACTCTCTTAATAAGGTGAGCATGGTAATTAAAGAGAGTTCAAGCAACCAACTAAACAAAAGCTCTTGAAAAGATAAGCATGAAAGCTAAGAGCTGAACATGATAGTAGCTATTAAAAGACAAAGAACACACACATCAAGGATAGACATGAAAATTCTATGTTATGTTCTAGGTAGAAGTGGAGCGTGTTTCTCTCCCACATAAAGAAAGCTGAGTTCCGACTCGTTATGAAAAACTAAAGAAAACTAAAAGCAAGACGCTCCAAGCATAGCACATAACACATGAAGTGATTAAAATATAGTGGAACGAAAGACGAACTGATAATGTTGATGGAGAAGGGGATGCACGGGGGCATCCCCAAGCTTAGACTCTTGAGTCTCCTTGAATATTTCTTGGGGGTGCATGGGGGCATCCCCAAGCTTGAGCGCTTGACACTCCTGAATCTTTTTATCATCTTCCCTCGCACACTTGAAAACTCCCTTCATACATAACTCATCATAATCTGATTAGCGAGGTTAGTACCCATAATAAAATAATTGTACCTTGCTGGAAATAAAGATATTCTTGAAGGTCTACTGTTTCTCAAGATTGCCAAAAGGTTTTTGCAAAGAAAAAGCAAGCTCTTGGTTTGCAAAATGAAGGAAAAGCAAAACAGGACAGAATCTGTGAAAAACAGAACAGCAGGTAGTAATTGATTTGTTCGGGGCACTTCTGCAACTCAAATCAAAAAACTCATAACAGACGCACGAAAGACAATTATATAGAGAACGCTGTCGAAAAAAGTCAGACCAAAAAGATGATCTGGTGAATTCATACGAATTTTTCTATCCAAGGACAGAATTTGTTTCCTGGACAGCACCTCACAACTTTTGAACTTTCTAGCAATCAGAGGCTATACTTGGCACAAAATTGAAAAGTAAAGATACAATGATGATGCTACAGTAGTAACAACATCAAGACACAACAAAAGCAAAATAAATTTATTCATTGGGCTGCCTCCCAAAAGCGCTTTCTTTTATGCCTTTAAGCTAGGCATAATGCATATAGATCAAGTTTTATCAAGAGTAAAAGAATAGCTAGCCCGTACAACGGACTCAAAAGGTAACTTGATCTTCTTTCGAGGGAAGTGTTCCATCCCTTTCTTGAGAGGAAACTGAAATTTTATATTACCCTCTTTCATGTCAATGATAGCACCAACGATGCGTAAAAAGGGACGTCCCAAAATAATTGGACATGAAGGATCACATTCAATATCCATAATAGTAAAATCAACGGGAACATAATTATCATTGACAACGATAAGAACATCGTCGATCCTCCCCAAAGGTTTATTTATGGAAGAATCAACGAGACGAACACCAAAAGAACAAGAATCATAAGGTTTCAATTTAAGCATATCATATATTCTTTTGGGCATAACAGAGGTACTAGCTCCAACATCACATAATGCATAGCAAGAGAAGTCATTCAATTTAATTTTTATCATAGGATCCCAACCATCTTCTAGCTTTCTAGGTATGGAGGCTTCTACTCTAAGTTTCTCCTCCCTAGCTTTGATGAGAGCATTAGTGATATGCTCTGTGAAGGCAAGGTTAAGCGTGCTAGTGCGGGGATCTCTAGACATCTTGTGAAGGAAATCAATAACTTCGGTAAGAGTGCAATTATCAAAATCAAGGTCACGAGCATCAAGTAAAGTGGTAGTGGTGTCCTTAAGGTTCACTTGTTTGGTAGCTTCTAAAGTCATAGCATCACCATTAATAGGTCCATTGGGACCAGGAGTACATTGGGTGCTAAGAGTGTGAACATCCTCAACAACTTGGATAGTAGCAACAGTGTGGTGGGTAGGAAGGCTCTTAATTCTTTCCTCTTCCTCCCTTTCTCTAGCCCATCTCTCTTTAAGTTTAGCCATCATCCTAATATTTTCATTGATTTGCACTTGAGTAGCATTAATAGGGATGACTTCCCTCTCCTTAAGAGGAGAAGTTTCAATTTTAGCAATTTTACCTCATTGGCTAAATGGTCTACCTTGAAAGAAAGATCATCTAGTTTATGTAGTTTCTCTTCTACATTCTTATTAAAGGCTTTTTGGGTAGTGATGAAATCTCTAAGCATGGTCTCTAGTTCAGTATTGGAGTTCTTGGTACTAGGATAAGCATTGTTGTTCCCATAAGAATTAGAGGGGAACGGTCTAGGATTGCTACCAAAATTACTCCTATAAGCATTGTTGTTAAAATTGTTTCTAGAGATAAAGTTAACATCTACTTGTTCTTGAGCAATCAAAGAATTTAAAGGAACATCACGAGGATCAACAGTAGATTGCTTCGAAAGTAGAGACATGATCAAGTCAACTTTTTCATTAAGGGAGGAAATCTCCTCGACAGAGTTTACCTTCCTACCTGTTGGAGCGCGTTCGGTGTGCCATTGGGAATAGTTGGTCATCATCTCATCGAGAAGCTTTGTGGCAGCACCAAGTGTAGTTGACATAAAAGTTCCTCCCGCGGCCGAATCTAACAAGTTCCGCGAGGTAAATTTCAAGCCTGCATAAAAAGTTTGGATAACCATCCAAGTAGTCAAACCATGAGTAGGGCAGTTCTTGATAAGAGATTTCATACGTTCCCAAGCTTGGGCAACGTGTTCATTATCCAATTGTTTAAAATTCATTATGTTACTTCTAAGTTGGATAATTTTAGCAGGTGGATAGTATTTTCCGATAAAAGCATCTTTGCACTTGTCCCATGAATCTATGCTATTTCTAGGCAAAGACTGAAACCAAAATTTAGCTCCTCCTCTCAAGGAGAAAGGAAAAAGCTTAAGCTTAACAATATTACCATCTATTTCTTGGTACTTTTGCATATCACAAAGTTCAACAAAGTTGTTCAAGTGTAAAGCAGCATCATCTCCAGCACCGGAGAATTGATCTTTCATAACTAGATTCAGTAAAGCAGGTTTAATTTCATATGAAGGTGCTGAAGTGGCAGGTGTAGTGATAGGTGTGCTGATAAAGTCATCGTTGTTGTGACTAGTGAAGTCACACAACTTGGTGTTCTCGGTGGAACCCATTGTAGCAAGCAAGCAAGATAACTATTTTTGTGATTTTCGATAAAAAGGTACTAAAGCAAAAACTGAAAGGTAAACTAACAAGACTAAAAGCAAAGGTAAAAGATAGCGTGCAACTCCCCTATCCTGAAGAGTGGAGTCCCCGGCAACGGCGCCAGAAGTTGCTTTGCTAGGTGGCTTCTCACCCCTCGTTGGTTACCCCAAGTGGAAGGTTTTTGAGATGCGGTGTAGCAGAAGTTTTCCCTTGGTAATACCAAGGATCGATTTCCCAGAGACTCCCAGTTTCAACAAGAAGGTGTCAACTGCTAACGGCGCCGGATATTAGCAATCAACGTGGACCTGCACACAGATACAAATAACTTTGCTCCCAACGAGTACAGAGAGGTTGTCAATCCCTCCGGCCTTGTAGTTTACAAAGGATCAAACGCAAGTGATAATAGTGATAGGTATAATTGCAATAGTAAGTAAATAGCGGAAAAGTAAATAGCGGATGTGATCAATGATGGTAATATGGACCGGAGTCTCATGATGTTCACTAGTGATGTCTCTCTCCCAAAAGACGATAAAACAGCTATGTGAGGTAAACGAATTACAGCTGGGCAATTGACAGGACCATGTGCGCAAACCAATGCTGACTACATTGCAAGAAAGGTTGAGGTTCAAAGCATGGGCGGTACGCCAAAGTAAGTAGACCAAAATCTACCAATATCTACTACTAATCATCCACCTTGAGATATCTATCCAGAACATCTCGCTGGTATTAAGTTGCGAGCCCCACCCATAGTGTAAACTCAAAGCAACAGACAACCGCATTAAAAGAACTTTGCGTAAAGTAAACAATCCTTGCACCCGCGGGCACAAGCACCGTTGTTTTCCCCCTTGTGGCAACAGCACATCCCCTAGACTCATGTTTCTGTCACTCAAGCTAGTCATCGAGGGGCATGAACCCACAATCAAGCATAGCATTCCCTCTTGGAGTCACTACCTACTACTTGGCCAAAGCAATAAATAACAACGGAGAACATGCAAGAATTACTTACGAACATAAACATAAAAGAGGTGAATCAAACATATTACTCAAACACAATCTGAACATAATCTCATAATCCATCGGATCCCAGCAAACTCATCATAGCAACAGCATAAGGATTACATATGTGCCTCAATCATGTAGGGCAGCTCACGAGGACTAATTAGTGAAGCACAAGAACGGGAGGAGAACATCACATAGCTACTGGTCATGGACTCATGGTCCAAGGGAGACTACTCACAACTCATCCGGAAGGCGTCCATGGTGGTGGAGAAGCTCCCGGTGGTGATCCTCCCCACCGGCAGGGTGCTGGGAAGGGTTCTCCTGGTGCTCCCGATCTTGGAAGCGGCGGCGGCGGCGGAACAGAGATGAGATCGCGAAAAAGTGTTCCTGTTTCGAGGGTTTCGGGAGACGCTTTAAATATATGCCAAAGGGAGGCATCGGAGGAGCCTCGGGGGGCCCAGGCGCCCCCCCGGCGCGGCCCAGGGGGGGCGCGCCGCCAGGGCGCCTGGAGCCTTGGTGCCCCCCCCCCCCCGGCTGTCCTTCGGGCGCACGGTAGTTTCTGGAACGCTGATTTTTTTATATAATTTTTCTGGATTTTTTCTGGCAGTTCTCGTAACGTGAAAACCTGAAATACAAAAACAGCCAAAAACAGAAACTGGCACTAGGGTGCACTGAGTTAATAGGTTAGTCCAAATATGATCAAAAGTGTATGGAAGTGTATAAATATCATAGCAATATCACCCAAAAGAGGCATGGAGCAAGCAGAAATTATAGATACATTTTGGACGTATCAAACGTGACCAGAAAGTTTTAAAGAGGGCGATACATTTTGTTGAACCGGCAGTACCACGTTTTCTGCATTGGTCCGAACAGCCTATTGTGTGGAGCAGAGAGGATCGTCCGCCTCGGGTGGATAATCCGGGTCAACTGGCTCTAGTTGTAGCACCTCAGGTGGGTGGCTACAAGTTCACCAAAGTGCTTATGGACGGAGGCAGTAGCATCAACATCATGTACTATGAGACTTTTCGGTGTATGGGGTTGACAGATAAAAAGCTTCGACAGTCCAACACAGTGTTTCATGGGGTGGTGCCAGGTAAATCGGCGTACCTAGTTGGCAAGATTGACCTAGAAGTTACTTTTGGAGATGAGCACGACTCCAGGTTAGAGACCGTGACCTTTGAGGTGGTAAAGATCAAGAGCCCATACCACGCTTTGTTTGGGCGGCCGGTTTACGCCAAATTCATGGCTAGGCCGTGTTATGTTTATCTACAACTCAAGATGCCAGGCCACAAGGGAACTATTACGGTCCATGGGAGTCGCAAAATTGCATTGGAGTGCGAGGAAGGTGATGCAGCTTATGCTGAAGCGGTTTGTGCAACTGAGGAGCTGAAGTTCTATAAGGACAATGTTGATCCGGCGGATATGTCTTCGCTGAAGAAACCAACCACAGAGCATGATCCGGCGTTGAAATTCAAATCAGCTGAAGAGACTAAGCAGGTGGATTTTGTTCTTGGCGATTCATCCAAGCAGTTCACTATCAGCGCTAACCTAGATCCAAAATAGGAAGGCGCGCTCATCGAGTTCATCCGTGAGAACCGGCACATCTTTGCATGGAAGTGATGGCTTCTCGCCCCTCGTTGGTTACCCCAAGTGGAAGGTTTGAGATGTAGCGTAACGGCAAGTTTCCCTTGGCAAGATACCAAGGATCGAATCCCGTGAGAGTCCGAGGGCCAACAAGAAGGTGTCAACGCTAACGGCGCCAACTTAGCGGTTGACAGGACCTGCACAGAGATACAAATAACTTTGCTCCCAACGAGTACAGAGGTTGTCAATCCCTCCGTCCTTGCTGTTTACAAAGGATCAAACGCAAGAGGTAATAGTGATAGGTATGAATGCAACTAGGAAATAGAAACAGGAAGTAAATAGCGGGTGTGATCAGTGATGGTAATATGGACCGGGGTCCCATGATGTTCACTAGTGATGTCTCTCTCCCAAAAGACGATAAAACAGCTAAGCGAGGTAAACAAATTACAGCTGGGCAATTGATAGGATTATGTGCGCAAACCAATGCTAACTATGCTGTAAAGAAAGGTAGAGGCTCAAAAGCATGGGCGGTACGTCAAGGCAAGTAGACCGAAATCCATCTGCATCTACTACTAATCATCCACCTTGAGATATCTATCCAGAACATCTCGCTGGTATTAAGTTGCGAGTCCCACCCAAAGTGTAAACTCAAAGCAACAGACAACTGCATTAAAAGAACTTTGCGTAAAGTAAACAATCCTTGCACCCGCATGTACAAGCACCGTTGTTTTCCCCCTTGTGGCAACAGCACATCCCCTAGACTCATGTTTCTGTCACTCAAACTAGTCATCGAGGGGCATGAACCCACAATCAAGCATAACGTTCCCTCTTGGAGTTACTACCTACTACTCGGCCAAAGCAATAAACAGCAACGGAGAACATGCAAGAATTACTCAAGAACATAAATATAAAAGAGGTGAATCAAATATATTACTCACACACAATCTGAACATAATCTCATAATCCATCGGATCCCAGCAAACTCAGCAGAGCAACAGCATAAAGATTACATATGTGCCTCGATCATGTAGGGCAGCTCACGAGGTCTAATCCATGAAGAACAAAGAGGGGAGGAGAACATCACATAGCTACTGGTCATGGACCCATGGTCCAAGGGGGACTACTCACAACTCATCCGGGAAGCGTCCATGGTGGTGGAGAAGCTCCCGGTGGTGGTTCTCCCCTCCGGCAGGGTGCTGGGAAGAGTTCTCCTGGTACTCCCGATCTTGGAAGCGCGGCGGCGGCGGAACAGAGGCGAGATCGTAAAAAAAGGGTTCCGTCCTCGAGGGTTTCGGGACGCGAGCAATATATATGCAAAAGGGGGTCACCAGAGGCGGAGGTGGGGCCCCAGGCGCCCCCCTGGCGCGGCCAGGGGTGGGGCCGCGCTGGGTGGCCGCCTGGGCCACCCCAGGCTCCCCTCTGGCCTTGCTTTGGTTTTTCTTGAAGCTCCCGATACGCTGATTTTTCCTGTATTTTTCCCGGAATTTTTAGGGCACTTTTAATATGGGGGAAACCTGAAATAGAAAAACAGCAGAAAACAGGAACTGGCACTGTGGTGCACTGAGTTAATAGGTTAGTCCAAATATGATCAAAAGTGTATGGAAGTGCATAAATATCATAGCAATATCACACAAAAGAGGCATGGAGCAAGCAGAAATTATAGATACGTTTTGGACGTATCAACATCCCCAAGCTTAATTCCTGCTCGTCCTCGAGTAGGTAAATGATAACAAGCATAATTTCTGTGGTGACATGCTATCAACCATATAAGAACTTTTAAGTAAAGCAATCAAGGCACATAATTCAATTCAAGTCATAACAAGCAAGAGTCTATATTAGCATTGTAACAAGTAACATAAGAACATAAAGGTGCAAGAGCTCTCGTTGTCCGTGACTCGAATGTCTCCAAATGGTGTTTGCGTGCAAGAAAGGGGATAGGGATATATGAGAGAGTAAAACATAGTTTTTGTATTGTTGAGAACTTAATATACTAAAGTTTCACACTTGGTCTTCTTTGGAATCTTATCTTGACTCATCCCCAGACCGTCAGCCAGGTACAAGTCAAAATGATCCACTCCCTTTCGATATTTTGAGCACTCATGCAATGGATGAGCGTAAGCAAGAAAGTCGACACTTAGGATGGCAAAGAGAGAAAAATGATAGAGGGGGAAGACAAAAAAGGTGTGAAAGGCTCACATCAATGAGGACAATCATCGGCGAGAGAAAGCCAAATGATAGATATGATGTGAGGAGTAGGGATTGCCATGCAACGGATGCACATATGAGCTAAGGTAAGCTCTCCAATGAAACTAGTGGGGGTGCATCCAACTTGCTTGCTCAAGAAGACCTAGAGCTCTTTTGAGGAGGCTCATCATTGGAATATACAAGCCAAGTTCTATAGTGTAAAGGTCCCCACATAGCTATATGCATGAATGATAATCTCTATGGAGTACAAGGTATAAG
Organism: Secale cereale; assembly: GCA_902687465.1. Taxonomy (NCBI): domain Eukaryota; kingdom Viridiplantae; phylum Streptophyta; class Magnoliopsida; order Poales; family Poaceae; genus Secale; species Secale cereale. Next base: position 734,225 of record LR738712.1, read on the forward strand.
ATGGAGTACGAGTGTGGATCTCTCAAAAGAAATAGTAGTGTGCCCCCTTCTCTCTTTTTATTTCTTTTTCTCTTTTTTCTATTTTTTTTTATTTTTTTGTGGCCTCAATGGCTCTTTCTATTTATCTCTCATTTGTCCTCTTTGGGATCTTTTGATTTTGTCCTCTTTGGGATCTTTTGATTTGTCCTCTTTGGGATCTTTCCCTCACTTTAGGGGCAACACTCTATGTATTACAAGAAGTATAGAAGATCTTTCACACTTTACAAAAGTACTCAACATAAAGAAAATGAAACTATCATGATGTATGCAAATGTATGCCTCTGCCGGTGTAGCAGGATATGCAATGATACTAGCGCGTCATGTAGCAATGATTAGGGCAAGGCCCAACTAGCATGCGGCTCATCGATCAAGCAAAAAGCATGTATGACATGAAGATCAAGTCATGAGAAGATGGATGTTACATGGCAATGTATCTCGGAAAGGCTATGGAAATGCCTTGATAGGTAGGTATGGTGGCTGTTTTGAGGAAGGATATAATGAGGCTTATGATGACAGAGCGTATCGTGCCAAGGATTTGGATGCACCGGCGAAGTATGCGCCAACTCTCGAGGTGAGAAAGGGCAATGCACGGTACCGAAGAGGCTAGAAAAATATGGATAGGTGGAAGTGTCAACTTTCGAATACTCACATTAGTCCGAAGAACTCATGCACTTATTATCGGTAACTCTCAATCTAATTAGGAGGTTCTCAAAGAGACAAGTACCCCGAGGAGGAGTGTATGGGGATTTGGTTATCCTTGCGCATCCTCGGCTCATGGTACGTGAGTGTACTCTAATATTCGATCCCTCCAAAGATTAGTGATCCATTTAGCAGCTAAAGTTCTCAACTATTTTGTAGGTTTTCGAAAATAAACACGGATTGCCCAAAATACGACATCTATCACTAATAGGCTAAAGCTCTTGACACCAAAAGTTCAGACATTACTCATGGGAATACCTCAAAACTATTGCAAGTTACTACTAAAATTAAATAGCAACCTCAATTACCTATTTTAAGTTAAGACACACAACTCAGGGCAACAGACAAACTCTCTTAACAAGATAAACATGAAAACTCAAGAGAGTTCAACAACCAACTAAACAAAAGCTCTTTAAAAAGAAAGGCATGAAAACTAAGAGCTAAACATGACAGTAGCTATGGAAAGACAAAGAACACACACAGCAAAGATAAGCATGAAAATCCTATGTTGTGTTCTAGGTTGAAGTGGAGCGTGTTTCTCTCCCACACAAAGAAAGCTGGGTTCTAACTCTGTAAACCGGACCGGGCGTCACCTCCTATATAAAGGGACGACCCGGCGATGGTTCAAGGACAGACAACAATAGCTTGAGACACACGCAAAGCGGATTTCGCTCCCTGGTCATCAAGCCCTAGCAATACCACACCAAACTAGACGTAGGCTTTTACCTTCATCGAAGGGGCCGAACTAGTATAAAATCCCTGCGTCCTTTGTTCGCTTTAACCCCGTAAGCTAACCCGTAGCGATGGCCTCACGACTAAGTCCTTTTGCTAGGACATCTGTCGTGCTAAATCCATGATAGTTGGCGCCCACCGTGGGGCTATCGCACGATGGTTTCGAGTTCTTGAAGGGCAGCTTTGAAGGACTCAAGGGCTACGCAGTGGGCCGGATGACTAAGAGTCATCACGGCCGGATCTACATCGACGATGCAGGCTGGGGCCCCGAGGCCGATTCACTCGAATACGGGTACCGGGTCCCCTTCGGCGGCATCCACGTCTTCTACGGCAAGATCGGTGAACCGGGCCCTGAGCCGGACATCTTCCCCAACATCGTCGAGCCGGCTTAGTGTGCGAGACCTGCCCAGATTCAGCCCGCCGTGAAGCACGTTTTCGTTGGAGCAGTGCATGGAGTACAAGCAGAGGACGGATCGGACTCTAGCGGCGAGACTGTTGTTTATTCCGGCGATGAATCTCCTTCCGGGGAGACAGAATCTTTGTATCTGCTGCAGGATGGCAGATCTGAGGGCTGCTCCGATGGTGACAGTATTCCGGACCCCCTCGATCCGCCAAACAGGGTTGCTGTCTTCATGGCCGGATCACAACCTGTGCAGCAGTCCTCAACAACAGGGGCGTTGACATCAGACGCGATGGGAGCTAGAGCTGGAGATCCTCCCCCATTGCCGTCTGACACTTTATCTATCTTGGTCGATACTTTGACAGCGCTAGCAACAGCAGAGGTAACCCAGGCCAACAAGGAGCAGCATGATGCAGAGGTCGCTCAGGTGAAAGGCCGGATTGAACAAGCCAAGTTGGACCTGGCTGCTGAGAAAGCTAGGATGGCTACAAAGCAGGCGGAGCTTGATGCTCAGGCCTATCGACTCATGTTGGATCAAACTGCTTCACACGAGGTAATGATGAGAAGGCAACGATCTCGCTTGCCATCGGTTTATGAGGCAAGAAATCTCTTTAGCACGCCAGGAGCAGGAACCAGTAACCAGCCGGAGGTGAACCGGGGAGGAGCACCGGGAACAGGCGCGTCGGTTCAGCCACCGGCCGCAGAGCCAAACCGCCAAGTTGTGCCGACCCAACATGTGCCCGCCCCTCCTGGTCATTATTCTAGTCCGTTGGACAACATAGTTGCTGCCGCTTCACGACTGGCCGCCCTTCCTATTGAAGGAACGTCCCCCATAGCAGTGGAAGCGCGACGGGCCAAGGAGTTGTTGGACACAGCGCTAACTCAACAGCAAGCTTATTCCTATAGCCGGGAGAGGATTCACTCAACCCCCCGTCCTAGCCGGAGTTATACGAGGCGTCTGGATGAACCGGTCGTATCAAGCAGTGCACGGAGACGTAATCAGCCGAGGCGGGATAATCCGGCAGGAGAGGAGGTGCACGCTCAAGAGGTGGTGGATCAGGCCATGCAGCGCCGGGAGGCCGAGGTAACGGCACAGTACGAAGCTCGTCAGGCGACGCCGGTTCGTCCCACCACCACAGTTGAACCGGGGGTCATGTCCAGTTCCCTGGGCGTGCCGTGTCTCATACCCGCTTTACGGAACGTGAAACTACCCAAGGATTTCAAAGGGCCGCGCAAGGTGCCCAACTACACGGCGGATCTTGCTCCGGAGGCATGGGTTGAGAGTTATGAGATGGCAATGGAGATGCCCGATGTGGATGAGGCAGCGTGCGCCAAGTATTTTACAATGATGCTCGAGGGCACGGCCCGAACATGGCTGAAGGGTTTACCGCCTAATTCCATCGGATCATGGGCCGAATTGCGGCGCCGGTTTATCAACAACTTCAAGGACACGTGCAAGCAGCCAATGTCTGTCGTCGACTTAGCTGCCTGCGTTCAAGGAGAGCAGGAGTCTACAAGCAGTTGGGTGCGTCGAGTGTCAGAAATCTTGCACTCATCCAATAGCATCAACCCAAGTACAGCAGTGGTAACCTTGGAAGGTAATTGCCGGTTTGAACCTTTGAGGCAGAAGTTGGGACGGCTTAAGCGTGATTGCAATGACATGGGGACACTCATGGGCGCTTTAGTGAAGTATGGAGACTCTAATAACATCAAACATCCAGATGCTGATGGAGACAAGTCAGGGAAGGCAAGCAAGAACGGTAAACCACCGCAGGCCAATCCGGCGAATCAAGAATACAATGGTAAGCGTAAAGCGGATGGCAGCTCGGATTTTGTGGCCAGCACTAACGCTCAGGAGGATGGGCAACGCCGCAAGGGTAGACCGCCCCCACATAATGGGAGGCCGCCTATTAATCTAGAGTGTCAGTTGAACGTGCCTTGCCCAAAACACGGTACACCGGAAAAGCCAGCTACGCATCTCTGGAAGGACTGCTTTATTATGCAGGAATTCATGAACCGGACTAGGTATGATCACGGGCCCCCCGGCGGATCAGGCCCTGGCTTCCGAGGTTCGGGTTATCAAGGTGGTGGATCCGGTTCAGGATACAACAGGTAATAACAGCAACCACAACGGGCACAATCAGCATAACCAGCAGCATGGTCAGGGCGGATACAACAACCAAGGGAATCAACAGCGTCAGCAGCAGCAGCAATCCGGATATCAGAATAATTCGAAGGAGGTGAGCAGTGAGCAGTATCATGTCTTCACCACGAGCTTGTGCAAACGTCGCTAGGTGGCTTCTCACCCCTCGTTGGTTACCCCAAGTGGAAGGTTTGAGATGCAGTGTAGCAGAAGTTTTCCCTTGGTAATACCAAGGATCGATTTCCCAGAGACTCCCAGTTTCAACAAGAAGGTGTCAACTGCTAACGGCGCCGGATATTAGCAATCAACGTGGACCTGCACACAGATACAAATAACTTTGCTCCCAACGAGTACAGAGAGGTTGTCAATCCCTCCGGCCTTGTAGTTTACAAAGGATCAAACGCAAGTGATAATAGTGATAGGTATAATTGCAATAGTAAGTAAATAGCGGAAAAGTAAATAGTGGATGTGATCAATGATGGTAATATGGACCGGAGTCTCATGATATTCACTAGTGATGTCTCTCTCCCAAAAGACGATAAAACAGCTATGTGAGGTAAACGAATTACAGCTGGGCAATTGACAGGACCATGTGCGCAAACCAATGCTGACTACATTGCAAGAAAGGTTGAGGTTCAAAGCATGGGCGGTACGCCAAAGTAAGTAGACCGAAATCCATCAATATCTACTACTAATCATCCACCTTGAGATATCTATCCAGAACATCTAAGAGAGCAATGACGGTCATAATCATGCAGAGCGACAAAGCAACATTGAATCAGGCATGGAAGTTATATCGCTACTCAGAAACAAAAGATCATCAAGGCTTGACAGACTTTCTTTACAGTCTTAAATATGCGTTAGCATACGCCAAGTCAATCAAAATAAATTCTTGAGGGAAGATATTACTAAACCATACCACATCATTGGCAAACAAATCATGTTGGTACTCCAATAACACATTGGGAATCCCCCAGGTATTTGAGACTAACCATAAGAAAACCTGAACTACTAAGCGCCATTATGCACGTAGCGTCTTTATCATAGACATATTAACCAATGCAACGGAAGCAAACTCTCTTAATAAGATAAGCATGATAATTAAAGAGAGTTCAAGCAACCAACTAAACACAAGCTCTTTACAAAGATAAGCATGAATACTAAGAGCAGAGCATGATAGTAGCTATTAAAAGACAAAGAACACACACATCAAGGATAGACATGAAAATTCTATGTTATGTTCTAGGTAGAAGTGGAGCGTGTTTCTCTCCCACATAAAGAACGCTGAGTTCCGACTCGTTATGTAAAACTAAAAAGGAAACTAAAAGCAAGACGCTCCAAGCATAGCACATAACACATGAAGTGATTAAAATATAGTGGAACGAAAGATGAACTGATAATGTTGATGGAGAAGGGGATGCACGGGGGCATCCCCAAGCTTAGACGCTTGAGTCTCCTTGAATATTTCTTGGGGGTGCACGGGGGAATCCCCAAGCTTGAGCGCTTGACACTCCTGAATCTTTTTATCATCTTCCCTCGCACACTTGAAAACTCCCTTCATACATAACTCATCATAATCTGATTAGCGAGG
>LR738712.1:739838-758749 GCA_902687465.1 Secale cereale
GCATAATGCATATAGATCAAGTTTTATCAAGAGTAAAAGAATAGCTAGCCCGTACAACGGACTCAAAAGGTAACTTGATCTTCTTTCGAGGGAAGTGTTCCATCCCTTTCTTGAGAGGAAACTGAAATTTTATATTACCCTCTTTCATGTCAATGATAGCACCAACGGTGCGTAGAAAAGGACGTCCCAAAATAATTGGACACGAAGGTTCACACTCAATATCCATAATAGTAAAATCAACGGGAACATAATTATCATTGACAACGATAAGAACATCGTCGATCCTCCCCAAAGGTTTCTTTATGGAAGAATCAACGAGACGAACACCAAAAGAACAAGAATCAAAAGGTTTCAATTTAAGCATCTCATATATTCTTTTGGGCATAACAGAGGTACTAGCTCCAACATCACATAATGCATAGCAAGAGAAGTCATTCAATTTAATTTTTATCATAGGATCCCAACCATCTTCTAGCTTTCTAGGTATGGAGGCTTCTACTCTAAGTTTCTCCTCCCTAGCTTTGATGAGAGCATTAGTGATATGCTCTGTGAAGGCAAGGTTAATCGTGCTAGTGCGGGGGTCTCTAGACATCTTGTGAAGAAAATCTATAACTTCGGTAAGAGTGCAATTATCAAAATCAAGGTCACTAGCATCAAGTAAAGTGGTAGTGGTGTCCTTTAGGTTCACATGTTTGGTAGTTTCTATAGTCATAGCATCACCATTAATAGGTCCATCGGGACCAGGAGTACATTGGGTGCTAAGAGTTTGGATATCCTCAACAACTTGGATAGTAGCAACAGTGTGGTGGGCAGGAAGGCTCTTAATTCTATCCTCTTCCTCCCTTTCTCTAGCCCATCTCTCTTTAATTTTAGCCATCATCCTAATATTTTCATTAATTTGCACTTTAATAGCATTCATAGGAGTGACCTTCCTCTCCTCAAGAGGAGAAGTTCTAATTTTAAGCAATTCTACCTCATTGGCTAAATTGTCTACCTTTGAAGAGAGATCACCTAGTTTGTTTAGTTTTTCTTCTACACTATTATTAAAAGCTTTTTGGGTAGTGATGAAATCTTTAAGCATAATCTCTAATTCAGTAGTGGAGTTCCTGGTGCTAGGATAAGCATTGTTGTTCCCATAAGAATTAGAGGGGAACGGTCTAGGATTGCTACCAAAATTACTCCTATAAGCATTGTTGTTAAAATTGTTTCTAGAGATAAAGTTCACATCTACTTGTTCTTGAGCAATCAAAGAATTTAAAGGAACATCACGAGGATCAACAGAGGATTGCTTCGAAAGTAGAGACATGATCAAGTCAACTTTTTCATTTAAGGAGGAAATCTCCTCGACATAGTTTACCTTCCCCTGTTGGAGCGCGTTCGGTGTGCCATTGGGAATAGTTGGTCATCATCTCATCGAGAAGTTTTGTGGCAGCACCAAGTGTAGTTGACATAAAAGTTCCTCCCGCGGCCGAATCTAACAAGTTCCGCGAGGTAAAGTTCAAGCCTGCACAAAAAGTTTGGATAACCATCCAAGTAGTCAAACCGTGAGTAGGGCAGTTCTTGATAAGAGATTTCATACGTTCCCAAGCTTGGGCAACGTGTTCATTATCCAATTGTTTAAAATTCATTATGTTACTTCTCAGTTGGATAATTTTAGCAGGTGGATAGTATTTTCCAATAAAAGCATCTTTGCACTTGTCCCATGAATCTATGCTATTTCTAGGCAAAGACTGAAACCAAATTTTAGCTCCTCCTCTCAAGGAGAAAGGAAAAAGCTTAAGCTTAACAATATTACCATCTATATCTTGGTACTTTTGCATATCACAAAGTTCAACAAAGTTGTTCAAGTGTAAAGCAGCATCATCTCCAGCACCGGAGAATTGATCTTTCATAACTAGATTCAGTAAAGCAGGTTTAATTTCATATGAAGGTGCTGAAGTGGCAGGTGTAGTGATAGGTGTGCTGATAAAGTCATCGTTGTTGTGACTAGTGAAGTCACACAACTTGGTGTTCTCGGTGGAACCCATTGTAGCAAGCAAGCAAGATAACTATTTTTGTGATTTTCGATAAAAAGGTACTAAAGCAAAAACTGAAAGGTAAACTAACAAGACTAAAAGCAAAGGTAAAAGATAGCGTGCAACTCCCCTATCCTGAAGAGTGGAGTCCCCGGCAACGGCGCCAGAAGTTGCTTTGCTAGGTGGCTTCTCACCCCTCGTTGGTTACCCCAAGTGGAAGGTTTGAGATGCAGTGTAGCAGAAGTTTTCCCTTGGTAATACCAAGGATCGATTTCCCAGAGACTCCCAGTTTCAACAAGAAGGTGTCAACTGCTAACGGCGCCGGATATTAGCAATCAACGTGGACCTGCACACAGATACAAATAACTTTGCTCCCAACGAGTACAGAGAGGTTGTCAATCCCTCCGGCCTTGTAGTTTACAAAGGATCAAACGCAAGTGATAATAGTGATAGGTATAATTGCAATAGTAAGTAAATAACGGAAAAGTAAATAGCGGATGTGATCAATGATGGTAATATGGACCGGAGTCTCATGATGTTCACTAGTGATGTCTCTCTCCCAAAAGACGATAAAACAGCTATGTGAGGTAAACGAATTACAGCTGGGCAATTGACAGGACCATGTGCGCAAACCAATGCTGACTACATTGCAAGAAAGGTTGAGGTTCAAAGCATGGGCGGTACGCCAAAGTAAGTAGACCGAAATCTACCAATATCTACTACTAATCATCCACCTTGAGATATCTATCGAGAACATCTCGCTGGTATTAAGTTGCGAGCCCCACCCATAGTGTAAACTCAAAGCAACACACAACTGCATTAAAAGAACTTTGCGTAAAGTAAACAATCCTTGCACCCGCGGGCACAAGCACCGTTGTTTTCCCCCTTGTGGCAACAGCACATCCCCTAGACTCATGTTTCTGTCACTCAAGCTAGTCATCGAGGGGCATGAACCCACAATCAAGCATAACGTTCCCTCTTGGAGTCACTACCTACTACTTGGCCAAAGCAATAAATAACAACAAAGAACATGCAAGAATTACTTACGAACATAAACATAAAAGAGGTGAATCAAATATATTACTCAAACACAATCTGAACATAATCTCATAATCCATCGGATCCCAGCAAACTCATCATAGCAACAGCATAAGGATTACATATGTGCCTCAATCATGTAGGGCAGCTCACGAGGACTAATTAGTGAAGCACAAGAACGGGAGGAGAACATCACATAGCTACTGGTCATGGACTCATGGTCCAAGGGAGACTACTCACAACTCATCCGGGAGGCGTCCATGGTGGTGGAGAAGCTCCCGGTGGTGATCCTCCCCACCGGCAGGGTGCTGGGAAGGGTTCTCCTGGTGCTCCCGATCTTGGAAGCGGCGGCGGCGGCGGAACAGAGATGAGATCGTGAAAAAGAGTTCCTGTTTCGAGGGTTTCGGGAGACGCTTTAAATATATGCCAAAGGGGGGCATCGGAGGAGCCTCGGGGGGCCCAGGCGCCCCCCCGGCGCGGCCCAGGGGGGGCGCGTCGCCAGGGCGCCTGGAGCCTTGGTGCCCCCCCCCCCCGGCTGTCCTTCGGGCGCACGGTAGTTTCTGGAACGCTGATTTTTTTATATAATTTTTCTGGATTTTTCCTGGCAGTTCTCGTAACGTGAAAACCTGAAATACAAAAACAGCCAAAAACATAAACTGGCACTAGGGTGCACTGAGTTAATTGGTTAGTCCAAATATGATCAAAAGTGTATGGAAGTGTATAAATATCATAGCAATATCACCCAAAAGAGGCATGGAGCAAGCAGAAATTATAGATACGTTTTGGACGTATCAAACGTGACCAGAAAGTTTTAAAGAGGGCGATACATTTTGTTGAACCGGCAGTACCACGTTTTCTGCGTTGGTCCGAATAGCCTATTGTGTGGAGCAGAGAGGATCGTCCGCCTCGGGTGGATAATCCGGGTCAACTGGCGCTAGTTGTAGCACCTCAGGTGGGTGGCTACAAGTTCACCAAAGTGCTTATGGACGGAGGCAGTAGCATCAACATCCTGTACTATAAGACTTTTCGACGTATGGGGTTGACAGATAAAAAGCTTCGACAGTCCAACACAGTGTTTCATGGGGTGGTGCCAGGTAAATCGGCGTACCTAGTTGGCAAGATTGACCTAGAGGTTACCTTTGGAGATGAGCACGACTCCAGGTTAGAGACCGTGACCTTTGAGGTGGTAAAGATCAAGAGCCCATACCACGCTTTGTTTGGGCGGCCGGTTTACGCCAAATTCATGGCTAGGCCGTGTTATGTTTATCTACAACTCAAGATGCCAGACCACAAGGGAACTATTACGGTCCATGGGAGTCGCAAAATTGCATTGGAGTGCGAGGAAGGTGATGCAGCTTATGCTGAAGCGGTTTGTGCAACTGAGGAGCTGAAGTTCTATAAGGACAATGTTGATCTGGCGGATATGTCTCCGCTGAAGAAACCAACCACAGAGCATGATCCGGCGTTGAAATTCAAATCAGCTGAAGAGACTAAGCAGGTGGATTTTGTTCTTGGCGATTCATCCAAGCAGTTCACTATCAGCGCTAACCTAGATCCAAAATAGGAAGGCGCGCTCATCGAGTTCATCCGTGAGAACCGGCACATCTTTGCATGGAAGTGATGGCTTCTCGCCCCTCGTTGGTTACCCCAAGTGGAAGGTTTGAGATGTAGCGTAACGGCAAGTTTCCCTTGGCAAGATACCAAGGATCGAATCCCGTGAGAGTCCGAGGGCCAACAAGAAGGTGTCAACGCTAACGGCGCCAACTTAGCGGTTGACAGGACCTGCACAGAGATACAAATAACTTTGCTCCCAACGAGTACAGAGAGGTTGTCAATCCCTCCGGCCTTGCTGTTTACAAAGGATCAAACGCAAGAGGTAATAGTGATAGGTATGAATGCAACTAGGAAATAGAAACAGGAAGTAAATAGCGGGTGTGATCAGTGATGGTAATATGGACCGGGGTCCCATGATGTTCACTAGTGATGTCTCTCTCCCAAAAGACGATAAAACAGCTAAGCGAGGTAAACAAATTACAGCTGGGCAATTGATAGGATTATGTGCGCAAACCAATGCTAACTATGCTGTAAAGAAAGGTAGAGGCTCAAAAGCATGGGCGGTACGTCAAGGCAAGTAGACCGAAATCCATCTGCATCTACTACTAATCATCCACCTTGAGATATCTATCCAGAACATCTCGCTGGTATTAAGTTGCGAGTCCCACCCAAAGTGTAAACTCAAAGCAACAGACAACTGCATTAAAAGAACTTTGCGTAAAGTAAACAATCCTTGCACCCGCATGTACAAGCACCGTTGTTTTCCCCCTTGTGGCAACAGCACATCCCCTAGACTCATGTTTCTGTCACTCAAACTAGTCATCGAGGGGCATGAACCCAAAATCAAGCATAACGTTCCCTCTTGGAGTTACTACCTACTACTCGGCCAAAGCAATAAACAGCAACGGAGAACATGCAAGAATTACTCAAGAACATAAATATAAAAGAGGTGAATCAAATATATTACTCACACACAATCTGAACATAATCTCATAATCCATCGGATCCCAGCAAACTCAGCAGAGCAACAGCATAAAGATTACATATGTGCCTCGATCATGTAGGGCAGCTCACGAGGTCTAATCCATGAAGAACAAAGAGGGGAGGAGAACATCACATAGCTACTGGTCATGGACCCATGGTCCAAGGGGGACTACTCACAACTCATCCGGGAAGCGTCCATGGTGGTGGAGAAGCTCCCGGTGGTGGTTCTCCCCTCCGGCAGGGTGCTGGGAAGAGTTCTCCTGGTGCTCCCGATCTTGGAAGCGCGGCGGCGGCGGAACAGAGGCGAGATCGTAAAAAAAGGGTTCCGTCCTCGAGGGTTTCGGGACGCGAGCAATATATATGCAAAAGGGGGTCACCAGAGGAGGAGGTGGGGCCCCAGGCGCCCCCCTGGCGCGGCCAGGGGTGGGGCCGCGCCGGGTGGCCGCCTGGGCCACCCCAGGCTCCCCTCTGGCCTTGCTTTGGTTTTTCTTGAAGCTCCCGATACGCTGATTTTTCCTGTATTTTTCCCGGAATTTTTAGGGCACTTTTAATATGGGGGAAACCTGAAATAGAAAAACAGCAGAAAACAGGAACTGGCACTGTGGTGCACTGAGTTAATAGGTTAGTCCAAATATGATCAAAAGTGTATGGAAGTGCATAAATATCATAGCAATATCACACAAAAGAGGCATGGAGCAAGCAGAAATTATAGATACGTTTTGGACGTATCAACATCCCCAAGCTTAATTCCTGCTCGTCCTCGAGTAGGTAAATGATAACAAGCATAATTTCTGTGGTGACATGCTATCAACCATATAAGAACTTTTAAGTAAAGCAATCAAGGCACATAATTCAATTCAAGTCATAACAAGCAAGAGTCTATATTAGCATTGTAACAAGTAACATAAGAACATAAAGGTGCAAGAGCTCTCGCTGTCCGTGACTCGAATGTCTCCAAATGGTGTTTGCGTGCAAGAAAGGGGATAGGGATATATGAGAGAGTAAAACATAGTTTTTGTATTGTTGAGAACTTAATATACTAAAGTTTCACACTTGGTCTTCTTTGGAATCTTATCTTGACTCATCCCCAGACCGTCAGCCAGGTACAAGTCAAAATGATCCACTCCCTTTCGATATTTTGAGCACTCATGCAATGGATGAGGGTAAGCAAGAAAGTCGACACTTAGGATGGCAAAAAGAGAAAAATGATAGAGGGGGAAGACAAAAAAGGTGTGAAAGGCTCACATCAATGAGGACAATCATCGGCGAGAGAAAGCCAAATGATAGATATGATGTGAGGAGTAGGGATTGCCATGCAACGGATGCACATATGAGCTAAGGTAAGCTCTCCAATGGAACTAGTGGGGGTGCATCCAACTTGCTTGCTCAAGAAGACCTAGAGCTCTTTTGAGGAGGCTCATCATTGGAATATACAAGCCAAGTTCTATAGTGTAAAGGTCCCCACATAGCTATATGCATGAATGATAATCTCTATGGAGTACAATGTATAAGATGGAGTACGAGTGTGGATCTCTCAAAAGAAAATAGTAGTATGCCCCCTTCTCTCTTTTTATTTATTTTTCTCTTTTTTCTATATTTTTTTTATTTTTTGTGGCCTCAATGGCTCTTTCTATTTATCTCTCATTTGTCCTCTTTGGGATCTTTTGATTTTGTCCTCTTTGGGATCTTTTGATTTGTCCTCTTTGGGATCTTTCCCTCAGTTTAGGGGCAACACTCTATGTATTACAAGAAGTATAGAAGATCTTTCACACTTTACAAAAGTACTCAACATAAAGAAAATGAAACTATCATGATGTATGCAAATGTATGCCTCTGCCGGTGTAGCAGGATATGCAATGATACTAGCGCGTCATGTAGCAATTATTAGGGCAAGGCCCAACTAGCATGCGGCTCATCGATCAAGCAAAAAGCATGTATGACATGAAGATCAAGTCATGAGAAGATGGATGTTGCATGGCAATGTATCTCGGAAAGGCTATGGAAATGCCTTGATAGGTAGGTATGGTGGCTGTTTTGAGGAAGGATATAATGAGGCTTATGATGACAGAGCGTATCGTGCCAAGGATTTGGATGCACCGGCGAAGTATGCGCCAACTCTCGAGGTGAGAAAGGGCAATGCACGGTACCGAAGAGGCTAGAAAAATATGGATAGGTGGAAGTGTCAACTTTCGAATACTCACATTAGTCCGAAGAACTCATGCACTTATTATCGGTAACTCTCAATCTAATTAGGAGGTTCTCAAAGAGACAAGTACCCCGAGGAGGAGTGTATGGGGATTTGGTTATCCTTGCGCATCCTCGGCTCATGGTATGTGAGTGTACTCTAATATTCGATCCCTCCAAAGATTAGTGATCCATTTAGCAGCTAAAGTTCTCAACTATTTTGTAGGTTTTCGAAAATAAACACGGATTGCCCAAAATACGACATCTATCACTAATAGGCTAAAGCTCTTGACACCAAAAGTTCAGACATTACTCATGGGAATACCTCAAAACTATTGCAAGTTACTACTAAAATTAAATAGCAACCTCAATTACCTATTTTAAGTTAAGACACACAACTCAGGGCAACAGACAAACTCTCTTAACAAGATAAACATGAAAACTCAAGAGAGTTCAACAACCAACTAAACAAAAGCTCTTTAAAAAGAAAGGCATGAAAACTAAGAGCTAAACATGACAGTAGCTATGGAAAGACAAAGAACACACACAGCAAAGATAAGCATGAAAATCCTATGTTGTGTTCTAGGTTGAAGTGGAGCGTGTTTCTCTCCCACACAAAGAAAGCTGGGTTCTAACTCTGTAAACCGGACCGGGCGTCACCTCCTATATAAAGGGACGACCCGGCGACGGTTCAAGGACAGACAACAATAGCTTGAGACACACGCAAAGCGGATTTCGCTCCCTGGTCATCAAGCCCTAGCAATACCACACCAAACTAGACGTAGGCTTTTACCTTCATCAAAGGGGCCGAACTAGTATAAAATCCCTGCGTCCTTTGTCCGCTTTAACCCCGTAAGCTAACCCGTAGCGATGGCCTCACGACTAAGTCCTTTTGCTAGGACATCTGCCGTGCTAAATCCATGATAGTTGGCGCCCACCGTGGGGCTATCGCACGATGATTTCGAGTTCTTGAAGGGCAGCTTTGAAGGACTCAAGGGCTACGCAGTGGGCCGGATGACTAAGAGTCATCGCGGCCGGATCTACATCGACGATGCAGGCTGGGGCCCCGAGGCCGATTCACTCGAATACGGGTACCGGGTCCACTTCGGCGGCATCCACGTCTTCATCGGCAAGATCGGTGAACCGGGCCCTGAGCCGGACATCTTCCCCAACATCGTCGAGCCGGCTCAGCGTGCGAGACCTGCCCGGATTCAGCCCGCCGTGAAGCACGTTTTCGTTGGAGCAGTGCATGGAGTACAAGCAGAGGACGGATCGGACTCTAGCGGCGAGACTGTTGTTTATTCCGGCGATGAATCTCCTTCCGGGGAGACAGAATCTTTGTATCTGCTGCTGGATGGCAGATCTGAGGGCTGCTCCGATGGTGAAAGTATTCCGGACCCCCTCGATCCGCCAAACAGGGTTGCTGTCTTCATGGCCGGATCACAACCTGTGCAGCAGTCCTCAACAACAGGGGCGTTGACATCAGACGCGATGGGAGCTAGAGTTGGAGATCCTCCCCCATTGCCGTCTGACACTTTATCTATCTTGGTCGATACTTTGACAGCGCTAGCAACAGCAGAGGTAACCTAGGCCAACAAGGAGCAGCATGATGCAGAGGTCGCTCAGGTGAAAGGCCGGATTGAACAAGCCAAGTTGGACCTGGCTGCTGAGAAAGCTAGGATGGCTACAAAGCAGGCGGAGCTTAATGCTCAGGCCTATCGACTCATGTTGGATCAAACTGCTTCACACGAGGTAATGATGAGAAGGCAACGATCTCGCTTGCCATCGGTTTATGAGGCAAGAAATCTCTTTAGCACGCCAGGAGCAGGAACCAGTAACCAGCCGGAGGTGAACCGGGGAGGAGCACCGGGAACAGGCGCGTCGGTTCAGCCACCGGCCGCAGAGCCAAACCGCCAAGTTGTGCCGACCCAACATGTGCCCGCCCCTCCTGGTCATTATTCTAATCCGTTGGACAACATAGTTGCTGCCGCTTCACGACTGGCCGCCCTTCCTATTGAAGGAACGTCCCCCATAGCAGTGGAAGCGCGACGGGCCAAGGAGTTGTTGGACACAGCGCTAACTCAACAGCAAGCTTATTCCTATAGCCGGGAGAGGATTCACTCAACCCCCCGTCCTAGCCGGAGTTATACGAGGCGTCTGGATGAACCGGTCGTATCAAGCAGCGCACGGAGACGTAATCAGCCGAGGCGGGATAATCCGGCAGGAGAGGAGGTGCACGCTCAAGAGGTGGTGGATCAGGCCATGCAGCGCCGGGAGGCCGAGGTAACGGCACAGTACGAAGCTCGTCAGGCGACGCCGGTTCGTCCCACCACCACAGTTGAACCGGGGGTCATGTCCAGTTCCCTGGGCGTGCCGTGTCTCATACCCGCTTTACGGAACGTGAAACTACCCAAGGATTTCAAAGGGCCGCGCAAGGTGCCCAACTACACGGCGGATCTTGCTCCGGAGGCATGGGTTGAGAGTTATGAGATGGCAATGGAGATGCCCGATGTGGATGAGGCAGCGTGCGCCAAGTATTTTACAATGATGCTCGAGGGCACGGCCCGAACATGGCTGAAGGGTTTACCGCCTAATTCCATCGGATCATGGGCCGAATTGCGGCGCCGGTTTATCAACAACTTCAAGGACACGTGCAAGCAGCCAATGTCTGTCGTCGACTTAGCTGCCTGCGTTCAAGGAGAGCAGGAGTCTACAAGCAGTTGGGTGCGTCGAGTGTCAGAAATCTTGCACTCATCCAATAGCATCAACCCAAGTACAGCAGTGGTAACCTTGGAAGGTAATTGCCGGTTTGAACCTTTGAGGCAGAAGTTGGGACGGCTTAAGCGTGATTGCAATGACATGGGGACACTCATGGGCGCTTTAGTGAAGTATGGAGACTCTAATAACATCAAACATCCAGATGCTGATGGAGACAAGTCAGGGAAGGCAAGCAAGAACGGTAAACCACCGCAGGCCAATCCGGCGAATCAAGAATACAATGGTAAGCGTAAAGCGGATGGCAGCTCGGATTTTGTGGCCAGCACTAACGCTCAGGAGGATGGGCAACGCCGCAAGGGTAGACCGCCCCCACATAATGGGAGGCCGCCTATTAATCTAGAGTGCCAGTTGAACGTGCCTTGCCCAAAACACGGTACACCGGAAAAGCCAGCTACGCATCTCTGGAAGGACTGCTTTATTATGCAGGAATTCATGAACCGGACTAGGTATGATCACGGGCCCCCCGGCGGATCAGGCCCTGGCTTCCGAGGTTCGGGTTATCAAGGTGGTGGATCCGGTTCAGGATACAACAGGTAATAACAGCAACCACAACGGGCACAATCAGCATAACCAGCAGCATGGTCAGGGCGGATACAACAACCAAGGGAATCAACAGCGTCAGCAGCAGCAGCAATCCGGATATCAGAATAATTCGAAGGAGGTGAGCAGTGAGCAGTATCATGTCTTCACCACGAGCTTGTGCAAACGTTGCTAGGTGGCTTCTCACCCCTCGTTGGTTACCCCAAGTGGAAGGTTTGAGATGCTGTGTAGCAGAAGTTTTCCCTTGGTAATACCAAGGATCGATTTCCCAGAGACTCCCAGTTTCAACAAGAAGGTGTCAACTGCTAACGGCACCGGATATTAGCAATCAACGTGGACCTGCACACAGATACAAATAACTTTGCTCCCAACGAGTACAGAGAGGTTGTCAATCCCTCCGGCCTTGTAGTTTACAAAGGATCAAACGCAAGTGATAATAGTGATAGGTATAATTGCAATAGTAAGTAAATAGCGGAAAAGTAAATAGCGGATGTGATCAATGATGGTAATATGGACCGGAGTCTCATGATATTCACTAGTGATGTCTCTCTCCCAAAAGACGATAAAACAGCTATGTGAGGTAAACGAATTACAGCTGGGCAATTGACAGGACCATGTGCGCAAACCAATGCTGACTACATTGCAAGAAAGGTTGAGGTTCAAAGCATGGGCGGTACGCCAAAGTAAGTAGACCGAAATCCATCAATATCTACTACTAATCATCCACCTTAAGATATCTATCCAGAACATCTCGCTGGTATTAAGTTGCGAGTCCCACCCATAGTGTAAACTCAAAGCAACAAACAACTGCATTAAAAGAACTTTGCGTAAAGTAAACAATCCTTGCACCCACGGGCACAAGCACCGTTGTTTTCCCCCTTGTGGCAACAACACATCCCCTAGACTCATGTTTCTGTCACTCAAGCTAGTCATCGAGGGGCATGAACCCACAATCAAGCATAACGTTCCCTCTTGGAGTCACTACCTACTACTTGGCCAAAGCAATAAATAACAACGGAGAACATGCAAGAATTACTTACGAACATAAACATAAAAGAGGTGAATCAAATATATTACTCAAACACAATCTGAACATAATCTCATAATCCATCGGATCCCAGCAAACTCATCATAGCAACAGCATAAGGATTACATATGTGCCTCGATCATGTAGGGCAGCTCACGAGGACTAATTAGTGAAGCACAAGAACGGGAGGAGAACATCACATAGCTACTGGTCATGGACTCATGGTCCAAGGGAGACTACTCACAACTCATCCGGGAGGCGTCCATGGTAGTGGAGAAGCTCCCGGTGGTGATCCTCCCCTCCGGCAGGGTGCCGGGAAGGGTTCTCCTGGTGCTCCCGATCTTGGAAGCGGCGGCGGCGGCGGAACAGAGATGAGATCGCGAAAAAGAGTTCCTGTTTCGAGGGTTTCGGGAGACGCTTTAAATATATGCCAAAGGGGGGCATCGGAGGAGCCTCGGGGGGCCCAGGCGCCCCCCCGGCGCGGCCCAGGGGGGGCGCCGCCCGGGCGCCTGGAGCCCTGGTGCCCCCCCCCCCCCCGGCTGTCCTTCGGGCGCACGGTAGTTTCTGGAACGCTGATTTTTTTATATAATTTTTCTGGATTTTTCCTGGCAGTTCTCGTAACGTGAAAACCTGAAATACAAAAACAGCTGTCGTGGAAATAACACGGCAGATGTCCGGTTTAGCGGACTTGATGATGGAACCATCGCACGGGTTAGCTTGAAAGGATTCATGGCATACAAAGGACACAAAGGATTTATACTAGTTCGGCCCCTTCGGAGAAGGTAAAAGCCTACGTCTAGTTGGTTGATATTACTTGGGCGTCGGTTTACAGGGAGCGGATTCGCTTTGCCTGCGTCTCGACGGATTGATTGTTCCCTGTCCTTGAACCGTCACCGGGTCGTCCCTTTATATAGAGGTGACGCCCGGTCCGGTTTACAGAGTCCCGAGGCCGGCTCATAATCGTGTCCGCCTCGGTCTCTGTCTTTTCTTTCCTATCTCTCAAGTTACATCTCTTGGCGGTTTACAAGCCGTACTTCTATACATGGGCCTTGAAATCTCAAGGGCCGTAGTCTCTACTAAAATATTAAAACCAAGTATAATATAACTAAGCCGGTTTACAATAGCCGGTTTATACCTGCTAACCATATCCCTGACATTAGGCCCCAGAATGATTTGAACTTGTTCACATCAGTCTTCTTTGTCTTGTATAATTTTCTTCTTTGTCTTCATCCTTTTGTAAACCGGCTCTGACGTCATCCTCCAAAATTATTAAAGTCTGACAATGACATCATCTCCTCATTTAACGCCGTGAGCTGTACTGTAGCGTATTTTAAGGGTTATCCCGAAGATCGAGGCATCACGGGATCTTTATCCGATTTTCTGTCTCCTCGATTCTCGCACCTGTCGCTTCAGATTTGACTCCTAGCTATAAATTCTGCCACCCCTTATTCATTATCTCCTTCTTCGTCCTCTTCCTGCGTCTTCTTCCTCCGTCGCCGCCCGAGCTCACACCGCCGCCGACGACCGCCGGATCTCTGGTCCTCGCCTGGCCGGTGCATCAACCTGAGCCTCGACCAGATCAATTTCCGCCGCCGATTCTCACCGTCCCAGGTATGTTCATCCTTCTTACTGTTGATCTACATCCGCCATCGCTTCTCCTTGTTCTTCCGCCATTAGAGCTCTCAGCAAGCTTCGTCTTGTTCGTTCTTTGAGCCTGTGACTCGTAGTAGTTTTGCTTTTCAATCTTCTCCATTTTTACTCCGCTGTAGATGCGTCGAATCTGCATTGTTCCTGTCTGGCATGTAAATCCATCTTTTTAGTATAAAATCTGTGTAGCCTTTCTTTGCGTCTCTTAGATTAGTTTCTTTTTCCTCAGCGTACTCAGATCTTTCCCCCTTAGCAATCATTTGGAAACCTGTTTTTCTCCTCGGTAGATTCGCTAAGTATGTTCCGGTTTAAATTGATATACCATAAACCGGAAATTATATAAACTGATGTAATGACTCGAACTGTTCCTCTTCAACTGCCATTTAAACCGGAAATGATATAACTTGTTTTATGATTGCCGGTTTAACCTTGCCAACTAGTTCTCAGTTTCAACCATTGTATAATTTTCATAACTAGATCCCGGATCATTGTACGTTCATAATCCGTTTCTGTACTTTATCTTCTTCAGCACTTTGTTCAATGGCTAAGCAATATGTTTCCTGCGATTGGGTCCGTTCCGTCGTGACTGAGGATGACTTAATCAAACTGTCGAAAATCGGCACATTAGGTCCTCAGGCTGAGTTAAAATGGCGCGCTCCGGGTAATGAATGTCCTCCTACTCCTAGATCCGGGGAAGTCATCGTATTTCTGGACCATATCTCTAGAGGCTTCTCTCCCCCCGGTTCAAGATTTTTCCGGGATGTTCTTGCCACCTTCCAACTGCACCCACAGGATATCGGACCAAATTCTGTTTCCAACATTTGTGATTTCCAAGTATTTTCTGAAGTGTATCTGCAAGAAGAACCTTCAGTTGATTTATTCCGGGATTTCTTTCATGCAAACCGGCGTACGGAATTTACCAGCGGACCTCACCAAGAGCTTGGTGGGATCAGTATTCAGAAGAGGAGGGATGCAGTCTTTCCTCACGCCGCTTTACATACTCATCCTAAGGAGTGGAACAAATCCTGGTTTTATTGTGTAGACACTTCTCCTGAAGGTGAAAATCCTTTGCCGGGTTATCGCGAAACTCGTATCCCGGCGAATCACCCCTTGCCACAACGGCTTAGCGCTGCTGAACGGACCCGGTTCTCACCACAGCTCTCCAAGCTGAGAGCTTTTATGGCAAATGGTCTAATCGGCACTGATTTCCTTCGCTGCTGGCTATCCTGGAGTATTCTTCCCTTAAGCCGGCGCCCTAAGCTAATGTGCAAATACTCTGGTAAACCGGATGATCCTCAGAGGTTTACTAAGGATACGCTTTCTGAATCGGAGGTAGTGGAATCAGCCAAGAAGATTGTTAATCCTGCCTTAACAGATTGCTCTAAAGTTGGCTTGGCCCCATACTTTAAGAAGAATAAGCTGCCTGAAGTAAGTTTTTCTTTACCCTGTACTAGTAAACCGTCCTCTTTGAACCGTCTTTCACTTGCCTTTGCTTTTTTCAATTAGGCTAATGACCCCTTCTGGAGGAGAAAACCTCAAGAGAAAACTGTAAAGCAGGCTCGCCGGAAAACTCCTGCAAACAAGAAAAGGAAAGCAGCCGTCGATGCCGGTTCTCCTTCTGAGGATGATGATCCGGACTCCGAGGTATGTCTTACTTCGGTTTAAGTCTCGCTTTCATGTACTTGTAATCATATCTAATGATACCTTTTCACAGGAACTGCCTGAAGGTGATAATCCGACTGAGATTGAGGTAACTCTTATTTCTTCCGATTCAGAACCTCTTCCTCAAAAAATCCGTCAGACCGTCAGGAAATATCAATTTTCTCATCCTTATGCTAAGTTAGATCCTAACTTTACTTTGAAGAAGCAACAACACGAAGCCTTTCGCCGGACCACTCGCCACAGTGGCTTGGCGGTGGAATCATCTGGGATCTCCTTGACTCCGGTTCGAAAGCGCCGTGCTGAGGTGATACTCTCTCCGACTCCTCTTCATCCCAAGGCCGGACTTATCCGAAAACCCCTTAAACCGTCTGATCCTGACTATCAGCAAACTCCGCTGTCTTCTTCCGGCGAATCGACCGCTACACAGCTTCCTCCTTTGAAGACCGTTCCGGGGTAACTCTCTTCACCTTTTCCGGTTTATGACACTCCCCTTCCTCTTTATAATGCTAACTTATTTTGCCTGGTTTCCAGCAAACCGAAACCCAGCAAAAAGCCCAAGGCGAATAAGCCTGTTGCTGATCCTTCTGCTGGTGAACCGGTGATTGATCCGTCCACAGCTGTTCCTCCAGAAGGTACCCCTGCGGCTCCGGTTGAAGAACCTACTCTTGAAACTCCTGTTGCAGAAGATGTCCAAGATCCACCAAGTCCGGCCCGGGTTAATTCTCCTCAAGTTAACCCGGCGTCTCCCGATCCGGCTCAAGTTGAAGTTACTCCTCTCCATGTACCCACTTCCCCTGATGTTGTGGTTACTGGCACTGCTTATGTCGCTCCAGCTGAACCCACCGTTTTAGCAAAACATACAGCTAAAGCGGAAAAAATAACTCAGGAAAAAGGGAAGTGGAGTACTGATATATCCAGTCTTTCTAGTACGAGTGCTCAAGATATCTATTCCAGATATTTAAACCGGCTCCACAGCAGCCGGGATTATGAAGCCAGCCTGGTGAATCTGATGAGAGAAAAATATGAAGTAAGTTTCCTCTTCTGACTTTGCTTTTTTGACGCATCTTTATCTCATAGCAGCCCCCAAGTTCCGGTTTATCTGCTGTACTGAAGGTAATCCGGAACTTTGTAGTTTGAACTGCTGATCCATACATTAGCCCCCAAGTATCAAGTAGATAACTTGGTTATGTAGTTGATACTTGTAATTTCAAATTGTCTGTGGTGCATTGCTTCAACTGCCATTAGCCCCCAAGTGTCAAGTAGACAACTTGGTTGTGTGCTTGAGACTTGTACTTTCAAATTGTCTTTGCTGTATTACTTCAACTGCCATTAGCCCCCAAGTGTCAAGTAGATAACTTGGTTATGTGCTTGAGACTTGTAATTTCTAATCTTGCTTTTGGACTTTTGTCTGCAGGCTGAGCTGAACCGGAACGCTGTGGAGATCAGTGAACTTCGAAGCCGGCTTACGGAGACTGAGTCAGCCGCTTCCAAGGCTAAGACAGAACTTCAAGTGAGTTTAAAGACTGCTGAAGACTTGAAAAGGTTCTTTGACGAGGAGCGGACTACTTTTGAAGTCCAGAAAAAAGATCTTGAGAAACGTGTTCAGGATGCCGAAGGAGCACTTAACCCGGTTACTGAAGAATTGACCGGGTTAAAGCGCCAAATTGACTCAATGACTTCTGCTATTTTTGGTAAGCATAATCTGAACTCCTGTCTTTGTCTTTGTAACCTGTGACCTGCACCGGTTTAACTTTCATTGTTGTATGTAGGACGCCGTGTCTCCCATCTTGGGGATGACTTACGGAAGAAACTCAAGGCCTGCTACACCTTGGTCGAACAGTTGTACTCCGGTACGCAAAGGATTATCAGTGCCGCTTCATTTGGTAAACCGGCTCCTTCGACTATCAAAGATACTTTGAATAGTTTGTCCATTCTACCGGCTCGTCTTGAAGAGGTTAAGAAATCAGCCGCTCGAGGAGGTGCTCTTCTGGCTCTTACAAGGGCTAAAGCTTGGGTTCCAGACCTTGATCCGGCGGAGGTGTTAACCGGATTTCCTGATACCAAGGAGGACGGTTCAACCTTCAACGAAAAAGATCTTTATGCCTTGACAAAGGAGATGCGTCCCCTCGCCAGCAAGCTCGCAGTGGAATCTGACTTGTCGCGATATCATCCATCATACAACTTGCAGAATGAGCGGGTGGAGCGACCGGTTTACGATATTGTAAACTTAATCCCGCCGGTTCGTCCTCACACCTTTGCTCCTGATATTGATCCTGCTGAGCTTATCAACGATGAAGTATATTTCCGTGCCTTGGCAAAGATTGATTGGCGTGTACCGGACTTCCAACCGCTTCACGAGGATGAAGACGTGCCGGATCAAGACGGTGGCCAACCATCCCAGCAAGGAGAAGCACAATCTTGAATGCTATTGTTGTAATCATGATTGTTATTCTGTCAAACAATGCTTCCAACTATTTGGCTTTTTACGCCTTGTAATAGGTTTAGCTGAAACTTAATGCGCTGTGATCCGACATTTGGTCTTCATGACGTATTCGTTCATTGACTTGTTGATTGATGCAGATGCCTTGTTCTGTTCATAAGAATATCAAAAAATGTCCTAGTGGCTTACCACTGGACGGATTAACTTGTTCTCTTGACACATCTAATAAACATATCTTAAAAAATAACTGTGATACCTGAGAGGTATGTAGCCAATATACCTTAAACCGGTCAGGATGTTAAAGTCACCTTAATCGGTCTTCATCAATTCTAATAAACAGCTGAAACTCTTCGGTTCATCTTGTCGATAAATCTTTCTCATCTTGGTTCAGAAAATTGTAACTTGCGCCTGATACTCCATCCGGGTTTGAATTAACACCATGCTTGGTCACAACTGGGTCGGGTTAATAAACTCCGGGCATTATTTTGTCTCATACTGGTGACTTATAGTCAAAACCAGGCCGGTTTAAAAACACCGGTCATTATAACTGATCGTGTACTGCCAACCTGTTGGCTCATCATGAAGGTCGATCCGGGTTATGATGAACGCCGGTTTAATTCTCGCTGGTGTTTCATGACCCAGACTTATAACATTATAGACAGGTGGTCAACTTCTGGAGCTGTTCCACTCGGTTTAGAAGGTTACGGAACACAAAAAACATCAAAAAATACACAATTCTTATAAATCAGACCATGTAGTCGAGGCTTTTTCAAAGAGCTGCCAGGCTCAAAACGAAGTTCAGCCAATCAATGGGACGTGGGCAAACCTACTGTCCCAAGGAGCCTAGCCAATCACTGAACGTGAGCGTATCGACTGTTCAGAGGGCCTATAGAACCGCAAATAAAAACTGAGCCAATCATTGGGACGTGGGCAAACCGGACTGTCCCAAGGGGCCTAGCCAATCACTGAACGTGAGCGTATCAACTGTTCAGGGGGGCGATATAATCGTAAACATAGCCAATCATTGGGACGTGGGCAAACC
>LR738712.1:758978-773056 GCA_902687465.1 Secale cereale
CAAGGGGCCGAGCCAATCACTGAACGTGAGCGTATCAACTGTTCAGGGGGCCAAATAATCGTAAACATAGCCAATCATTGGGACGTGGGCAAACCGGACTGTCCCAAGGGGCCGAGCCAATCACTGAACGTGAGCGTATCAACTGTTCAGGGGGCCAAATAATCGTAAACATAGCCAATCATTGGGACGTGGGCAAACCGGATTGTCCCAAGGGGCCTCTAAAGTTCCTCCTGATTCTGCAGGTTCTTCCTTTTATGGGGTTTTCTCTTCTTGAACCGGATATAATCTCTTGTTCCCGAGAGTTCTACCGCTCCCTCACATATCCTGCAAAGATTAGTTTCTAAAACCGGCCAACATTGAAATATGATACTTACAACAAACTGATATGGTTATTTGGCGCAAAATTTGTGTATATGGAGAAAGGGCTGAGCCCCCGGTTTACCGAGGGTGCCGGTTTATTCATTATTCATAATATATACATAGGATACATTGGAGCACATGGCTCAAGTGTAGTATGGCCGTAAATGAGCAATGTTCCACGGCCTTTTCGTCTCCTCTTCTGATGTCCGTGAATCCTTGTGTTCTCGAATGTCCACCAAATAATATGAACCGTTGTGTAAATTCTTGCTGACCACAAAGGGCCCTTCCCATGGCGGGGATAGCTTGTGCATATCTGTTTGATCTTGGATAAGCCGAAGTACCAAGTCACCCTCCTGGAATGTCCTGGTTCTAATCCGGCGGCTGTGATATCTGCGTAGATCTTGCTGATAAATCGCCGATCGTGCTGCAGCTATATCACGCTCTTCATCCAACCGATCCAAACCGTCTTGTCTTGACTCCTCATTAACAGCTTCCACATAGGCCGCTACCCTTGGTGAATCATGGCGTATGTCACTTGGAAGAACTGCTTCTGCGCCGTAAACCATGAAGAAAGGTGTATAACCTGTAGACCGGTTTGGTGTAGTGTTGATACTCAAAAGGACAGATGGTAACTCTTCAACCCAACACCCTGGGGTTCTCTGCAAAGGTGTCATAAGCTGGGGTTTGATTCCTCGCAAAATCTCCTGATTTGCCCTTTCTGCCTGACCATTGGATTGAGGGTGAGCCACAGAAGACACGTCCAAACGAATATGCTCTTGTTGATAGAATTCTTCCATCTCACCCTGAGATAAATTGGTGCCATTATCTGTGATGATGCTGTGTGGAAAACCAAACCGGAATATTACTTTTTTGATGAACTTGACCGCTGTTGCCGCATCACATTTGCTTATAGGCTCCGCTTCAACCCACTTCGTAAACTTGTCCACTGCTACTAGTAGATGAGTTTTCTGATCTTGGGATCTCTTGAACGGACCAACCATGTCAAGCCCCCAAGTTGCAAAAGGCCAAGTTATTGGTATCATCCGGAGTTCCTGTGCCGGAACAAGGGCACGTCTTGAGAACTTCTGACAAGCGTCACACTTGCGGACCAGGTCTGCCGCATCTGCATGCGCGGTTAACCAATAAAAGCCATGTCGGAAAGCTTTAGCCACTAAAGATTTTGATCCGGCATGGTGACCACAATCCCCTTCATGAATCTCTCTTAGAATCTCACAACCTTCCTCAGCCGAAACACACCGTTGAAATACTCCAGAAGTGCTACGATGGTGCAGCTCTCCGTTGGCAATTGTCATAGATTTGGAGCGCCGGATTATCTGCCGTGCTTCGTCTTCGTCCTCTGGTAACTCTCCTCGGCTTAAGTATGCCAAATAGGGTAACGTCCAATCCGGAATAACATGGGTTGCTGCAACCAACTGTGCCTCTGGATCCGGAACAGCTAGGTCGTTCTCTGAAGGTACTTGAACCGAAGGACTGTGCAATTCATCCAAAAAGGTGTTTGGTGGTACCGGTTTACGTTGCGATCCTAGCCGGCTTAAAGCGTTGGCTGCTTCGTTCCTCCGCCGGTCTATATGCTCCACCTGATATCCCTTGAAATATCCTGCAACCGCTTCAACCTCTCGTCGATAAGCCGCCATGAGGGGATCCCTTGAATCCCACTTGCCCGAAACTTGCTGTGCCACTAGGTCTGAATCGCCTAGGCACTTAACCCGGCTCAAATTCATCTCTTTTGCCAATCGCAGACCATGAAGCAGCGCTTCATATTCTGCTGCATTATTAGTACAAGGAAATAATAACCAGAGGACATAACAAAATTTATCACCTCTGGGGGAAGTTAAGACAACTCCAGCCCCCGAGCCTTCCAACTGCTTTGAACCGTCGAAGTGAATCGTCCAATAAGTAAGATCCGGCTTCTCCTCAGGAGTCTGCAACTCCGTCCAGTCATTGATGAAATCGACCAATGCCTGAGATTTTATAGCAGTACGCGGTACATACTTCAACTCATGCGGGCTGAGCTCAATGGCCCACTTGGCTACCCTGCCTGTAGCTTCCCGATTCTGGATTATGTCCCCCAACGGAGCTGAACTAACCACAGTTATTGGATGCCCTTGGAAATAATGCTTCAGTTTCCGGTTTGCCATGAACACCCCATATACCAACTTCTGCCAATGAGGGTACCTTTGCTTAGACTCGATGAGTACTTCACTCACATAATAAACCGGGCGCTGAACCGGATGTTCCTTCCCTGCTTCCTTGCGCTCAACCACAATCGCGACGCTTACTGCCCGTGTATTCGCAGCAACATATAACAGCAAAGGCTCCTTATCAATGGGAGCAGCTAAAACCGGCGGTTTTGCTAGTTGCTGTTTTAGATTCTCAAACGCTGTATTTGCCTCATCACTCCAAATGAACCGGTCTGTTTTCTTCAACATTTGATAAAGTGGGATCGCCTTCTCTCCCAAGCGACTGATAAACCGGCTCAGCGCCGTGATCCGGCCAGCTATGCGCTGAACATCATTGATGCAAACCGGCTTTGTCAAAGATGTGATGGCCTTGATCTTCTCCGGGTTGGCTTCTATTCCCCTGTTCGAGACCAGGAATCCCAGAAGCTTACCAGCCGGAACACCAAAAGCACACTTCTCCGGATTAAGCATCATCCTGTAAGCCCGAAGATTGTCAAAGGTTTCTCTGAGGTCTTCTATCATTGTTCTTTCTTCCTTTGATTTGACCACGATGTCATCCACATAAGCATGCACGTTCCTTCCTATCTGCCCTTTCAAACAATTCTGAACACAATGCTGATAGGTTGCCTGTGCACACTTGAGCCCAAAGGGCATGGACACATAGCAAAAAGCACCAAAAGGGGTTATGAAAGTTGTCTTCTCTTGATCTTCAACTGCCATCTTAATCTGGTGATATCCTGAATATGCATCCAAAAAACTCAGCCGCTCACACCCTGCTGTGGCATCGATAATCTGATCAATGCGAGGTAGAGCAAAAGGATCAGTCGGACAAGCTTTATTGAGATCTGTGTAATCCACACACATCCTCCACTTCCCATTCTTCTTTAGAACCAGTACCGGATTAGCCAACCATTCCGGATGAAAAACTTCCACTATGAACCCTGCCGCCAAAAGTCTGGCCACTTCTTCTCCTATAGCCTTGCGCCTCTCTTCATTAAAGCGGCGCAGATACTGTTTTACCGGTTTAAACTTCGGATCAATATTCAACTTGTGCTCAGCGAGTTCCCTCGGTATACCTGGCATGTCAGAAGGTTTCCATGCAAAGATATCCCGGTTCTCACGGATGAACTCGATGAGCGCGCTTTCCTATTTAGGATCCAGGTTAGCACTGATGGTGAATTGCTTAGACGAGTCCCCAGGCACAAAATCAACTTGCTTAGTCTCTTCTGCTGACTTGAACTTCAAAGCCGGATCATGCTCGGTAGTTGGTTTCTTCAGTGGAGTCATATCTGCCGGATCAACATTATCTTTATAAAATTTTAACTCTTCCGTGGCACATACCGCTTCTGCATAAGCTGCATCACCTTCCTCACACTCCACTGCTATCTTACGACTGCCATGCACCGTAATCGTGCCTTTATGACCCGGCATCTTAAGCTGCAAATAAACATAACATGGCCTAGCCATAAATTTAGCATAAACCGTCCTTCCCAACAAAGCATGATACGGACTTTTGATTTTGACAACTTCAAAAGTGATCATCTCTGATCTGGAATCATGCTCATCTCCAAAGGTAACTTCCAAGTCAATCTTACCAACTGGATAAGCTGACTTACCTGGGACCACCCCATGAAACACTGTGTTTGATGTCCTTAACTTTTTATCTGTCAGACCCATACGACGAAAGGTCTCGTAATATAATATATTGATACTGCTACCTCCATCCATGAGGACTTTAGTAAACTTGTATCCTCCCACCTGAGGTGCTACCACCAAGGCTAAATGTCCCGGATTATCTACCCGTAACGGGTGGTCCTCTCTGCTCCATACAATGGGCTGCTCTGACCATCGTAGAAATTGTGGCGTCGCCGGTTCTACTGCATTAACAGCCCGCTTTAAAACCTTCTGATCTCTCTTACATAAACTCGTGGTGAAAACATGATATTGACCGCTGCTCAACTCCTTCGGATTACTCTGGTATCCGGATTGCTGCTGTTGCTGCGGACGCTGTTGCTGCTGGTTTCCTTGGTTATTGTAACTCCCTTGGCCCTGCTGCTGATTATTCTGATTGTTGTAACCACCTTGATGATGCAATTGGTTTCCCTGACCATGATAACCACCTTGATGATGCGATTGATTTCCCTGACCATTGTAGTTTCCTTGACTATTTTGGCCGCCTGGCCGGGATTGATAACCGCCGTTGTTCCCTTGATAACCGCCGTTGCCCTTATATCCTGATCCGAAGTTGTTCCCTTGATAACCCGGACCATAAAACCCGGGCCCTGAACCACCGTTCGGGGGCCGGCTAGGAGGATTAAAACGGCCGTTCCCTGCCTTCATAAAGGACAGGCATTCTCTTGTAGTATGCCTTGCAATCCTCCCTCTTCCGCTATGCTTTAGACAGGGTTGATCCAAATCCTGCTCCCAACCCGGGTTTCCTCCGCCGGTTTGGAGAGTGGAACCCTGCTGATTAACCTGAAGACCGCCTTGAGCCTGTGTATTAGCAACAAAATCGGAACTATTTTCTGCCTTCCGTTTACCCAAAAAGCTTGAAGAAACCGGATTAACCGGTGCCGGTTTACCAGCCTTGCTGGCCTTCCCTGCTTTATCTCCTTCTGACTCCGGATACTTGGTATTATCTGAGTCTCCGTACTTCACCAGGGCGCTCATTAAAGTCCCCATGTCATTGCAGTCCCGTTTGAGCCGTCCGAGTTTTAATTTTAAAGATTCAAACCGGCAATTGTTCTCCAATGTTACAATTGCTGTGCTAGGGTTGATGCCATTTGAGGAGTGCAAGATCTCTGCCACTCTGCGTACCCAAGCTGCTGTAGACTCCTGCTCTCCTTGCACACATGCTGCTAAATCTATCACCGACATCGGTTGCTTGCATGTATCCTTGAAATTTTTGATGAACTGACTGCGCAGCTCCCCCCATGACCCGATAGAATTCGGAGGTAGCGCCTTCAGCCAAGTCCGGGCCGTGCCCTCAAGCATCATAGTGAAATATTTGGCACAAGCCGATTCATCCACATCCAGCATCTCCATGGCCATCTCGTAACTCTCCACCCAAGCTTCGGGTGGTAAATCGGCTGTGTAATTAGGCACCTTGCGAGGTCCTTTGAAATCCTTGGGCAACTTAACGCTCCGTAGGGCGGGGACGAGACATTGTATTCCAAAACCGCTCGCTGTAGCTCCTGTCCCTGTAGTGGCTGTGTGAACCGGCGTCGACTGACGAATTTCCTCCCTGGCCTCCGATCTAGGCCGGTTTAGGTCCGGGGCCGGCATCTCCGCCCTTGCCGGATTATCCTGCCTGTGCTGATGTCTCCTGCGCTCACTGCTAGACACTTCTGGCTCCTCCCAATGTCTAGAGTAACTTTGGTTGGGACGTGGTGTTGAATGTAACCTTTCCCTGCTATGAGAGTACGCTTGCTGCTGTATTAACGCTGTATTAAGCAGCTTCTGGGCCCTGCGCGCCTCTATCGCCACCGGGGACGTTTCTTCCACTGGTAAAGCGGCCAACCGTGCTGCCGCTGCAGCAATATTATCCAAAGGGTTTGAATAGTGCCCCGGAGGGACAGGAACATAAGGCGCCGATGTAATCCGATGCTCCCGTTCTGCGGCGGGCTGCTGAACCGGCTCGTCCCGAGCCGGTGGGCTTCTCCGGTTTAAGGCCGGATTATTACTGGCCCCGGCCCCAGGTGTTCTGAACAAATTCGCGGATTCGAAACCCGGCGGTAGGCGGGACCGATACTTTCGCCCCCTTACTCCTTCCACAGAAGCCTGCTCCATCCTTAAATGAAAGGCTTGATCATCTAACTCTGCTTGTTTTATGGCCAACATCTCTCCTTCCGCCTTTAAATCCTCCTTTAACTGATCAATCCGGGCTTTCAACTGAAGGAGCGCTGCATCATGTTGCGCCTTGTCTGCTGGAGCTACGACCTCCACTGCCTTAGCTGTGAACTCCTCGATCAAGGTGGATAGAACTTCAGTAAGGGAGGGGTTTGAACCGCTTCCCCCTGCACCAGCCTCTGCTGTTGTTCCGTTCGTCGGGGGTTGTGAACCGGCCATGAAGACCGCCACCCGGTTTGGCGGGCCAAAGGGGTCCGGAATACTGTTTCCATCGGACTCGCCCTCAAACCGGCCCTCCCGCAACTGATACAGAGATTCAGTTTCCCCGGATGAAGACTCGTCATCTGAGCAGACGATGGTTGCACCATCAGATTCCGATCCGTCCTCGGCTTGGCTTCCGTGAATTGCTCCAACGAACACATGCTTCATGGCAGGCTGAATCCGGGCCGATCTCGCACGCTGAGCCGGCTCGACGATGTTGGGGAGGGTGTCCGGCTCAGGTCCCGGTTCACCAATTTTGCCAATGAAGACTTGGATGCTGCCGAAGGGGACCCGGTACCCATATTCGATCGAATCGGCCTCCGGTCCCCAACCCGCGTCGTCGATGTAGATCCGGCCACGACGACTCTTGGTCATCCGGCCGACTGCGTAACCCTTTAACCCTTCGAAGCCGCCTTTCAAGAACTCGAAACCATCGTGCGCAGGCCCCACGGTGGGCGCCAACTGTCGTGGAAATAACACGGCAGATGTCCGGTTTAGCGGACTTGATGATGGAACCATCGCACGGGTTAGCTTGAAAGGATTCATGGCATACAAAGGACACAAAGGATTTATACTAGTTCGGCCCCTTCGGAGAAGGTAAAAGCCTACGTCTAGTTGGTTGATATTACTTGGGCGTCGGTTTACAGGGAGCGGATTCGCTTTGCCTGCGTCTCGACGGATTGATTGTTCCCTGTCCTTGAACCGTCACCGGGTCGTCCCTTTATATAGAGGTGACGCCCGGTCCGGTTTACAGAGTCCCGAGGCCGGCTCATAATCGTGTCCGCCTCGGTCTCTGTCTTTTCTTTCCTATCTCTCAAGTTACATCTCTTGGCGGTTTACAAGCCGTACTTCTATACATGGGCCTTGAAATCTCAAGGGCCGTAGTCTCTACTAAAATATTAAAACCAAGTATAATATAACTAAGCCGGTTTACAATAGCCGGTTTATACCTGCTAACCATATCCCTGACAACAGCCGAAAACAAAAACTGGCACTGGGGTGCACTGAGTTAATAGGTTAGTCCAAATATGATCAAAAGTGTATGGAAGTGTATAAATATCATAGCAATATCACCCAAAAGAGGCATGGAGCAAGCAGAAATTATAGATACGTTTTGGACGTATCAACATCCCCAAGCTTAATTCCTGCTCGTCCTCGAGTAGGTAAATGATAACAAGAATAATTTATGTGGTGACATGCTATTAACCATATATGACTTTTTCATAGTCATATGACAAAAGCTTACTGAGACAATGAATCTGTAGTAATTAAGTTGCCTCATGAGAAAATCACAAAGAACTGAAAGTTTTACAATATGATACTGAAACATCAAATAGATTTGCAATGAACATGATGTGCAAATATGATAAAGTGATATCTAGCTTGCCCCCTTTAATGAAGCATAAATGCAAGGGCACCTCCAAGGTTTAAGTGATGACTAGATACAATGATTTCAAAATAAACGATATCACAATCATGCAAAAGCCAATGCTACTTTGGGACAATGCACATTACACTTAGAATGACAATCATGCTCTCAGTAGTTGGTGCTTTTAAAAGAAGGTGGAGACTCAACATAAAAGTAAAAGAATGGCCCTTCGCAGAGGGGAGCAGGGATTACTCATGTGCTAGAGCTTTTTATTTTGAAAACATAGAAACAATTTTGTCAACGGTAGTAGTACTTCATATGTGTTATGCATAAGACATCCTATAAGTTGCAAGCCTCATGCATCGAATACCAATAGTGCTCGCACCTTGTCCTAATTAGCTCGGATTTCCATGGATTGTCATTGCATTACATATGTTTCAACCAAGTGTCACAAAGGGGTACCTCTATGTCACCTGTACAAAGGTCCAAGGAGATAGATCGCATTTGATTTCTCGTTTTTGATAGATCTCAACTTGAGGACATCCATACCGGGATAACATAGAAAATAGATAATGGACTCCTCTTTAATGCTTAAGCATATTCTCATAAGAGATTGAGGATTAATGTCCAAGCTAAAACTTCCACCATGATACATGGCTTTGGTTGGCGGCCCAATGTTCTTCTCTAACAATATGCATACTCAAACATTCAACCCATGGCAAATCACCCTTACTTTAGACAAGACGAACATGCATAGCAACTCACATGATATTCAACAAAAGTGTAACAGTTGATGGCGTCCCCAGAAACATGGTTACCGCTCAGCAAGCAACTTATAAGAAAATAAGATACATAAGCAACATATTCTTTACCACAATAATTTTTAAGCTACTTTCACATGAGCTATGTATTGCAAAAACTGAAGGTTTTAAAGGTAGCACATGTAAATTTACTTGGAGTGGCGGTGAAATACCACATATAGGTAGGTATGGTGGACTCATATGGCATAACTGGTTTAAAAGGATGTGGATGCACAAGCAGTCAGTCCGCTTAGTACAGGTGGAGGTTAGCAAAAGACAGGGAGCGACCAACTAAGAGAGCAATGACGGTCATAATCATGCAGAGCGACAAAGCAACATTGAATCAGGCATGGAAGTTATATCGCTACTCAGAAACAAAAGATCATCAAGGCTTGACAGACTTTCTTTACAGTCTTAAATATGCGTGAGCATACGCCAAGTCAATCAAAATAAATTCTTGAGGGAAGATATTACTAAACCATACCACATCATTGGCAAACAAATCATGTTGGTACTCCAATAACACATTGGGAATCCCCCAGGTATTTGAGACTAACCATAAGAAAACCTGAACTACTAAGCGCCATTATGCACGTAGCATCTTTATCATAGACATATTAACCAATGCAACGGAAGCAAACTCTCTTAATAAGATAAGCATGATAATTAAAGAGAGTTCAAGCAACCAACTAAACACAAGCTCTTTACAAAGATAAGCATGAATACTAAGAGCAGAGCATGATAGTAGCTATTAAAAGACAAAGAACACACACATCAAGGATAGACATGAAAATTCTATGTTATGTTCTAGGTAGAAGTGGAGCGTGTTTCTCTCCCACATAAAGAACGCTGAGTTCCGACTCGTTATGTAAAACTAAAAAGGAAACTAAAAGCAAGACGCTCCAAGCATAGCACATAACACATGAAGTGATTAAAATATAGTGGAACGAAAGATGAACTGATAATGTTGATGGAGAAGGGGATGCACGGGGGCATCCCCAAGCTTAGACGCTTGAGTCTCCTTGAATATTTCTTGGGGGTGCACGGGGGAATCCCCAAGCTTGAGCGCTTGACACTCCTGAATCTTTTTATCATCTTCCCTCGCACACTTGAAAACTCCCTTCATACATAACTCATCATAATCTGATTAGCGAGGATAGTACCCATAATAAAATAATTGTACCTTGCTGGAAATAAAGATATTCTTGAAGGTCTACTGTTTCTCAAGATTGCCAAAAGGTTTTTGCAAAGAAAAAGCAAGCTCTTGGTTTGCAAAATGAAGGAAAAGCAAAACAGGACAGAATCTGTGAAAAACAGAACAGCAGGTAGTAATTGATTTGTTCGGGGCACTTCTGCAACTCAAATCAAAAAACTCAGAACAGACGCACGAAAGACAATTATATAGAGAACGCTGTCGAAAAAAGTCAGACCAAAAAGATGATCTGGTGAATTCATACGAATTTTTCTATCCAAGGACAGAATCTGTTTCCTGGACAGCACCTCACAACTTTTGAACTTTCTAGCAATCAGAGGCTATACTTGGCACAAAATTGAAAAGTAAAGATACAATGATGATGCTACAGTAGTAACAACATCAAGACACAACAAAAGCAAAATAAATTTATTCATTGGGCTGCCTCCCAAAAGCGCTTTCTTTTATGCCTTTAAGCTAAGCATAATGCATATAGATCAAGTTTTATCAAGAGTAAAAGAATAGCTAGCCCGTACAACGGACTCAAAAGGTAACTTGATCTTCTTTCGAGGGAAGTGTTCCATCCCTTTCTTGAGAGGAAACTGAAATTTTATATTACCCTCTTTCATGTCAATGATAGCACCAACGGTGCGTAGAAAAGGACGTCCCAAAATAATTGGACACGAAGGTTCACACTCAATATCCATAATAGTAAAATCAACGGGAACATAATTATCATTGACAACGATAAGAACATCGTCGATCCTCCCCAAAGGTTTCTTTATGGAAGAATCAACGAGACGAACACCAAAAGAACAAGAATCAAAAGGTTTCAATTTAAGCATCTCATATATTCTTTTGGGCATAACAGAGGTACTAGCTCCAACATCACATAATGCATAGCAAGAGAAGTCATTCAATTTAATTTTTATCATAGGATCCCAACCATCTTCTAGCTTTCTAGGTATGGAGGCTTCTACTCTAAGTTTCTCCTCCCTAGCTTTGATGAGAGCATTAGTGATATGCTCTGTGAAGGCAAGGTTAATCGTGCTAGTGCGGGGGTCTCTAGACATCTTGTGAAGAAAATCAATAACTTCGGTAAGAGTGCAATTATCAAAATCAAGGTCACTAGCATCAAGTAAAGTGGTAGTGGTGTCCTTTAGGTTCACATGTTTGGTAGTTTCTATAGTCATAGCATCACCATTAATAGGTCCATCGGGACCAGGAGTACATTGGGTGCTAAGAGTTTGGATATCCTCAACAACTTGGATAGTAGCAACAGTGTGGTGGGCAGGAAGGCTCTTAATTCTATCCTCTTCCTCCCTTTCTCTAGCCCATCTCTCTTTAAGTTTAGCCATCATCCTAATATTTTCATTAATTTGCACTTTAATAGCATTCATAGGAGTGACCTTCCTCTCCTCAAGAGGAGAAGTTCTAATTTTAAGCAATTCTACCTCATTGGCTAAATTGTCTACCTTTGAAGAGAGATCACCTAGTTTGTTTAGTTTTTCTTCTACACTATTATTAAAAGCTTTTTGGGTAGTGATGAAATCTTTAAGCATAATCTCTAATTCAGTAGTGGAGTTCCTGGTGCTAGGATAAGCATTGTTGTTCCCATAAGAATTAGAGGGGAACGGTCTAGGATTGCTACCAAAATTACTCCTATAAGCATTGTTGTTAAAATTGTTTCTAGAGATAAAGTTCACATCTACTTGTTCTTGAGCAATCAAAGAATTTAAAGGAACATCACGAGGATCAACAGAGGATTGCTTCGAAAGTAGAGACATGATCAAGTCAACTTTTTCATTTAAGGAGGAAATCTCCTCGACAGAGTTTACCTTCCTACCTGTTGGAGCGCATTCGGTGTGCCATTGGGAATAGTTGGTCATCATCTCATCGAGAAGTTTTGTGGCAGCACCAAGTGTAGTTGACATAAAAGTTCCTCCCGCGGCCGAATCTAACAAGTTCCGCGAGGTAAAGTTCAAGCCTGCATAAAAAGTTTGGATAACCATCCAAGTAGTCAAACCGTGAGTAGGGCAGTTCTTGATAAGAGATTTCATACGTTCCCAAGCTTGGGCAACGTGTTCATTATCCAATTGTTTAAAATTCATTATGTTACTTCTAAGTTGGATAATTTTAGCAGGTGGATAGTATTTTCTGATAAAAGCATCTTTGCACTTGTCCCAAGAATCTATGCTATTTCTAGGCAAAGACTGAAACCAAATTTTAGCTCCTCCTCTCAAGGAGAAAGGAAAAAGCTTAAGCTTAACAATATTACCATCTATTTCTTGGTACTTTTGCATATCACAAAGTTCAACAAAGTTGTTCAAGTGTAAAGCAGCATCATCTCCAGCACCGGAGAATTGATCTTTCATAACTAGATTCAGTAAAGCAGGTTTAATTTCATATGAAGGTGCTGAAGTGGCAGGTGTAGTGATAGGTGTGCTGATAAAGTCATCGTTGTTGTGACTAGTGAAGTCACACAACTTGGTGTTCTCGGTGGAACCCATTGTAGCAAGCAAGCAAGATAACTATTTTTGTGATTTTCGATAAAAAGGTACTAAAGCAAAAACTGAAAGGTAAACTAACAAGACTAAAAGCAAAGGTAAAAGATAGCGTGCAACTCCCCTATCCTGAAGAGTGGAGTCCCCGGCAACGGCGCCAGAAGTTGCTTTGCTAGGTGGCTTCTCACCCCTTGTTGGTTACCCCAAGTGGAAGGTTTGAGATGCAGTGTAGCAGAAGTTTTCCCTTGGTAATACCAAGGATCGATTTCCCAGAGACTCCCAGTTTCAACAAGAAGGTGTCAACTGCTAAAGGCGCCGGATATTAGCAATCAACGTGGACCTGCACACAGATACAAATAACTTTGCTCCCAACGAGTACAGAGAGGTTGTCAATCCCTCCGGCCTTGTAGTTTACAAAGGATCAAACGCAAGTGATAATAGTGATAGGTATAATTGCAATAGTAAGTAAATAGCGGAAAAGTAAATAGCGGATGTGATCAATGATGGTAATATGGACCGGAGTCTCATGATGTTCACTAGTGATGTCTCTCTCCCAAAAGACGATAAACAGCTATGTGAGGTAAACGAATTACAGCTGGGCAATTGACAGGACCATGTGCGCAAACCAATGCTGACTACATTGCAAGAAAGGTTGAGGTTCAAAGCATGGGCGGTACGCCAAAGTAAGTAGACCGAAATCTACCAATATCTACTACTAATCATCCACCTTGAGATATCTATCCAGAACATCTCGCTGGTATTAAGTTGCGAGCCCCACCCATAGTGTAAACTCAAAGCAACAGACAACTGCATTAAAAGAACTTTGCGTAAAGTAAACAATCCTTGCACCCGCGGGCACAAGCACCGTTGTTTTCCCCCTTGTGGCAACAGCACATCCCCTAGACTCATGTTTCTGTCACTCAAGCTAGTCATCGAGGGGCATGAACCCACAATCAAGCATAACGTTCCCTCTTGGAGTCACTACCTACTACTTGGCCAAAGCAATAAATAACAACGGAGAACATGCAAGAATTACTTACGAACATAAACATAAAAGAGGTGAATCAAATATATTACTCAAACACAATCTGAACATAATCTCATAATCCATCGGATCCCAGCAAACTCATCATAGCAACAGCATAAGGATTACATATGTGCCTCAATCATGTAGGGCAGCTCACGAGGACTAATTAGTGAAGCACAAGAACGGGAGGAGAACATCACATAGCTACTGGTCATGGACTCATGGTCCAAGGGAGACTACTCACAACTCATCCGGGAGGCGTCCATGGTGGTGGAGAAGCTCCCGGTGGTGATCCTCCCCACCGGCAGGGTGCTGGGAAGGGTTCTCCTGGTGCTCCCGATCTTGGAAGCGGCGGCGGCGGCGGAACAGAGATGAGATCGCGAAAAAGAGTTCCTGTTTCGAGGGTTTCGGGAGACGCTTTAAATATATGCCTTAGGGGGGCATCGGAGGAGCCTCGGGGGGCCCAGGCGCCCCCCCGGCGCGGCCCAGGGGGGGCGCGCCGCCAGGGCGCCTGG
>LR738712.1:773225-837137 GCA_902687465.1 Secale cereale
CCCGGCTGTCCTTCGGGCGCACGGTAGTTTCTGGAACGCTGATTTTTTTTATATAATTTTTCTGGATTTTTCCTGGCAGTTCTCGTAACGTGAAAACCTGAAATACAAAAACAGCCAAAAACAGAAACTGGCACTAGGGTGCACTGAGTTAATAGGTTAGTCCAAATATGATCAAAAGTGTATGGAAGTGTATAAATATCATAGCAATATCACCCAAAAGAGGCATGGAGCAAGCAGAAATTATAGATACGTTTTGGACGTATCAAACGTGACCAGAAAGTTTTAAAGAGGGCGATACATTTTGTTGAACCGGCAGTACCACGTTTTCTGCGTTGGTCCGAACAGCCTATTGTGTGGTGCAGAGAGGATCGTCCGCCTCGGGTGGATAATCCAGGTCAACTGGCTCTAGTTGTAGCACCTCAGGTGGGTGGCTACAAGTTCACCAAAGTGCTTATGGACGGAGGCAGTAGCATCAACATCCTGTACTATGAGACTTTTCGGCGTATGGGGTTGACAGATAAAAAGCTTCGACAGTCCAACACAGTGTTTCATGGGGTGGTGCCAGGTAAATCGGCGTACCTAGTTGGCAAGATTGACCTAGAGGTTACCTTTGGAGATGAGCACGACTCCAGGTTAGAGACCGTGACCTTTGAGGTGGTAAAGATCAAGAGCCCATACCACGCTTTGTTTGGGCGGCCGGTTTACGCCAAATTCATGGCTAGAAAGTGTTATGTTTATCTACAACTCAAGATGCCAGGCCACAAGGGAACTATTACGGTCCATGGGAGTCGCAAAATTGCATTGGAGTGCGAGGAAGGTGATGCAGCTTATGCTGAAGCGGTTTGTGCAACTGAGGAGCTGAAGTTCTATAAGGACAATGTTGATCCGGCGGATATGTCTCCGCTGAAGAAACCAACCACAGAGCATGATCCGGCGTTGAAATTCAAATCAGCTGAAGAGACTAAGCAGGTGGATTTTGTTCTTGGCGATTCATCCAAGCAGTTCACTATCAGCGCTAACCTAGATCCAAAATAGGAAGGCGCGCTCATCGAGTTCATCCGTGAGAACCGGCACATCTTTGCATGGAAGTGATGGCTTCTCGCCCCTCGTTGGTTACCCCAAGTGGAAGGTTTGAGATTTAGCGTAACGGCAAGTTTCCCTTGGCAAGATACCAAGGATCGAATCCCGTGAGAGTCCGAGGGCCAACAAGAAGGTGTCAACGCTAACGGCGCCAACTTAGCGGTTGACAGGACCTGCACAGAGATACAAATAACTTTGCTCCCAACGAGTACAGAGAGGTTGTCAATCCCTCCGGCCTTGCTGTTTACAAAGGATCAAACGCAAGAGGTAATAGTGATAGGTATGAATGCAACTAGGAAATAGAAACAGGAAGTAAATAGCGGGTGTGATCAGTGATGGTAATATGGAACGGGGTCCCATGATGTTCACTAGTGATGTCTCTCTCCCAAAAGACGATAAAACAGCTAAGCGAGGTAAACAAATTACAGCTGGGCAATTGATAGGATTATGTGCGCAAACCAATACTAACTATGCTGTAAAGAAAGGTAGAGGCTCAAAAGCATGGGCGGTACGTCAAGGCAAGTAGACCGAAATCCATCTGCATCTACTACTAATCATCCACCTTGAGATATCTATCCAGAACATCTCGCTGGTATTAAGTTGCGAGTCCCACCCAAAGTGTAAACTCAAAGCAACAGACAACTGCATTAAAAGAACTTTGCGTAAAGTAAACAATCCTTGCACCCGCAAGTACAAGCACCGTTGTTTTCCCCCTTGTGGCAACAGCACATCCCCTAGACTCATGTTTCTGTCACTCAAACTAGTCATCGAGGGGCATGAACCCACAATCAAGCATAACGTTCCCTCTTGGAGTTACTACCTACTACTCGGCCAAAGCAATAAACAGCAATGGAGAACATGCAAGAATTACTCAAGAACATAAATATAAAAGAGGTGAATCAAATATATTACTCACACACAATCTAAACATAATCTCATAATCCATCGGATCCCAGCAAACTCAGCAGAGCAACAGCATAAAGATTACATATGTGCCTCGATCATGTAGGGCAGCTCACGAGGTCTAATCCATGAAGAACAAAGAGGGGAGGATAACATCACATAGCTACTGGTCATGGACCCATGGTCCAAGGGGGACTACTCACAACTCATCCGGGAAGCGTCCATGGTGGTGGAGAAGCTCCCGGTGGTGGTTATCCCCTCCGGCAGGGTGCTGGGAAGAGTTCTCCTGGTGCTCCCGATCTTGGAAGCGCGGCGGCGGCGGAACAGATGCGAGATCGTAAAAAAAGGGTTCCGTCCTCGAGGGTTTCGGGACGCGAGCAATATATATGCAAAAGGGGGTCACCAGAGGCGGAGGTGGGGCCCCAGGCGCCCCC
Source organism: Secale cereale (assembly GCA_902687465.1). Lineage (NCBI taxonomy): Eukaryota > Viridiplantae > Streptophyta > Magnoliopsida > Poales > Poaceae > Secale > Secale cereale. The sequence goes on from LR738712.1 coordinate 775,643, forward strand.
CTGGCGCGGCCAGGGGTGGGGCCGCGCCGGGTGGCCGCCTGGGCCACCCCAGGCTCCCCTCTGGCCTTGCTTTGGTTTTTCTTGAAGCTCCCGATACGCTGATTTTTCCTGTATTTTTCCCGGAATTTTTAGGGCACTTTTAATATGGGGGAAACCTGAAATAGAAAAACAGCAGAAAACAGGAACTGGCACTGTGGTGCACTGAGTTAATAGGTTAGTCCAAATATGATCAAAAGTGTATGGAAGTGCATAAATATCATAGCAATATCACACAAAAGAGGCATGGAGCAAGCAGAAATTATAGATACGTTTTGGACGTATCAACATCCCCAAGCTTAATTCCTGCTCGTCCTCGAGTAGGTAAATGATAACAAGCATAATTTCTGTGGTGACATGCTATCAACCATATAGGAACTTTTAAGTAAAGCAATCAAGGCACATAATTCAATTCAAGTCATAACAAGCAAGAGTCTATATTAGCATTGTAACAAGTAACATAAGAACATAAAGGTGCAAGAGCTCTCGCTGTCCGTGACTCGAATGTCTCCAAATGGTGTTTGCGTGCAAGAAAGGGGATAGGGATATATGAGAGAGTAAAACATAGTTTTTGTATTGTTGAGAACTTAATATACTAAAGTTTCACACTTGGTCTTCTTTGGAATCTTATCTTGACTCATCCCCAGACCGTCAGCCAGGTACAAGTCAAAATGATCCACTCCCTTTCGATATTTTGAGCACTCATGCAATGGATGAGCGTAAGCAAGAAAGTCGACACTTAGGATGGCAAAGAGAGAAAAATGATAGAGGGGGAAGACAAAAAAGGTGTGAAAGGCTCACATCAATGAGGACAATCATCGGCGAGAGAAAGCCAAATGATAGATATGATGTGAGGAGTAGGGATTGCCATGCAACGGATGCACATATGAGCTAAGGTAAGCTCTCCAATGGAACTAGTGGGGGTGCATCCAACTTGCTTGCTCAAGAAGACCTAGAGCTCTTTTGAGGAGGCTCATCATTGGAATATACAAGCCAAGTTCTATAGTGTAAAGGTCCCCACATAGCTATATGCATGAATGATAATCTCTATGGAGTACAATGTATAAGATGGAGTACGAGTGTGGATCTCTCAAAAGAAAATAGTAGTATGCCCCCTTCTCTCTTTTTATTTCTTTTTCTCTTTTTTCTATATTTTTTTTTATTTTTTGTGGCCTCAATGGCTCTTTCTATTTATCTCTCATTTGTCCTCTTTGGGATCTTTTGATTTTGTCCTCTTTGGGATCTTTTGATTTGTCCTCTTTGGGATCTTTCCCTCAGTTTAGGGGCAACACTCTATGTATTACAAGAAGTATAGAAGATCTTTCACACTTTACAAAAGTACTCAACATAAAGAAAATGAAACTATCATGATGTATGCAAATGTATGCCTCTGCCGGTGTAGCAGGATATGCAATGATACTAGCGCGTCATGTAGCAATTATTAGGGCAAGGCCCAACTAGCATGCGGCTCATCGATCAAGCAAAAAGCATGTATGACATGAAGATCAAGTCATGAGAAGATGGATGTTGCATGGCAATGTATCTCGGAAAGGCTATGGAAATGCCTTGATAGGTAGGTATGGTGGCTGTTTTGAGGAAGGATATAATGAGGCTTATGATGACAGAGCGTATCGTGCCAAGGATTTGGATGCACCGGCGAAGTATGCGCCAACTCTCGAGGTGAGAAAGGGCAATGCACGGTACCGAAGAGGCTAGAAAAATATGGATAGGTGGAAGTGTCAACTTTCGAATACTCACATTAGTCCGAAGAACTCATGCACTTATTATCGGTAACTCTCAATCTAATTAGGAGGTTCTCAAAGAGACAAGTACCCCGAGGAGGAGTGTATGGGGATTTGGTTATCCTTGCGCATCCTCGGCTCATGGTATGTGAGTGTACTCTAATATTCGATCCCTCCAAAGATTAGTGATCCATTTAGCAGCTAAAGTTCTCAACTATTTTGTAGGTTTTCGAAAATAAACACGGATTGCCCAAAATACGACATCTATCACTAATAGGCTAAAGCTCTTGACACCAAAAGTTCAGACATTACTCATGGGAATACCTCAAAACTATTGCAAGTTACTACTAAAATTAAATAGCAACCTCAATTACCTATTTTAAGTTAAGACACACAACTCAGGGCAACAGACAAACTCTCTTAACAAGATAAACATGAAAACTCAAGAGAGTTCAACAACCAACTAAACAAAAGCTCTTTAAAAAGAAAGGCATGAAAACTAAGAGCTAAACATGACAGTAGCTATGGAAAGACAAAGAACACACACAGCAAAGATAAGCATGAAAATCCTATGTTGTGTTCTAGGTTGAAGTGGAGCGTGTTTCTCTCCCACACAAAGAAAGTTGGGTTCTAACTCGTTATGAACAGCAAGCAAAGCTAAAGAAAACTAAAAAGGAAACTAAAAGCAAGACGCTCCAAGCATAGCACATAACGCATGAAGTGATTAAAATATAGTGGAACGAAAGACGAACTTATAATTGTTGATGGAGAAGGGGATGCACGGGGGCATACCCAAGCTTAGACGCTTCAGTCTTCTTGAATATTTCTTGGGGGTGCACGGGGGCATCCCCAAGCTTGAGCGTTTGAACCTCCTGAATCTTTTTATCATCTTCCCTCGCACACTTGAAAACTCCCTTCATACATAACTCATCATAATCTGATTAGCGAGGTTAGTACCCATAATAAAATAATTTTTCCTTGCTGGAAATAAAGATAATCTTGAAGAGCTACTGTTTCTCAAGATTGCCAAAAGGTTTTTGCAAAGAAAAAGCAAGTTCAAGGTTTGCAAAACGAAGAAAAGGCAAAACAGGACAGAATCTGTGAAAAACAGACCAGCAGGTAGTAAATAATTTTTTCGGGGCACTTCTGCAACTCAAATCAAAAAACTCAGAACAGACGCCCGAAAGCCAATTGTATAGAGCACGCTGTCAAAAAAATTCAGATCAAAAAGATGATCTGGTGATTTTATACGAATTTTTCTGTCCAAGGACAGAATCTGTTTTCTGGACTGCTCATCACAACTTTTGAACTTTCTTGCAATCGGAGGCTAAACTTGGCACAAAGCTGAAAAGAAAAGATACAATGATGATGCTACTGTAGTAACAAACATCAAGACACAACAAAAGCAAAATAAAACTTTATTCGTTGTGGGCTGCCTCCCAAAAGCGCTTTCTTTTATGCCTTTAAGCTAGGCATGATGCAAAAAGAGAGGATCAAGTTTTATCAAGAGTAAAAGAATAGCTAGCCCGTGTAACGGACTCAAAAGGCAACTTAATCTTCTTTCTAGGTAAGTGTTCCATCCCTTTCTTGAGAGGAAATTGGAATTTTATATTCCCCTCTTTCATGTCAATGATAGCACCAACGGTGCGAAGAAAAGGACGTCCCAAAATAATTGGACATGAAGGTTCACATTCAATATCCATAACAGTAAAATCAACGGGAACATAATTGTCATTAACAACGATAAGAACATCGTCGATCTTCCCCAAAGGTTTCTTTACGGAAGAATCAACAAGACGAACACCAAAAGAACAAGGATCAAAAGATTTCAATTTAAACATATCATATATTCTTTTGGGCATAACGGAGGTACTAGCTCCAACATCACATAAAGCATAGCAAGAGAAGTTATTCAACTTAATTTTAATCATATGATCCCAACCATCTTCTAGCTTTCTAGGTATGGAGGCTTCTACCCTAAGCTTCTCCTCCCTAGCTTCGATAAGAGCATTAGTGATATGCTCTGTGAAGGCAAGATTAAGTGTGCTAGTGTGGGGATCTCTAGACATTTTGTGAAGAAAATCAATAACTTCAGAAAGGGTGCAATTATCAAAATCAAGGTCACTACTATCAAGTAAAGTGGTAGTGGTGTCCTTTAGGCTCACTTGTTTGGTAGCTTCTATGGTCATAGGAGTTTCTTCTTCTACGGTTGAGGTCATAGCATCACCATTAATAGGTCCAATGGGACTAGGAGTGCATTGGGTGCTAAGAGTTTGGATATCCTCAACAACTTGGATAGTAGCAACAGTGTGGTGGGTAGGAAGGCTCTTAATTCTATCTTCTTCCTCCTTCAGGGGTGCAACCACTTCGGGTTTAGCTGCCATTTGGTTTATCAAAGTGGCTTGTGTGTGGGACATATTGGAAACTTGGGTCTCAGTGATGGTGAGCCTAGTCTGGAGGTTAGAATTCTCAATATTTAGGCTCTCCAGTTGTCTACCAATGTCTTGCAAGATAGCAGTATGCTCATCTAATTGCCTCGAGAAGGTCTTGTTTTGCTCATATTGGGTGTGCATGTAGTTCTTAGTGGCCTTCTCTATTTCTAGAAGTTTCTCATAACTAGGCATGTCTCTATCTCTTTGGGTGGAGTTCCTGGTGCTAGGATAAGCATTGTTGTTCCCGTAGGAATTAGAGGGGAACGGTCTAGGGTTGCTACCAAAATTACTCCTATAAGCATTGTTATTGAAATTGTTTCTAGAGATAAAGTTCACATCTACTTGATCTTGAGCAATCAAAGAATTTAAAGGAACATCATGAGGATCAATAGAAGATTGCTTGGAAAGTAGAGACATGATCAAGTCAACTTTTTCATTTAGGGAGGAAATCTCCTCGACAGAGTTTACCTTCCTACCTGTTGGAGCGCGTTCGGTGTGCCTTTGGGAATAGTTGGTCATCATCTCATCGAGAAGCCTCGTGGCAGCACCAAGTGTAGTTGACATAAAGGTTCCTCCCGCGGCTGAATCCAACAAGTTCCGCGAGGTAAAGTTCAAGCCTGCATAAAAAGTTTGGATAACCATCCAAGTAGTCAAACCATGAGTAGGGCAGTTCTTGACAAGAGATTTCATGCGTTCTCAAGCTTGGGCAACGTGTTCATTATCCAATTGTTTAAAATTCATTATGTTACTCCTTAGTTGGATAATTTTAGCAGGGGGATAGTACTTCCCGATAAAGGCATCCTTGCACTTGTCCCAAGAATCTATGCTATTCCTAGGCAAGGATTGAAACCAGATTTTAGCTCCTCCTCTCAAGGAGAAAGGAAAAAGCTTAAGCTTAACAATATCACCATCTATTTCGGTGTACTTTTGCATATCACAGAGCTCAACAAAATTATTTAAGTGCAAAGCAGCATCATCTCCAGCACCAGAGAATTGATCTTTCATAACTAGGTTCAGTAAAGCAGGTTTAATTTCACAAGAGGGTGCTGAAGTGGCAGGTGTAGTAATAGGCGTGCAGATAAAGTCATCGTTGTTATGACTAGTGAAGTCACACAACTTGGTGTTCTCGGTGGAACCCATAGCAGCAGCAAGCAAGATAACTATTTTTGTGATTTTTGGTAAGGGACACTAAAGCAAAAACTGAAAGGTAAACTAACAAGACTAAAAGGCAAAGATAAAAGATAGCGTGCAACTCCCCTATCTTGAAGAGTGGAGTCCCCGGCAACGGCGCCAGAAACTTTGCTTGATGGCTTCTCGCCCCTCGTTGGTTACAGCAAGTGGAAGGTTTGAGATGTAGCGTAACGGCAAGTTTCCCTTGGCAAGATACCAAGGATCGAATCCCGTGAGACTCCGAGGGCCAACAAGAAGGTGTCAACGCTAACGGCGCCAACTTAGCGGTTGACAGGACCTGCACACAGATACAAATAACTTTGCTCCCAACGAGTACAGAGAGGTTGTCAATCCCTCCGGCCTTGCTGTTTACAAAGGATCAAACGCAAGAGGTAATAGTGATAGGTATGACTGCAACTAGGAAATTGAAACAGGAAGTAAATAGCGGGTGTGATCAGTGATGGTAATATGGACCGGGGTACCATGATGTTCACTAGTGATGTCTCTCTCCCAAAAGACGATAAAACAGCTAAGCGAGGTAAACAAATTACAGCTGGGCAATTGACAGGATTATGTGCGCAAACCAATGCTAACTATGTTGTAAAGAAAGGTAGAGGCTCAAAAGCATGGGCGGTACGCCAAGGCAAGTAGACCGAAATCCATCTGCATCTACTACTAATCATCCACCTTGAGATATCTATCCAGAACATCTCACTGGTATTAAGTTGCGAGTCCCACCCAAAGTGTAAACTCAAAGCAACAGACAACTGCATTAAAAGAACTTTGCGTAAAGTAAACAATCCTTGCACCCGCAAGTACAAGCACCGTTGTTTTCCCCCTTGTGGCAACAGCACATCCCCTAGACTCATGTTTCTGTCACTCAAACTAGTCATCGAGGGGCATGAACCCACAATCAAGCATAACGTTCCCTCTTGGAGTTACTACCTACTACTCGGCCAAAGCAATAAACAGCAACGGAGAACATGCAAGAATTACTCAAGAACATAAATATAAAAGAGGTGAATCAAATATATTACTCACACACAATCTGAACATAATCTCATAATCCATCGGATCCCAGCAAACTCAGCAGAGCAACAGCATAAAGATTACATATGTGCCTCGATCATGTAGGGCTGCTCACGAGGTCTAATCCATGAAGAACAAAGAGGGGAGGAGAACATCACATAGCTACTGGTCATGGACCCATGGTCCAAGGGGGACTACTCACAACTCATTCGGGAAGCGTCCATGGTGGTGGAGAAGCTCCCGGTGGTGGTTCTCCCCTCCGGCAGGGTGCCGGGAAGAGTTCTCCTGGTGCTCCCGATCTTGGAAGCGCGGCGGCGGCGGAACAGAGGCGAGATCGTAAAAAAAGGGTTCCGTCCTCGAGGGTTTCGGGACACGAGCAATATATATGCAAAAGGGGGTCACCAGAGGCGGAGGTGGGGCCCCAGGCGCCCCCCTGGCGCGGCCAGGGGTGGGGCCGCGCCGGGTGGCCGCCTGGGCCACCCCAGGCTCCCCTCTGGCCCTGCTTTGGTTTTTCTTGAAGCTCCCGATACGCTGATTTTTCCTGTATTTTTCCCGGAATTTTTAGGGCACTTTTAATATGGGGGAAACCTGAAATAGAAAAACAGCAGAAAACAGGAACAGGCACTGTGGTGCACTGAGTTAATAGGTTAGTCCAAATATGATCAAAAGTGTATGGAAGTGCATAAATATCATAGCAATATCACACAAAAGAGGCATGGAGCAAGCAGAAATTATAGATACATTTTGGACGTATCAGGAAGCCTTCTGACATGCCGGGTGTACCGAGGGAACTCGCTGAGCACAATCTTAATATTGATCCTAAGTTCAAACCGGTCAAGCAGTATCTGCGCCGCTTCAATGAAGAGAGGCGCAAGGCTAATGGAGAAGAAGTGGCTAGGCTCTTAGCTGCAGGCTTTATAGTTGAGGTGTTTCATCTGGAGTGGTTGGCTAATCCGGTGCTAGTACTTAAGAAAAATGGCACTTGGAGAATGTGCGTTGATTACACAGATATGAACAAGGCTTGCCCAACTGATCCTATTGCACTCCCTCGTATTGATCGAATCATTGATGCTACGGCAGGATGTGAGCGGCTAAGTTTTTTGGATGCATACTCAGGTTATCATCAGATCAAGATGGCAGTTAAGGACCAGGAGAAGACAGCCTTTATAACTCCTTTTGGAGCCTTCTGCTATGTATCTATGTCATTTGGGCTCAAGAGTGCCCAGGCGACCTACCAGCATTGTGTGCAGAACTGCCTTCAGGGACAGATTGGGCAGAATGTTCATGCATATGTCGATGACATTGTGGTGAAATCCAGGAAGGAGGAGACACTGATAGATGATTTGAAGGAAACTTTTGACAATCTTCGGGTCTATAAAATGATGCTTAATCCGGAGAAGTGTGTTTTTGGTGTTCCGGCAGGCAAGCTCCTGGGGTTCTTGGTATCGAACAGAGGAATTGAAGCTATTCCGGAGAAGATCAAGGCGATTACGTCCCTGGCTAAACCGGCGTGCATCAACGATGTCCAACGCGTGGCGCACCGTATTGCAGCACTCAGCCGGTTTATCAGCCGTTTAGGGGAGAAGGCAATCCCGCTTTATTAGATGATGAAAAAGACAGACCGCTTCGTCTGGAGTAATGCTGCTGATGCTGCGTTTGAGGATCTGAAGAGGCAATTGGCAGAGCCGCCGGTCCTTGCTGCCCCAGTTGACAATGAGCCGCTGTTGTTATACGTGGCTGCTAATGCTCGTGCGATAAGCGTTGCCATTGTGGTAGAGCGCAAGGAGGCAGGCAAAGAATATCCGGTTCAGCGGCCGGTTTACTACATCAGTGAGGTGCTCATCGAGTCAAAGCAGAGATATCCGCATTGGCAGAAACTGGTGTATGGGGTCTTTATGGCAAACCGGAAGCTAAAGCACTATTTTCAGGGCCACCCAATCACCGTTGTCAGTTCAGCTCCATTAGGGGATATAATCCAGAATAGAGAAGCTACTGGGCGAGTTGCAAAGTGGGCCATTGAGCTTAGCCCGCACGGATTAAAGTATGTGCCCCGTACTGCGGTAAAGTCCCAAGCACTGGTGGATTTCATCAACGACTAGACAGAGTTGCAAGCACCTGAGGAGAAGCCGGATCACACATATTGGACTATTCACTTTGACGGTTCAAGGCAATTGGAGGGCTCAGGGGCTGAAGTCGTGTTAACTTCCCCGCGAGGTGATAAGTTTTGCTATTTCCTCCGTTTAATGTTCCCTTGCACTAACAATGATGCTGAGTATGAAGCTCTCCTCCATGGTCTGCGGATGGCCAAGGAAATGAACTTGAGCCGGGTTAAGTGTTTTGGCGATTCAGATCTGGTGGCACAGCAAGTATCTGGCAAGTGGGACTCCAAAGATCCGCTCATGGCGGCATACCGACGAGAGTTGGACGCTGTCGCTGGACACTTCAAGGGTTATCAGGTGGATCATATAGACCGGCGAAAGAATGAAGCGGCCGATGCGTTAAGTCGACTGGGATCTCAGCGTAAGCCAGTTCCACCTAATACCTTCTTAGATGAGTTGCATAATCCGTCGGTGCAGTTACCTTCAGATGAAGACTTGGTTGTTCCTGATCCAGAGGCGCAGTTGGTCGCAGCACTTCATGTCGTTCCGGATTGGACGCTCCCTTACCTGGCATACATGAACCGAGGTGAGTTACCAGAGGACGAAGTCGAGGCCCGGCAGATAATCCGGCGGTCTAAATCTATGACTATTGTCAATGGAGAACTTCATCATCGCAGCGTTTCTGGAGCATTTCAGCGATGTGTGTCACCAGAAGAAGGCTGTGATATCCTCAGAGAGATTCATGAAGGGATTGCGGTCATCACGCCGGTTCAAAATCTTTGGTGGCTAAAGCTTTTCGTCATGGGTTCTACTGGTTGACGGCTCACGTCGACACAGAGGACTTGGTCAGAAAATGTGATGCTTGCCAGAAATTCTCACGGCGTGCTCATATACCGACGCAGGAGCTGAGGATGATCCCAATTACTTGGCCGTTTGCGACCTAGGGGCTTGATATGGTTGGACCCTTCAAGAGATCCCAAGATAAGAAAACCCACCTTTTAGTGACAGTGGACAAGTTTACCAAATGGGTTGAAGCGGAGCCTGTCAGTAAGTGTGATGCAGCAACAACGGTTCAATTCATTAAAAAGGTGATTTTTCCGGTTTGGCTTTCCACACAGCATTATAACTGATAATGGCACCAATCTATCCAAGGGGGCTATGGAGAAGTTCTGTCAATGAGAGCACATCCGACTTGATGTATCATTAGTAGCTCACCCTCAGTCTAATGGCCAAGCTGAAAGAGCCAATCAAGAGATCTTGAGAGGCATCAAGCCCCGGGTTATGGTTCCTTTGCAGAGAACACCGGGTTGTTGGGTGGAGGAGTTGCCTTCTGTACTATGGAGCATCAACTATACACCTAACAGATCCACAGGATACACGCCTTTCTTCATGGTATATGGAGCTGAAGCGGTCCTCCCTAGTGATATCCGTCATGACTCGCCGCGGGTGGCGGCTTACGTTGAAGCGGATAATGAACAAGCAAGACAAGACGCCTTGGACCGGCTGGACGAGGAACGGGACACGGCAGCAGCTCGATCGGCGATTTATCAGCAAGACCTGCGCCGGTACCACAGTCGCCGGGTTAAAACCAGGACGTTTCAAGAAGGAGACCTGGTGCTCTGGCTCATCCAAGACCAAACGGACATACACAAGCTATCCCCGCCTTGGGAAGGACCCTTTGTGGTCAGCAAGAACCTGCACAACGGATCATACTACCTCGTCGACATTCGAGAACATAAGGACTCACGCACGGCGGAGGAGGAGGCCAAGCGGCCGTGGAACATCGCTCTTCTTCGACCTTACTATACTTGAGCCATAGGCTCCGCTTTATGTACATATCTTTACAATGTATATATTATGATCAATATAATAAACCGGCGCCCCCGGTAAACCGGGGTATCAGCCATCTTTTTCATAAGAGTATCACATGGGGGCTTCCGTGGGAAAGGGAGTTTTCTATGGCCTCTTAAACCGGCGCCCTTGATAAATCGAGGTATCAGCCGTCGTTTCTATTCATAAGAGTATCACATGGGGGCTTCCGTGGGCAAGGGAGTTTCCTATGGCCTCTTAAATCGGCGGCCACATCAAGGCCATCATAAGAGCACAGCTCTGGTTGCTTCGGCAATTTCCACATGGTGATGAGGGGCAAAAGAGAGTTTGATGCCTAGCACAACTCAAACATAGGCCCCGACGAGCAATGCTCAAACGCTATCTGGGGGCTCCTGATGCAAGATCATCAGCGACTTGAAAACTCTTGTAGTGAACACGGCTTGGAAGGTTGGTGTATACACCTAAAACCCCGGATTAACTTGCCTTCATCAAGTAAATCACGCCGTCCAGGTAAACCTGGTATGACCCGTCGAACGTACACACAAGTCAATCCTTCGGGACCCTGAACTTGGTAACGTTAAATTGACGATCATCAAGTGATTACACAAGTCAAATCTTTACGAGATTTTGAACATTGGTAGCATTTGACATTGATGATTTGGTTAAGGATTGCGGATCATCTTAACAGGCTTTGCTAAAATGGTTAATGACAGTAGCCTGACAGCTCATAAAAAGCCTCGAATTTGGAGCCTGACAGCTCGTAAAAAGCCTCGACTACATGGTCTTATTTGCCCAAAAACTTTATTTTTCATTTTTTATGTTTTCTCAAATCTTGATCTTCAAGGTCATTGGTTTTCAACCAAGTCCATTGATTCAAGAGTGGATGACTACAAAGTTGCCGCTACATCTGTTTTTACAGAGTTATAGTCTGGGTTATAAACATCAGTACTAGTTTACAGTTAAACCAGAGTTCATTGTAACCCGGTCCGGCCTTCATAATGAGCCGACAAAATACTCAAGGGAGTCATCAGCACTTACATCTTGGATCGTTCCTGCCGGATTAAGGTTTATTAAGATACACTTAATCACAGGTATGGTACGTACTTATATTTTATACACGGTTCAAGCTATTAACTTAGATCATGTGTTTGGGCAGTATGACCCGTCCAGCGATAAACCGCCAAGACACTTTGAGCATTGTTTTATGCATAAACAGGTAGTATAAACCGTCAAAGCATTACAAGCGGGATATATTTCAGAAGTTGCCACTTAAAGCAATCTCACAAAAACAGTATCTCAGCTACCCTATTACAAGGCACTGAAAGGCCCAAAAGAATATCAGTTTTTCTCAAACTACGGGACATAAAGTTAAACCGGAGCTGGTTTACGACTCTGCATCAGCCCGACGTGACAATTGAGGGTCAGCCTACTCCGGATCTTCGGCAGTTTCTTCCAGCTGTAGGAAATCAGCGGTGCTCCAGTCAATCTTGGCTAGGGCGCGGAAATATACTTCATCATTTATAAGTTCTGACGGTTCAATGTCAGGAGCAAAGGTATGCTTACGAACGGGTGGAATAAGATTTTCAATGTCATAGGACGGACGCTCCACCCGTACATTCTCCAGATCATAACCAGGGTGGTATCTTGAGAAATCCGCTTCATCAGCAAGTTTACTGGCAAGAGGCCGCATATCCTTGGTTAGGGCACGAAGGTCATCACTAGAGAAAGCTGAACCGTCCTCCTTCATACTTGGATAACCATTCATTGCCTCAGCCGGATCAAAGTCAGGAACCCACGCTTTGGCTAGGGTTAAAGCCATCAGAGACCCAGCTCTTGCGGAGGATTTCTTCACTTCAACAATGCTAGCAGGAAAGATTGTTAGTTTCCCCAGAGTACCTTGGATGGTGGTTGGAGGCGGTTTATTGTGGGAGATAACACTAATGGCCCTTTGCGCGCCGGAGTATAGCTGCTCCACCAAAGTGTAAGCAGCCTTCAGCTTCTTCCGCATATCATCCCCAAGATGAGTAACGCGCCTCCCTGCGTACGAAATTATGAGTTAAACCGGAGCAGTACAAAATAGCAAGGACAAGCTTATGTCAACAAAAACTTACCAAAGATAGCAGATGTCATGTCATTTATATGCTGCTTTAACCCGGACAGCTCCTCCGTCATCGGGTTAAGAGCTGCTTCTGCATCATTGGCTCTCTTCTCCAGTGCAGCCTTTTCAGCTTCCCAAGTTGACCGCTCCGCTTCAAACTCTTTCTCCAGCTTCTCCATATTAGCCAAAGCAAGGGTAAGCTCCTCCTTGGCTTTAACCGAAGCAGTCTCTTGGAAGGTTAGGCTATCCCGGAGTTCAGTGATTTCAGAGGCCCTCCGGTTCAAGTCAGTCTGCCAAAGATAAAGTATATCAGATATTCATAAAGCAATTCAATTAAAGTCCCAAGCACATAACAAGTTATGCACTTGACACTTGGGGGCTAATGTACATTTGTAGTGAAAGCAGGCAGTTTTTTCAGACAAGTCCCAAGCACATAACAAGTTATATACTTGGCACTTGGGGGCTAATGTGACATCATTCTAAACATATGAAAAGTCCCGGTTCACCCGCAATGGAGTAAACCGGCCCTTGGGGGCTACATGTGCAAATCAAAGCTATTCAAGTTGATATACTGAAGTCCCGGTTCACGCTAAAAGGCTAAACCGGCACTTGGGGGCTACAAGGGACTAAAGGTAGAGCTACAAGGCACAAGCAGAAATGAAAGACAGGAAAAGAAATTACCTCATATCGTTCTTTCATCAAGTTCACCAAGCCGGCCTCATGGTCACGGCTGGTGTATAGCCGGTTTAAGTACCCAGAGTGAAGCTCCTGGGCACTAAGCTGGGCATAGCTGGACAGGTCGGTGCTTCACTTGCCTTTGTCCCTATGAAGAAGTTCTTCCTTGGCAGTATGTTTGGCCAAGATGACAGGCTCTCCTGGGGTGGTAAAACCAGTCCCAGTAATCTCAACGTCGTCCGTGGAAGCAGCAGTTGGCCTGGAAGGATCAGCAACTGTGGGATTGGCATGTACAAGACTGGCAGGGCCCGGACTAACCCGAGCAGGGCTAGTCCAGACATGGCTGGCCGGTTCAGCGGCATATTCCATGGGGTCATCCCCCGGAGCAGCAAGGTCTTCCCGATCCATAGGAGAAGGATCGTCATGTGGAAGCTCAACATTGTCTTCTGAGGGATTGCCAAGTTCAGGATTTTCCGCCGGTCCAGAAGCAGTGTTGTCGACTGCCGGTTTACTCAATTTCGCCTTTTTGCTAGGCTTGGGCATACTGAGAAAAGATTAAAGGGACAATGAAAATCACAAGTCGAGAATGTAAAGATAAAACCGGATAGAGTGAACGACAGCTTACCCATGAACAGTCTTGAGCACAGGGACTTGGCTGGCGGTTGACTCGCCAGAGGATGAGAGAGGAGTTTCCTGATAATTCGGATCAAACGGTTTAAGAGGTTGACGAATAAGACCCGCTTTGGGATGAAGAATAGTTGGGGTAAGTAAAACCTCTGAACGGCGCCTTCGAACCGGAGTGTGGGTCAGTCCGATGGATTCAACCACATGGCCACTGTGGCGAGTAGTGCGGCGAGCTTCATGTTGCTGCTTCTTCAAAAGAAAGTTTGGATCCAGTTGAGCATAAGGATGAGAAAACTGAAACTTCCGAACTACCCGTCGAACTTTGGATGGCAATGGTTCTGAGTCAGAGGAAAGAGAGATTACCTCAACATCGCCTGCTTTACTACCTTCAGCTGGATCCTAGGAAAAGTCATTGTTAATAGAAGGGCAGACAAGGGAAAGATTGAAAAATCAAAAAACTAGGTGGTACCTCAGAGGCCGGATCATCTTCCTTCGCGTTTGAATCGGAGGCAGCAGTGGGTTTCTTTTTGTTCCTCTTCACAGCCAGAGTCTTTTTACGAGACGGCTTCGCCGGTTTGTCCTGTGGTTTCGTCTTCCAGAAGGGGTCATTAGCCTGTTTAAAGGAATAAAAGCATGTTAAGACAAGCAATATGGATGGATTAAACAAAGTAAAGGGACAGAAGAATCTCTTACCGACGGCGGTTTATTAGTCACACAAAAGGGTGCTAATCCGGTCCGATTGCACTCTTCTAGAGGTATATTCAGCATCTTTTTGGCAGATTCGGTAACTTCATTATCTGGAAGCACCATCTCCGTGTGACGCAGAGGGTCCTTGGGGTTACCAGTATACTCACACATTAAACCGGAGCGCCGGCTTAACGGGAGAATGCTGCAAGAGAGCCAGCAGCGGACGAAATCAACTCCGGTTAATCCGTTGTCTACGAAGCCCTGAGCTTTGAAAGCTGGGGGGCATATCGAGCTCGGTCTTGGGCACTTAAGCGCTGTGGGAAAGGATGATCCGTTGACAGACGGTGGGAGCGGTAACCCGGCATTGGATTTTCCTCTTCTGGTGAAGTGTCAACACAGTAGAACCAAGTTTGGTTCCATTCCTTGGGATGGCTATGAAGAGTAGCGTGAGGAAAGCTGTCATCCTTCTGATACGTCTCAAACGTATCTACTTTTCCAAACACTTTTGCTATTGTTTTGCCCTCATTCTTGCATGGTTTGAACTAAACTAACCCGGACTGACGCTGTTTTCAGCAAAGCTGCCTGTATGGTTTTATTGTGTGCAGGAAAACGGATTTTTAGGTATCTCAAAAAATTCCAAGAAAAATCACAGAAAATCCACGCACCCGAAGGGCCCTTGTGCCAGAAGAGGGGCCAGAGGGCGGCCAGGGGGGCCCCAGGCGCCCTGCCCAGGTGGCCCCACCCCTGGCCGCCTCGGGAGGCCGCCTGGGCGGGTCCTTCCCCCTCTAGTGTCCTACCTTGGCCCGTATTTATCCCCGTGACGAGAAAACCCCAGAACAGAAGTCGATTTCCCAGTTTCCGTCGCGGAGCCGCCGCCACCCTCTGTTCTTCTTCGGGAGGGCTAATCTGGAGGCTGATTTGGCCTCTGGAGAGGGGAGATCGTCGCCATCGTCATCATCATCACCACTCCATCCTCCCTCCATGACTTCTCCTTCCATGTGTGAGTAATTCCCTGCTGTAGGCAAAGGGGATGGTAGGGATTGGATGAGTTAGATCATGTAATAGTTTATCAGATTGTTGGGGGCATGTTGCCTATCATCTACTTTGGTGTTTATCATCTTTGCTTCAACTTGTTGCTCTTAATGCTTGTCACTTAGGGCCCGAGTGCCATGATTTCAGATCTGAACCATATGTGTTTGCATGAATATATTTGTGTTCTTGATCCTATCTATGAGTTGTTTGCACCTATTACGGTCCGGAACCGGCGATCCCAAAGGTGACAGGTTGGGACACCAAAGGGGATGGTCCATAATTTGAGGATTCCATGTATCCATTGAGTTTATTGCTTTGTTCCGGTGCTCTTTGACAGGAGCGCCTTAATCTCCATAAGTTCCTTTTGGCCCCGTTCGTAGCGGGATGGTAGGACAAAAGATGTTGTGCAAGTTCTTATTGCAAGCACGTACAACTACCTGTGGGATACATGCCTAATGCTTGATATTTGCCTAGATGATCATTACTTTTCTGTGTGCCTTGCCCCAAGTTAGAATCATGATGTATCTCATCCATGCAGCGCCCAACCATCCATCTCCCTAGCCTACAGTGTTTCAATCCTGCTGGTTATTAGTTGTTACTTTTGTTGTTTACTTTTATTGTCACCACCATCACTATCATATCACCGTTACCACTTATCTTTTGTTGCAAGTAAGTATATTTTGGGTGCGGTTGAATTGACAACTCAACTGTCAAAGCTTATAAATACTCTTTGGCTCCTCGTGTGTCGAATCTATAAATTGGGTTATTCTTACCCGCGAAGACTATCTCGATCCCTTACGGTTGAGGGTTATCAAGTACCGTTTTCTGGCGCCGTTGCCGGGGAGCATAGCAATATTTACAAGTCTACTTGGAGTATCCTACCTGCTGCACTTCATCCGCTATGGGTAAGAAAGGAGACCCCAAGGTTCCGATCTTACTATCCACTACAAGAAGAGGTACTGTTCTGAACACTAGTGCTACACTTGATTCACCTTCTGTTATGAGTAAGTTTGCCTCACCGCCACCACATGATGCTTCTACTGAATCTGTTACTATGTCCGATACTTTTGATGATGCTTCTACTACTCTTGATGATATTGGTTCACTTGGTTATGCTCTTGAGAAACAGATCGCTGCTGCTGCAAAAAAATCTGGAATTGAAATTCCTGTTACTCGCTACCCTATTGGTGGAACTTATGATTATCCTGATCTGAGTAAACTCAAGGAGAGACTCCTTGATGATGATTACATTATGCTTGATGATGATTTATGCAGGGAACTGACAGAGTTTGCCGACTCTGACCCTGAAGCTATTAAGAAGCTGCTTCAAAAATACTCCTTGAAGAACAAGACTGTTCCTGATCCTGAATTTGCTACATCTCCTATATGCATCAATGATCCTGATTATGATTTCTCTGTTGATCTTTCACTTATATCTATGGTTGAAGCTGACCCCTTTTATGGCAGAGAAAATGATGATGCTATTGCACACCTGACCAAACTCGCTGAGTTGGGTGTCTTGTTTACCACGAATGAAAAGATACGAAACTTTTATGTGACTAAGCTTCTTCCTTTCTCTTTGAAGGAAGGTGCTAAAACATGGTATGATGCACTACCATGTGGTTCCATTAAGAGTCCTCAAGACTTAGCTCACTCTTTTGTTGATAAGTACTTTCCTGCTCATATGCAACATGCTGCTTTACAAAGAATTTATAACTTTAAACAGTTGCAGGATGAGCACCTCCCTGAAGCTTGGGGGAGGTTCTGTAGTCTGATCCGGGCTAGACCAGGACATGGAGTCCCTAAGAATGAATTAATCGATATATTTTATGCTGGTCTAACTGATGAATCCAGGTCCTATTTGGACAGTTGTGCTGGTTGTGTTTTCAGGAAAAGAACACCGGACGATGCAGAAGAATTGATGGGCAGGATTGCCAAAAACCATGAAGATTGGTCCGTCCCTGAACCACCTCCACCACCAAAGAAGAGGGGCATGTTTGTTCTAAGCCCCGAAGATATGCGAGAAGCAAAGAAGTCTATTAAAGAGAAGGGTATTAAAACTGAAGACGTGAAGAATCTACCCCCTATTGAGAAGTTGTGTGAGCCTACCACTCACCCTCCTATGGTAGAGGTACACTCTCTTTTAGATTTCAACGCAAGTGACATCCCTCATGGTAAGCCTCCTGATCAATGTTTAGATGAGCTTGTTAATTTTATATGAAACAAAATCATTTTAATGAGAGGATACAAAGTCAATTGCATGATAATTCCCTTGCTATCAAAAGTTTGCTTGATGTTCTAGGTAGAACAGTTAATGATGTTAAATGTCTTGTGAAGCATTTTCATATGGTTCAAACTCAGCTTGAACAAATTTCTAATGTGCAAAAAGATTTGCTTGCTAACAATGCCAAACAAGATGATTTACAGGCCTTCGGGATTAAGACCCGAGGAGGAACTAGCACTCAAGATCCTCTCTATCCAGAGGGGCATCCGAGGAGAATCGAGCAAGATTCTCAAATGCAGGAAGAAGAAATTGTTGGCTCTCCAAAGAAGAAGAAGAAGAAACACAAGGAGGCTGACAATTCCAATGATCCTATTACAAGTGAAGAGCCAGCTGTTGATCCCAACAGTATATCTATCTCCGATGCTGAGACTGAAGACGGTGCCGAACCTGAAGATAAGGATAAGGAGAAGAATGATCTGCCTGAAGTTCGAGAAAAAGAAACACCCGACAAACGCAAGAAGTACACTAGAGAAGATTTCGTCGCAAGAAGACATGGGAAGGAAAGAGAACCATGGATACAGAAACCCATGCCCTTTCCAGGTAAGTCTCTCAAATCTAAAGAAGAAGAGCATTATAATAAGTTTTGTGAGTGGATGAAACCTCTTTTTCTTCAAATCCCTTTGACTGATGCCATTAAGTTACCTCCCTATTCAAAATATATGAAAGATATTGTTACTAATAAAAGAAAAGTTCCTAATGAAGCAATATCTACTATGCTTGCTAACTACTCTTTCAGTGGCGAGATTCCTAAGAAGCTTGGTGATCCAGGTATACCCACCATTCCTTGCTCCATAAAGAATAATTATGTCAAAACTGCTTTATGTGATCTTGGAGCAGGAGTGAGTGTTATGCCTTTCTCTCTTTACAAGAGGCTTTGTTTAGAGAAGCTAACCCCTACAGATATCTCTCTTCAGATGGCTGACAAGTCAACCGCCGTTCCGATAGGTATTTGTGAGGATGTTCCCGTAGAAGTTGCTAATTGTTTGATCCTTACTGATTTTGTCGTGCTTGACATGCCCGAGGATGGGAGCATGTCCATTATTCTTGGTAGACCTTTTCTTAACACCGCAGGTGCTATTATTGATTGCAATAAAGGAAAGGTTACCTTCAATGTGAATGATAAAGAACACACGGTGTATTTTCCAAAGAAGACCGACAAGAGGCATGGCCTCAACTCTATAGAAGATATCGAGACCGTGAAGATTGGAGAATGGGACTGTCCACTACATGTGCACCACAAATACAAAACTATTATGGTGGGGACAATGCCCATTAAAGTAAAGGTGCAATGATCACTTCGTAAGAGGTGGGACTTTTTGCTCTATGTATCGCCGGTTTGTTGGTAAGACTTGATCAACCTTACTAGTGAGCATGTTTTATATAGGTAAAAGTTGAGCTTGTTATGTTTTCATTTGTTTTAGCTTTTGTTCTCCTTACTGTACCAAGTGTTTATGTTTTTGAAGCTTCACAATACTAATCACTGCTTTAAGTTTTCAGAAAGTTTTGCAGCTTTTTGAACTTCGAAAAAAATTCAACAGAGAAGTTTTCAGAAAAATTCCAGAAAAATAAAAATAAAAATTTCCATGCCGGGAGTGACCTAGAGGCACCTGGGGCTGACCAGGGGGGTCACCAGTGGCCCAGGCGGCCAGCTGGCGCGGCCTGCCCCCTGGCCGCGCCCATAGGGCGCCTGGGGCCCACAGGTCCCGCCTCCAGGTGAGTCTTCTTCCCCTCTCTCTCTTTCTCTCCAAAAACACGAGTTCTGCACCTGTTCTTGCGTTCTTGCTATTCTTGGAGGCAATTTTCGATCTCTCTCTACAGCCTATCATTCGAGCTGAGATTTTGAACAAATACTCCCTGGTATGTAACTCCTCCACCCCTCCAATTAGATTTTTGGTTGGTGTCTTCATTTGTGAGTATTTAGTAGTTCTTATTGCTGTGTAGATGAGCTTGCATGCATGTGTAGAAATTTATTTTCCAAGTTTTGATGCAAGTTTATGCCTTAGGTAAGTGAGTTGAGTAGTTTGCCTTAACCCACTTTGTTTAAATCCTTGTTTTTGTAATTTGTCAAAAAAATCAGAAATTAGTTTGTTAGGAAGGGCAAAGGGGTGGCTTGAGAAGAAGAAGCCCGCGCACTCCGATCGAGTTACTAGAGCCGCGGCTTCACCCTCGACTGCTAGGGTGAGCTACAATGAAGATCATGTGCCCCTAGAGTTGTTGGAAGACACAAATCCAGCACGTGCGATGATGTTCCCATGTGATGAATTCCTTGAAGCTGCAGGAATTAAGGATGAGTTTTATAATCTTTGTGCTAATGCAGGTCTGACACGGCTCGTCACGTGCCGTGTTACTCAGTATCAAAAACTCACCTCCGGTTTCATTAACAGTTTTAGATATAACCTTGATACTGGTTCTATTGAGTTTAAAATTTACAATGATCTTTTGACCATGACCTTGGAAAAGTTTTGTGAAATAATAGGTGTGCCAAACGTTGGGCAGACGGCGAAGATGACCTCTCAGCCCTCCGAGCTGAAAACCATCTTCAACTCTCTCTGCAGCATGGGTACGAGGGATATTCATCGGTCAAAAATCTCCAGCATCTTATTCCCTCACCTCAGGTATTTTGTGTATTATGTTGCTAGAGGGGTATTAGCTCGTGACAACACGAGCAACATTTCTGCGCCGGATATTGCTATCATGGCAACCGCCCTCTCAGGGAGGTTTGATTATAATGTGGGTGCCTTAATTGCTCGACGCCTTGCTATGAACGGTAACAGGGGAGATTTATTTGGTGGCATTTATGCCACACTTATCTTAGAGTATCTTAAAGGCGCCCCACACCCTGATGATAAGCCTTTTACTTATTTAAGTTTTGATCTTACTGCTATGAAAAGGCATAAGTTTGTTACCATGACTTCTGAGTTTGGTAACCTTGTTTATATCTTGCGTTTCGGAACTACCGCGGAACGCAAGATCCGTCTACCTGCACCTCTTTTGTTTGATTTTTCTCGCAGGAACGGATGGTCCTTTGATGTTATCCAGTTCGATGAGTTCATGGTCCAGCATCAGTTTCATAACCCCATGGAGGGGGTTGTGCCCGACAAGGAGGAGCACGGTGAGTTACCACCTTTTCAGGGGGAGACCGTCACCCAGTTTGGTGAAGGGTCTTCCTTTGCTTGGTGTGCGGACCCTTCTTCGTGGGAGGATCCGAGGAGTTCGGTGTACGCGCCAGAATCCTTTTACGACCCTTGGACTCACCAGCACCCCCCCGGAGCAGGAGGCTCCTGGGGGCAGTAGCTACTACCAACTTAGGCCAAAAGCCTAAGCTTGGGGGAGTACGTGCCCTTCTCAGTTTTCCATTGTATTATCCGTTTTATTTTTGTTTGCTTTGATCTTTTCGAAGTTTTTGCCCGTTCTTCTTTGTTCTTTCTTTGCAAAAACAACAAAAAGATTTCCCTTTTTCTTTTGCTTTCGTTCAACCTTTAAAAAAAAGAAAAAGATTTCCTTTCTCTCTTTAGTTTGCTTTGTTTTCAGAGTTCAGCTCGAGTCCGTGATGGCATTTAATTATATTTCCTACGTTCGATCATGCAAGTGACGAGGCAGTAATGACGAAGATCGACTGAAGGGAAGTGACAAGGAAGACCGGTAGAAGCGAAGAAGGTGATGCAGCTTATGCTGAAGCGGTTTGTGCAACTGAGGAGTTGAAGTTCTATAAGGACAATGTTGATCCGGCGGATATGTCTCCGCTGAAGAAACCAACCACATAGCATGATCCGGCGTTGAAATTCAAATCAGCTGAAGAGACTAAGCAGGTGGATTTTGTTCTTGGCGATTCATCCAAGCAGTTCACTATCAGCGCTAACCTAGATCCAAAATAGGAAGGCGCGCTCATCGAGTTCATCCGTGAGAACCGGCGCATCTTTGCATGGAAGTGATGGCTTCTCGCCCCTCGTTGGTTACCCCAAGTGGAAGGTTTGAGATGTAGCGTAACGGCAAGTTTCCCTTGGCAAGATACCAAGGATCGAATCCCGTGAGAGTCCGAGGGCCAACAAGAAGGTGTCAACGCTAACGGCGCCAACTTAGCGGTTGACAGGACCTGCACAGAGATACAAATAACTTTGCTCCCAACGAGTACAGAGAGGTTGTCAATCCCTCCGGCCTTGCTGTTTACAAAGGATCAAACGCAAGAGGTAATAGTGATAGGTATGAATGCAACTAGGAAATAGAAACAGGAAGTAAATAGCGGGTGTGATCAGTGATGGTAATATGGACCGGGGTCCCATGATGTTCACTAGTGATGTCTCTCTCCCAAAAGACGATAAAACAGCTAAGCGAGGTAAACAAATTACAGCTGGGCAATTGATAGGATTATGTGCGCAAACCAATGCTAACTATGCTGTAAAGAAAGGTAGAGGCTCAAAAGCATGGGCGGTACGTCAAGGCAAGTAGACCGAAATCCATCTGCATCTACTACTAATCATCCACCTTGAGATATCTATCCAGAACATCTCGCTGGTATTAAGTTGCGAGTCCCACCCAAAGTGTAAACTCAAAGCAACAGACAACTGCATTAAAAGAACTTTGCGTAAAGTAAACAATCCTTGCACCCGCAAGTACAAGCACCGTTGTTTTCCCCCTTGTGGCAACAGCACATCCCCTAGACTCATGTTTCTGTCACTCAAACTAGTCATCGAGGGGCATGAACCCACAATCAAGCATAACGTTCCCTCTTGGAGTTACTACCTACTACTCGGCCAAAGCAATAAACAGCAACGGAGAACATGCAAGAATTACTCAAGAACATAAATATAAAAGAGGTGAATCAAATATATTACTCACACACAATCTGAACATAATCTCATAATCCATCGGATCCCAGCAAACTCAGCAGAGCAACAGCATAAAGATTACATATGTGCCTCGATCATGTAGGGCAGCTCACGAGGTCTAATCCATGAAGAACAAAGAGGGAAGGATAACATCACATAGCTACTGGTCATGGACCCATGGTCCAAGGGGGACTACTCACAACTCATCCGGGAAGCGTCCATGGTGGTGGAGAAGCTCCCGGTGGTGGTTATCCCCTCCGGCAGGGTGCTGGGAAGAGTTCTCCTGGTGCTCCCGATCTTGGAAGCGCGGCGGCGGCGGAACAGAGGCGAGATCGTAAAAAAAGGGTTCCGTCCTCGAGGGTTTCGGGACGCGAGCAATATATATGCAAAAGGGGGTCACCAGAGGCGGAGGTGGGGCCCCAGGCGCCCCCCTGGCGTGGCCAGGGGTGGGGCCGCGCCGGGTGGCCGCCTGGGCCACCCCAGGCTCCCCTCTGGCCTTGCTTTGGTTTTTCTTGAAGCTCCCGATACGCTGATTTTTCCTGTATTTTTCCCGGAATTTTTAGGGCACTTTTAATATGGGGGAAACCTGAAATAGAAAAACAGCAGAAAACAGGAACTGGCACTGTGGTGCACTGAGTTAATAGGTTAGTCCAAATATGATCAAAAGTGTATGGAAGTGCATAAATATCATAGCAATATCACACAAAAGAGGCATGGAGCAAGCAGAAATTATAGATACGTTTTGGACGTATCAACATCCCCAAGCTTAATTCCTGCTCGTCCTCGAGTAGGTAAATGATAACAAGCATAATTTCTGTGGTGACATGCTATCAACCATATAAGAACTTTTAAGTAAAGTAATCAAGGCATGTAATTCAATTCAAGTCATAACAAACAAGAGTCTATATTAGCATTGTAACAAGTAACATAAGAACATAAAGGTGCAAGAGCTCTCGCTGTCCGTGACTCGAATGTCTCCAAATGGTGTTTGCGTGCAAGAAAGGGGATAGGGATATATGAGAGAGTAAAACATAGTTTTTGTATTGTTGAGAACTTAATCTACTAAAGTTTCACACTTGGTCTTCTTTGGAATCTTATCTTGACTCATCCCTAGACCGTCAGCCAGGTACAAGTCAAAATGATCCACTCCCTTTCGATATTTTGAGCACTCATGCAATGGATGAGCGTAAGCAAGAAAGTCGACACTTAGGATGGCAAAGAGAGAAAAATGATAGAGGGGGAAGACAAAAAAGGTGTGAAAGGCTCACATCAATGAGGACAATCATCGGCGAGAGAAAGCCAAATGATAGATATGATGTGAGGAGTAGGGATTGCCATGCAACGGATGCACATATGAGCTAAGGTAAGCTCTCTAATGGAACTAGTGGGGGTGCATCCAACTTGCTTGCTCAAGAAGACCTAGAGCTCTTTTGAGGAGGCTCATCATTGGAATATACAAGCCAAGTTCTATAGTGTAAAGGTCCCCACATAGCTATATGCATGAATGATAATCTCTATGGAGTACAATGTATAAGATGGAGTACGAGTGTGGATCTCTCAAAAGAAAATAGTAGTATGCCCCCTTCTCTCTTTTTATTTCTTTTTCTCTTTTTTCTATATTTTTTTTATTTTTTGTGGCCTCAATGGCTCTTTCTATTTATCTCTCATTTGTCCTCTTTGGGATCTTTTGTTTTTGTCCTCTTTGGGATCTTTTGATTTGTCCTCTTTGGGATCTTTCCCTCAGTTTAGGGGCAACACTCTATGTATTACAAGAAGTATAGAAGATCTTTCACACTTTACAAAAGTACTCAACATAAAGAAAATGAAACTATCATGATGTATGCAAATGTATGCCTCTGCCGGTGTAGCAGGATATGCAATGATACTAGCGCGTCATGTAGCAATGATTAGGGTAAGGCCCAACTAGCATGCGGCTCATCGATCAAGCAAAAAGCATGTATGACATGAAGATCAAGTCATGAGAAGATGGATGTTGCATGGCAATGTATCTCGGAAAGGCTATGGAAATGCCTTGATAGGTAGGTATGGTGACTGTTTTGAGGAAGGATATAATGAGGCTTATGATGACAGAGCGTATCGTGCCAAGGATTTGGATGCACCGGCGAAGTATGCGCCAACTCTCGAGGTGAGAAAGGGCAATGCACGGTACCGAAGAGGCTAGAAAAATATGGATAGGTGGAAGTGTCAACTTTCGAATACTCACATTAGTCCGAAGAACTCATGCACTTATTATCGGTAACTCTCAATCTAATTAGGAGGTTCTCAAAGAGACAAGTACCCCGAGGAGGAGTGTATGGGGATTTGGTTATCCTTGCGCATCCTCGGCTCATGGTACGTGAGTGTACTCTAATATTCGATCCCTCCAAAGATTAGTGATCCATTTAGCAGCTAAAGTTCTCAACTATTTTGTAGGTTTTCGAAAATAAACACGGATTGCCCAAAATACGACATCTATCACTAATAGGCTAAAGCTCTTGACACCAAAAGTTCAGACATTACTCATGGGAATACCTCAAAACTATTGCAAGTTACAACTAAAATTAAATAGCAACCTCAATTACCTATTTTAAGTTAAGACACACAACTCAGGGCAACAGACAAACTCTCTTAACAAGATAAACATGAAAACTCAAGAGAGTTCAACAACCAACTAAACAAAAGCTCTTTAAAAAGAAAGGCATGAAAACTAAGAGCTAAACATGACAGTAGCTATGGAAAGACAAAGAACACACACAGCAAAGATAAGCATGAAAATCCTATGTTGTGTTCTAGGTTGAAGTGGAGCGTGTTTCTCTCCCACACAAAGAAAGCTGGGTTCTAACTCGTTATGAACAGCAAGCAAAGCTAAAGAAAACTAAAAAGGAAACTAAAAGCAAGACGCTCCAAGCATAGCACATAACGCATGAAGTGATTAAAATATAGTGGAACGAAAGACGAACTTATAATTGTTGATGGATAAGGGGATGCACGGGGGCATACCCAAGCTTAGACGCTTCAGTCTTCTTGAATATTTCTTGGGGGTGCACGGGGGCATCCCCAAGCTTGAGCGTTTGAACCTCCTGAATCTTTTTATCATCTTCCCTCGCACACTTGAAAACTCCCTTCATACATAACTCATCATAATCTGATTAGCGAGGTTAGTACCCATAATAAAATAATTTTTCCTTGCTGGAAATAAAGATAATCTTGAAGAGCTACTGTTTCTCAAGATTGCCAAAAGGTTTTTGCAAAGAAAAAGCAAGTTCAAGGTTTGCAAAACGAAGAAAAGGCAAAAGAGGATAGAATCTGTGAAAAACAGACCAGCAGGTAGTAAATAATTTTTTCGGGGCACTTCTGCAACTCAAATCAAAAAACTCAGAACAGACGCCCGAAAGCCAATTGTATAGAGCACGCTGTCAAAGAAATTCAGATCAAAAAGATGATCTGGTGATTTTATACGAATTTTTCTGTCCAAGGACAGAATCTGTTTTCTGGACTGCACGTCACAACTTTTGAACTTTCTTGCAATCGGAGGCTAAACTTGGCACAAAGCTGAAAAGAAAAGATACAATGATGATGCTACTGTAGTAACAAACATCAAGACACAACAAAAGCAAAATAAAACTTTATTCGTTGTGGGCTGCCTCCCAAAAGCGCTTTCTTTTATGCCTTTAAGCTAGGCATGATGCAAAAAGAGAGGATCAAGTTTTATCAAGAGTAAAAGAATAGCTAGCCCGTGTAACGGACTCAAAAGGCAACTTAATCTTCTTTCTAGGTAAGTGTTCCATCCCTTTCTTGAGAGGAAATTGGAATTTTATATTCCCCTCTTTCATGTCAATGATAGCACCAACGGTGCGAAGAAAAGGACGTCCCAAAATAATTGGACATGAAGGTTCACATTCAATATCCATAACAGTAAAATCAACGGGAACATAATTGTCATTAACAATGATAAGAACATCGTCGATCTTCCCCAAAGGTTTCTTTACGGAAGAATCAACAAGACGAACACCAAAAGAACAAGGATCAAAAGATTTCAATTTAAACATATCATATATTCTTTTGGGCATAACGGAGGTACTAGCTCCAACATCACATAAAGCATAGCAAGAGAAGTTATTCAACTTAATTTTAATCATATGATCCCAACCAACTTCTAGCTTTCTAGGTATGGAGGCTTCTTCCCTAAGCTTCTCCTCCCTAGCTTCGATAAGAGCATTAGTGATATGCTCTGTGAAGGCAAGATTAAGTGTGCTAGTGTGGGGATCTCTAGACATTTTGTGAAGAAAATCAATAACTTCAGAAAGGGTGCAATTATCAAAATCAAGGTCACTACTATCAAGTAAAGTGGTAGTGGTGTCCTTTAGGCTCACTTGTTTGGTAGCTTCTATGGTCATAGGAGTTTCTTCTTCTACGGTTGAGGTCATAGCATCACCATTAATAGGTCCAATGGGACTAGGAGTGCATTGGGTGCTAAGAGTTTGGATATCCTCAACAACTTGGATAGTAGCAACAGTGTGGTGGGTAGGAAGGCTCTTAATTCTATCTTCTTCCTCCTTCAGGGGTGCAACCACTTCGGGTTTAGCTGCCATTTGGTTTATCAAAGTGGCTTGTGTGTGGGACATATTGGAAACTTGGGTCTCAGTGATGGTGAGCCTAGTCTGGAGGTTAGAAATCTCAATATTTAGGCTCTCCAGTTGTCTACCAATGTCTTGCAAGATAGCAGTATGCTCATCTAATTGCCTCGAGAAGGTCTTGTTTTGTTCATATTGGGTGTGCATGTAGTTCTTAGTGGCCTTCTCTATTTCTAGAAGTTTCTCATAACTAGGCATGTCTCTATCTCTTTGGGTGGAGTTCCTGGTGCTAGGATAAGCATTGTTGTTCCCGTAGGAATTAGAGGGGAACGGTCTAGGGTTGCTACCAAAATTACTCCTATAAGCATTGTTATTGAAATTGTTTCTAGAGATAAAGTTCACATCTACTTGATCTTCAGCAATCAAAGAATTTAAAGGAACATCATGAGGATCAATAGAAGATTGCTTGGAAAGTAGAGACATGATCAAGTCAACTTTTTCATTTAGGGAGGAAATCTCCTCGACAGAGTTTACCTTCCTACCTGTTGGAGCGCGTTCGGTGTGCCTTTGGGAATAGTTGGTCATCATCTCATCGAGAAGCCTCGTGACCGCACCAAGTGTAGTTGACATAAAGGTTCCTCCCGCGGCCGAATCCAACAAGTTCCGCGAGGTAAAGTTCAAGCCTGCATAAAAAGTTTGGATAACCATCCAAGTAGTCAAACCATGAGTAGGGCAGTTCTTGACAAGAGATTTCATGCGTTCCCAAGCTTGGGCAACGTGTTCATTATCCAATTGTTTAAAATTCATTATGTTACTCCTTAGTTGGATAATTTTAGCAGGGGGATAGTACTTCCCGATAAAGGCATCCTTGCACTTGTCCCAAGAATCTATGTTATTCCTAGGCAAGGATTGAAACCAGATTTTAGCTCCTCCTCTCAAGGAGAAAGGAAAAAGCTTAAGCTTAACAATATCACCATCTATTTCGGTGTACTTTTGCATATCACAGAGCTCAACAAAATTATTTAAGTTCAAAGCAGCATCATCTCCAGCACCAGAGAATTGATCTTTCATAACTAGGTTCAGTAAAGCAGGTTTAATTTCACAAGAGGGTGCTGAAGTGGCAGGTGTAGTAATAGGCGTGCAGATAAAGTCATCGTTGTTATGACTAGTGAAGTCACACAACTTGGTGTTCTTGGTGGAACCCATAGCAGCAGCAAGCAAGATAACTATTTTTGTGATTTTTGGTAAGGGACACTAAAGCAAAAACTGAAAGGTAAACTAACAAGACTAAAAAGCAAAGATAAAAGATAGCGTGCAACTCCCCTATCTTGAAGAGTGGAGTCCCCGGCAACGGCGCCAAACACTTTGCTTGATGGCTTCTCGCCCCTCGTTGGTTACCCCAAGTGGAAGGTTTGAGATGTAGCGTAACGGCAAGTTTCCCTTGGCAAGATACCAAGGATCGAATCCCGTGAGACTCCGAGGGCCAACAAGAAGGTGTCAACGCTAACGGCGCCAACTTAGCGGTTGACAGGACCTGCACACAGATACAAATAACTTTGCTCGCAACGAGTACAGAGAGGTTGTCAATCCCTCCGGCCTTGCTGTTTACAAAGGATCAAACGCAAGAGGTAATAGTGATAGGTATGACTGCAACTAGGAAATAGAAACAGGAAGTAAATAGCGGGTGTGATCAGTGATGGTAATATGGACCGGGGTACCATGATGTTCACTAGTGATGTCTCTCTCCCAAAAGACGATAAAACAGCTAAGCGAGGTAAACAAATTACAGCTGGGCAATTGACAGGATTATGTGCGCAAACCAATGCTAACTATGTTGTAAAGAAAGGTAGAGGCTCAAAAGCATGGGCGGTACGCCAAGGCAAGTAGACCAAAATCCATCTGCATCTACTACTAATCATCCACCTTGAGATATCTATCCAGAACATCTCACTGGTATTAAGTTGCGAGTCCCACCCAAAGTGTAAACTCAAAGCAACAGACAACTGCATTAAAAGAACTTTGCGTAAAGTAAACAATCCTTGCACCCGCAAGTACAAGCACCGTTGTTTTCCCCCTTGTGGCAACAGCACATCCCCTAGACTCATGTTTCTGTCACTCAAACTAGTCATCGAGGGGCATGAACCCACAATCAAGCATAACGTTCCCTCTTGGAGTTACTACCTACTACTCGACCAAAGCAATAAACAGCAACGGAGAACATGCAAGAATTACTCAAGAACATAAATATAAAAGAGGTGAATTAAATATATTACTCACACACAATCTGAACATAATCTCATAATCCATCGGATCCCAGCAAACTCAGCAGAGCAACAGCATAAAGATTACATATGTGCCTCGATCATGTAGGGCAGCTCACGAGGTCTAATCCATGAAGAACAAAGAGGGGAGGAGAACATCACATAGCTACTGGTCATGGACCCATGGTCCAAGGGGGACTACTCACAACTCATTCGGGAAGCGTCCATGGTGGTGGAGAAGCTCCCGGTGGTGGTTCTCCCCTCCGGCAGGGTGCCGGGAAGAGTTCTCCTGGTGCTCCCGATCTTGGAAGCGCGGCGGCGGCGGAACAGAGGCGAGATCGTAAAAAAAGGGTTCCGTCCTCGAGGGTTTCGGGACACGAGCAATATATATGCAAAAGGGGGTCACCAGAGGCGGAGGTGGGGCCCCAGGCGCCCCCCTGGCGCGGCCAGGGGTGGGGCCGCGCCGGGTGGCCGCCTGGGCCACCCCAGGCTCCCCTCTAGCCCTGCTTTGGTTTTTCTTGAAGCTCCCGATACGCTGATTTTTCCTGTATTTTTCCCGGAATTTTTAGGGCACTTTTAATATGGGGGAAACCTGAAATAGAAAAACAGCAGAAAACAGGAACAGGCACTGTGGTGCACTGAGTTAATAGGTTAGTCCAAATATGATCAAAAGTGTATGGAAGTGCATAAATATCATAGCAATATCACACAAAAGAGGCATGGAGCAAGCAGAAATTATAGATACGTTTTGGACGTATCAGGAAGCCTTCTGACATGCCGGGTGTACCGAGGGAACTCGCTGAGCACAATCTTAATATTGATCCTAAGTTCAAACCGGTCAAGCAGTATCTGCGCCGCTTCAATGAAGAGAGGCGCAAGGCTAATGGAGAAGAAGTGGCTAGGCTCTTAGCTGCAGGCTTTATAGTTGAGGTGTTTCATCTGGAGTGGTTGGCTAATCCGGTGCTAGTACTTAAGAAAAATGGCACTTGGAGAATGTGCGTTGATTACACAGATATGAACAAGGCTTGCCCAACTGATCCTATTGCACTCCCCCGTATTGATCAAATCATTGATGCTACGGCAGGATGTGAGCGGCTAAGTTTTTTGGATGCATACTCAGGTTATCATCAGATCAAGATGGCAGTTAAGGACCAGGAGAAGACAGCCTTTATAACTCCTTTTGGAGCCTTCTGCTATGTATCTATGTCATTTGGGCTCAAGAGTGCCCAGGCGACCTACCAGCGTTGTGTGCAGAACTGCCTTCAGGGACAGATTGGGCAGAATGTTCATGCATATGTCGATGACATTGTGGTGAAATCCAGGAAGGAGGAGACACTGATAGATGATTTGAAGGAAACTTTTGACAATCTTCGGGTCTATAAAATGATGCTTAATCCGGAGAAGTGTGTTTTTGGTGTTCCGGCAGGCAAGCTCCTGGGGTTCTTGGTATCGAACAGAGGAATTGAAGCTAATCCGGAGAAGATCAAGGCGATTACGTCCCTGGCTAAACCGGCGTGCATCAACGATGTCCAACGCGTGGCGCACCGTATTGCAGCACTCAGCCGGTTTATCAGCCGTTTAGGGGAGAAGGCAATCCCGCTTTATTAGATGATGAAAAAGACAGACCGCTTCGTCTGGAGTAATGCTGCTGATGCTGCGTTTGAGGATCTGAAGAGGCAATTGGCAGAGCCGCCGGTCCTTGCTGCCCCAGTTGACAATGAGCCGCTGTTGTTATACGTGGCTGCTAATGCTCGTGCGATAAGCGTTGCCATTGTGGTAGAGCGCAAGGAGGCAGGCAAAGAATATCCGGTTCAGCGGCCGGTTTACTACATCAGTGAGGTGCTCATCGAGTCAAAGCAGAGATATCCGCATTGGCAGAAACTGGTGTATGGAGTCTTTATGGCAAACCGGAAGCTAAAGCACTATTTTCAGGGCCACCCAATCACCGTTGTCAGTTCAGCTCCGTTAGGGGATATAATCCAGAATAGAGAAGCTACTGGGCGAAGCCGGATCACACATATTGGACTATTCACTTTGACGGTTCAAGGCAATTGGAGGGCTCAGGGGCTGAAGTCGTGTTAACTTCCCCGCGAGGTGATAAGTTTTGCTATGTCCTCCGTTTAATGTTCCCTTGCACTAACAATGATGCTGAGTATGAAGCTCTCCTCCATGGTCTGCGGATGGCCAAGGAAATGAACTTGAGCCGGGTTAAGTGTTTTGGCGATTCAGATCTGGTGGCACAGCAAGTATCTGGCAAGTGGGACTCCAAAGATCCGCTCATGGCGGCATACCGACGAGAGTTGGACGCTGTCGCTGGACACTTCAAGGGTTATCAGGTGGATCATATAGACCGGCGAAAGAATGAAGCGGCCGATGCGTTAAGTCGACTGGGATCTCAGCGTAAGCCAGTTCCACCTAATACCTTCTTAGATGAGTTGCATAATCCGTCGGTGCAGTTACCTTCAGATGAAGACTTGGTTGTTCCTGATCCAGAGGCGCAGTTGGTCGCAGCACTTCATGTCGTTCCGGATTGGACGCTCCCTTACCTGGCATACATGAACCGAGGTGAGTTACCAGAGGACGAAGTCGAGGCCCGGCAGATAATCCGGCGGTCTAAATCTATGACTATTGTCAATGGAGAACTTCATCATCGCAGCGTTTCTGGAGCATTTCAGCGATGTGTATCACCAGAAGAAGGCTGTGATATCCTCAGAGAGATTCATGAAGGGATTGCGGTCATCACGCCGGTTCAAAATCTTTGGTGGCTAAAGCTTTTCGTCATGGGTTCTACTGGTTGACGGCTCACGTCGACGCAGAGGACTTGGTCAGAAAATGTGATGCTTGCCAGAAATTCTCACGGCGTGCTCATATACCGACGCAGGAGCTGAGGATGATCCCAATTACTTGGCCGTTTGCGACCTAGGGGCTTGATATGGTTGGACCCTTCAAGAGATCCCAAGATAAGAAAACCCACCTTTTAGTGACAGTGGACAAGTTTACCAAATGGGTTGAAGCGGAGCCTGTCAGTAAGTGTGATGCAGCAACGACGGTTCAATTCATTAAAAAGGTGATTTTCCGGTTTGGCTTTCCACACAGCATTATAACTGATAATGGCACCAATCTATCCAAGGGGGCTATGGAGAAGTTCTGTCAACGAGAGCACATCCGACTTGATGTATCATTAGTAGCTCACCCTCAGTCTAATGGCCAAGCTGAAAGAGCCAATCAAGAGATCTTGAGAGGCATCAAGCCCCGGGTTATGGTTCCTTTGCAGAGAACACCGGGTTGTTGGGTGGAGGAGTTGCCTTCTGTACTATGGAGCATCAACTCTACACCTAACAGATCCACAGGATACACGCCTTTCTTCATGGTATATGGAGCTGAAGCGGTCCTCCCTAGTGATATCCGTCATGACTCGCCGCGGGTGGCGGCTTACGTTGAAGCGGATAATGAACAAGCAAGACAAGACGCCTTGGACCGGCTGGACGAGGAACGGGACACGGCAGCAGCTCGATCGGCGATTTATCAGCAAGACCTGCGCCGGTACCACAGTCGCCGGGTTAAAACCAGGACGTTTCAAGAAGGAGACCTGGTGCTCTGGCTCATCCAAGACCAAACGGACATACACAAGCTATCCCCGCCTTGGGAAGGACCCTTTGTGGTCAGCAAGAACCTGCACAACGGATCATACTACCTCGTCGACATTCGAGAACATAAGGACTCACGCACGGCGGAGGAGGAGGCCAAGCGGCCGTGGAACATCGCTCTTCTTCGACCTTACTATACTTGAGCCATAGGCTCCGCTTTATGTACATATCTTTACAATGTATATATTATGATCAATATAATAAACCGGCGCCCCCGGTAAACCGGGGTATCAGCCATCTTTTTCATAAGAGTATCACATGGGGGCTTCCGTGGGAAAGGGAGTTTTCTATGGCCTCTTAAACCGGCGCCCTTGATAAATCGAGGTATCAGCCGTCGTTTCTATTCATAAGAGTATCACATGGGGGCTTCCGTGGGCAAGGGAGTTTCCTATGGCCTCTTAAACCGGCGGCCACATCAAGGCCATCATAAGAGCACAGCTCTGGTTGCTTCGGCAATTTCCACATGGTGATGAGGGGCAAAAGAGAGTTTGATGCCTAGCACAACTCAAACATAGGCCCCGACGAGCAATGCTCAAACGCTATCTGGGGGCTCCTGATGCAAGATCATCAGCGACTTGAAAACTCTTGTAGTGAACACGGCTTGGAAGGTTGGTGTATACACCTAAAACCCCGGATTAACTTGCCTTCATCAGGTAAATCACGCCGTCCAGGTAAACCTGGTATGACCCGTCGAACGTACACACAAGTCAATCCTTCGGGACCCTGAACTTGGTAACGTTAAATTGACGATCATCAAGTGATTACACAAGTCAAATCTTTACGAGATTTTGAACATTGGTAGCATTTGACATTGATGATTTGGTTAAGGATTGCGGATCATCTTAACAGGCTTTGCTAAAATGGTTAATGACAGTAGCCTGACAGCTCATAAAAAGCCTCGAATTTGGAGCCTGACAGCTTGTAAAAAGCCTCGACTACATGGTCTTATTTGCCCAAAAACTTTATTTTTCATTTTTTATGTTTTCTCAAATCTTGATCTTCAAGGTCATTGGTTTTCAACCAAGTCCATTGATTCAAGAGTGGATGACTACAAAGTTGCCGCTACATCTGTTTTTACAGAGTTATAGTCTGGGTTATAAACATCAGTACTAGTTTACAGTTAAACCAGAGTTCATTGTAACCCGGTCCGGCCTTCATAATGAGCCGACAAAATACTCAAGGGAGTCATCAGCACTTACATCTTGGATCGTTCCTGCCGGATTAAGGTTTATTAAGATACACTTAATCACAGGTATGGTACGTACTTATATTTTATACACGGTTCAAGCTATTAACTTAGATCATGTGTTTGGGCAGTATGACCCGTCCAGCGATAAACCGCCAAGACACTTTGAGCATTGTTTTATGCATAAACAGGTAGTATAAACCGTCAAAGCATTACAAGCGGGATATATTTCAGAAGTTGCCACTTAAAGCAATCTCACAAAAACAGTATCTCAGCTACCCTATTACAAGGCACTGAAAGGCCCAAAAGAATATCAGTTTTTCTCAAACTACGGGACATAAAGTTAAACCGGAGCTGGTTTACGACTCTGCATCAGCCCGACGTGACAATTGAGGGTCAGCCTGCTCCGGATCTTCGGCAGTTTCTTCCAGCTGTAGGAAATCAGCGGTGCTCCAGTCAATCTTGGCTAGGGCGCGGAAATATACTTCATCATTTATAAGTTCTGACGGTTCAATGTCAGGAGCAAAGGTATGCTTACGAACGGGTGGAATAAGATTTTCAATGTCATAGGACGGACGCTCCACCCGTACATTCTCCAGATCATAACCAGGGTGGTATCTTGATAAATCCGCTTCATCAGCAAGTTTACTGGCAAGAGGCCGCATATCCTTGGTTAGGGCACGAAGGTCATCACTGGAGAAAGCTGAACCGTCCTCCTTCATACTTGGATAACCATTCATTGCCTCAGCCGGATCAAAGTCAGGAACCCACGCTTTGGCTAGGGTTAAAGCCATCAGAGACCCAGCTCTTGCGGAGGATTTCTTCACTTCAACAATGCGAGCAGGAAAGATTGTTAGTTTCCCCAGAGTACCTTGGATGGTGGTTGGAGGCGGTTTATTGTGGGAGATAACACTAATGGCCCTTTGTGCGCCGGAGTATAGCTGCTCCACCAAAGTGTAAGCAGCCTTCAGCTTCTTCCGCATATCATCCCCAAGATGAGTAACGCGCCTCCCTGCGTACGAAATTATGAGTTAAACCGGAGCAGTACAAAATAGCAAGGACAAGCTTATGTTAACAAAAACTTACCAACGATAGCAGATGTCATGTCATTTATATGCTGCTTTAACCCGGACAGCTCCTCCGTCATCGGGTTAAGAGCTGCTTCTGCATCATTGGCTCTCTTCTCCAGTGCAGCCTTTTCAGCTTCCCAAGTTGACCGCTCCGCTTCAAACTCTTTCTCCAGCTTCTCCATATTAGCCAAAGCAAGGGTAAGCTCCTCCTTGGCTTTAACCGAAGCAGTCTCTTGGAAGGTTAGGCTATCCCGGAGTTCAGTGATTTCAGAGGCCCTCCGGTTCAAGTCAGTCTGCCAAAGATAAAGTATATCAGATATTCATAAAGCAATTCAATTAAAGTCCCAAGCACATAACAAGTTATGCACTTGACACTTGGGGGCTAATGTACATTTGTAGTGAAAGCAGGCAGTTTTTTCAGACAAGTCCCAAGCACATAACAAGTTATATACTTGGCACTTGGGGGCTAATGTGACATCATTCTAAACATATGAAAAGTCCCGGTTCACCCGCAATGGAGTAAACCGGCCCTTGGGGGCTACATGTGCAAATCAAAGCTATTCAAGTTGATATACTGAAGTCCCGGTTCACGCTAAAAGGCTAAACCGGCACTTGGGGGCTACAAGGGACTAAAGGTACAGCTACAAGGCACAAGCAGAAATGAAAGACAGGAAAAGAAATTACCTCATATCGTTCTTTCATCAAGTTCACCAAGCCGGCCTCATGGTCACGGCTGGTGTATAGCCGGTTTAAGTACCCAGAGTGAAGCTCCTGGGCACTAAGCTGGGCATAGCTGGACAGGTCGGTGCTCCACTTGCCTTTGTCCCTATGAAGAAGTTCTTCCTTGGCAGTATGTTTGGCCAAGATGACAGGCTCTCCTGGGGTGGTAAAACCAGTCCCAGTAATCTCAACGTCGTCCGTGGAAGCAGCAGTTGGCCTGGAAGGATCGGCAACTGTGGGATTGGCATGTACAAGACTGGCAGGGCCCGGACTAACCCGAGCAGGGCTAGTCCAGACATGGCTGGCCGGTTCAGCGGCATATTCCATGGGGTCATCCCCCGGAGCAGCAAGGTCTTCCCGATCCATAGGAGAAGGATCGTCATGTGGAAGCTCAACATTGTCTTCTGAGGGATTGCCAAGTTCAGGATTTTCCGCCGGTCCAGAAGCAGTGTTGTCGACTGCCGGTTTACTCAATTTCGCCTTTTTGCTAGGCTTGGGCATACTGAGAAAAGATTAAAGGGACAATGAAAATCACAAGTCGAGAATGTAAAGATAAAACCGGATAGAGTGAACGACAGCTTACCCATGAACAGTCTTGAGCACAGGGACTTGGCTGGCGGTTGACTCGCCAGAGGATGAGAGAGGAGTTTCCAGATAATTCGGATCAAACGGTTTAAGAGGTTGACGAATAAGACCCGCTTTGGGATGAAGAATAGTTGGGGTAAGTAAAACCTCTGAACGGCGCCTTCGAACCGGAGTGTGGGTCAGTCCGATGGATTCAACCACATGGCCACTGTGGCGAGTAGTGCGGCGAGCTTCATGTTGCTGCTTCTTCAAAAGAAAGTTTGGATCCAGTTGAGCATAAGGATGAGAAAACTGAAACTTCCGGACTACCCGTCGAACTTTGGATGGCAATGGTTCTGAGTCAGAGGAAAGAGAGATTACCTCAACATCGCCTGCTTTACTACCTTCAGCCGGATCCTAGGAAAAGTCATTGTTAATAGAAGGGCAGACAAGGGAAAGATTGAAAAATCAAAAAACTAGGTGGTACCTCAGAGGCCGGATCATCTTCCTTCGCGTTTGAATCGGAGGCAGCAGTGGGTTTCTTTTTGTTCCTCTTCACAGCCAGAGTCTTTTTACGAGACGGCTTCGCCGGTTTGTCCTGTGGTTTCGTCTTCCAGAAGGGGTCATTAGCTTGTTTAAAGGAATAAAAGCATGTTAAGACAAGCAATATGGATGGATTAAACAAAGTAAAGGGACAGAAGAATCTCTTACCGACGGCGGTTTATTAGTCACACAAAAGGGTGCTAATCCGGTCCGATTGCACTCTTCTAGAGGTATATTCAGCATCTTTTTGGCAGATTCGGTAACTTCATTATCTGGAAGCACCATCTCCGTGTGACGCAGAGGGTCCTTGGGGTTACCAGTATACTCGCACATTAAACCGGAGCGCCGGCTTAACGGGAGAATGCTGCAAGAGAGCCAGCAGCGGACGAAATCAACTCCGGTTAATCCGTTGTCTACGAAGCCCTGAGCTTTGAAAGCTGAGGGGCATATCGAGCTCGGTCTTGGGCACTTAAGCGCTGTGGGAAAGGATGATCCGCTGACAGACGGTGGGAGCGATAACCCGGCATTGGATTTTCCTCTTCTGGTGAAGTGTCAACACAGTAGAACCAAGTTTGGTTCCATTCCTTGGGATGGCTATGAAGAGTAGCGTGAGGAAAGCTGTCATCCTTCTGATACGTCCCAAACGTATCTACTTTTCCAAACACTTTTGCTATTGTTTTGCCCTCATTCTTGCATGGTTTGAACTAAACTAACCCGGACTGACGCTGTTTTCAGCAGAGCTGCCTGTATGGTTTTATTGTGTGCAGGAAAACGGATTTTTAGGTATCTCAAAAAATTCCAAGAAAAATCACAGAAAATCCACGCACCCGAAGGGCCCTTGTGCCAGAAGAGGGGCCAGAGGGCGGCCAGGGGGGCCCCAGGCGCCCTGCCCAGGTGGCCCCACCCCTGGCCGCCTCGGGAGGCCGCCTGGGCGGGTCCTTCCCCCTCTAGTGCCCTACCTTGGCCCGTATTTATCCCCGTGGCGAGAAAACCCCAGAACAGAAGTCGATTTCCCAGTTTCCGTCGCGGAGCCGTCGCCACCCTCTGTTCTTCTTCGGGAGGGCTAATCTGGAGGCTGATTTGGCCTCTGGAGAGGGGAGATCGTCGCCATCGTCATCATCATCACCACTCCATCCTCCCTCCATGACTTCTCCTTCCATGTGTGAGTAATTCCCTGCTGTAGGCAAAGGGGATGGTAGGGATTGGATGAGTTAGATCATGTAATAGTTTATCAGATTGTTGGGGGCATGTTGCCTATCATCTACTTTGGTGTTTATCATCTTTGCTTCAACTTGTTGCTCTTAATGCTTGTCACTTAGGGCCCGAGTGCCATGATTTCAGATCTGAACCATATGTGTTTGCATGAATATATTTGTGTTCTTGATCCTATCTATGAGTTGTTTGCACCTATTACAGTCCGGAACCGGCGATCCCAAAGGTGACAGGTTGGGACACCAAAGGGGATGGTCCATAATTTGAGGATTCCATGTATCCATTGAGTTTATTGCTTTGTTCCGGTGCTCTTTGACAGGAGCACCTTAATCTCCATAAGTTCCTTTTGGCCCCGTTCGTAGCGGGATGGTAGGACAAAAGATGTTGTGCAAGTTCTTATTGCAAGCACGTACAACTACCTGTGGGATACATGCCTAATGTTTGATATTTGCCTAGATGATCATTACTTTTCTGTGTGCCTTGCCCCAAGTTAGAATCATGATGTATCTCATCCATGCAGCGCCCAACCATCCATCTCCCTAGCCTACAGTGTTTCAATCCTGCTGGTTATTAGTTGTTACTTTTGTTGTTTACTTTTATTGTCACCACCATCACTATCATATCACCGTTACCACTTATCTTTTGTTGCAAGTAAGTATATTTCGGGTGCGGTTGAATTGACAACTCAACTGTCAAAGCTTATAAATACTCTTTGGCTCCTCGTGTGTCGAATCTATAAATTGGGTTATTCTTACCCGCGAAGACTATCTCGATCCCTTACGGTTGAGGGTTATCAAGTACCGTTTTCTGGCGCCGTTGCCGGGGAGCATAGCAATATTTACAAGTAATACTTGGAGTATCCTACCTGCTGCACTTCATCCGCTATGGGTAAGAAAGGAGACCCCAAGGTTCCGATCTTACTATCCACTACAAGAAGAGGTACTGTTCTGAACACTAGTGCTACACTTGATTCACCTTCTGTTATGAGTAAGTTTGCCTCACCGCCACCACATGATGCTTCTACTGAATCTGTTACTATGTCCGATACTTTTGATGATGCTTCTACTACTCTTGATGATATTGGTTCACTTGGTTATGCTCTTGAGAAACAGATCGCTGCTGCTGCAAAAAAATCTGGAATTGAAATTCCTGTTACTCGCTACCCTATTGGTGGAACTTATGATTATCCTGATTTGAGTAAACTCAAGGAGAGACTCCTTGATGATGATTACATTATGCTTGATGATGATTTATGCAGGGAACTGACAGAGTTTGCCGACTCTGACCCTGAAGCTATTAAGAAGCTGCTTCAAAAATACTCCTTGAAGAACAAGACTGTTCCTGATCCTGAATTTGCTACATCTCCTATATGCATCAATGATCCTGATTATGATTTCTCTGTTGATCTTTCACTTATATCTATGGTTGAAGCTGACCCCTTTTATGGCAGAGAAAATGATGATGCTATTGCACACCTGACCAAACTCGCTGAGTTGGGTGTCTTGTTTACCACGAATGAAAAGATACGAAACTTTTATGTGACTAAGCTTCTTCCTTTCTCTTTGAAGGAAGGTGCTAAAACATGGTATGATGCACTACCATGTGGTTCCATTAAGAGTCCTCAAGACTTAGCTCACTCTTTTGTTGATAAGTACTTTCCTGCTCATATGCAACATGCTGCTTTACAAAGAATTTATAACTTTAAACAGTTGCAGGATGAGCACCTCCCTGAAGCTTGGGGGAGGTTCTGTAGTCTGATCCGGGCTAGACCAGGACATGGAGTCCCTAAGAATGAATTAATCGATATATTTTATGCTGGTCTAACTGATGAATCCAGGTCCTATTTGGACAGTTGTGCTGGTTGTGTTTTCAGGAAAAGAACACCGGACGATGTAGAAGAATTGATGGGCAGGATTGCCAAAAACCATGAAGATTGGTCCGTCCCTGAACCACCTCCACCACCAAAGAAGAGGGGCATGTTTGTTCTAAGCCCCAAAGATATGCGAGAAGCAAAGAAGTCTATTAAAGAGAAGGGTATTAAAACTGAAGACGTGAAGAATCTACCCCCTATTGAGAAGTTGTGTGAGCCTACCACTCACCCTCCTATGGTAGAGGTACACTCTCTTTTAGATTTCAACGCAAGTGACATCCCTCATGGTAAGCCTCCTGATCAATGTTTAGATGAGCTTGTTAATTTTATATGAAACAAAATCATTTTAATGAGAGGATACAAAGTCAATTGCATGATAATTCCCTTGCTATCAAAAGTTTGCTTGATGTTCTAGGTAGAACAGTTAATGATGTTAAATGTCTTGTGAAGCATTTTCATATGGTTCAAACTCAGCTTGAACAAATTTCTAATGTGCAAAAAGATTTGCTTGCTAACAATGCCAAACAAGATGATTTACAGGCCTTCGGGATTAAGACCCGAGGAGGAACTAGCACTCAAGATCCTCTCTATCCAGAGGGGCATCCGAGGAGAATCGAGCAAGATTCTCAAATGCAGGAAGAAGAAATTGTTGGCTCTCCAAAGAAGAAGAAGAAGAAACACAAGGAGGCTGACAATTCCAATGATCCTATTACAAGTGAAGAGCCAGCTGTTGATCCCAACAGTATATCTATCTCCGATGCTGAGACTGAAGACGGTGCCGAACCTGAAGATAAGGATAAGGAGAAGAATGATCTGCCTGAAGTTCGAGAAAAAGAAACACCCGACAAACGCAAGAAGTACACTAGAGAAGATTTCGTCGCAAGAAGACATGGGAAGGAAAGAGAACCATGGATACAGAAACCCATGCCCTTTCCAGGTAAGTCTCTCAAATCTAAAGAAGAAGAGCATTATAATAAGTTTTGTGAGTGGATGAAACCTCTTTTTCTTCAAATCCCTTTGACTGATGCCATTAAGTTACCTCCCTATTCAAAATATATGAAAGATATTGTTACTAATAAAAGAAAAGTTCCTAATGAAGCAATATCTACTATGCTTGCTAACTACTCTTTCAGTGGCGAGATTCCTAAGAAGCTTGGTGATCCAGGTATACCCACCATTCCTTGCTCCATAAAGAATAATTATGTCAAAACTGCTTTATGTGATCTTGGAGCAGGAGTGAGTGTTATGCCTTTCTCTCTTTACAAGAGGCTTTGTTTAGAGAAGCTAACCCCTACAGATATCTCTCTTCAGATGGCTGACAAGTCAACCGCCGTTCCGATAGGTATTTGTGAGGATGTTCCCGTAGAAGTTGCTAATTGTTTGATCCTTACTGATTTTGTCGTGCTTGACATGCCCGAGGATGGGAGCATGTCCATTATTCTTGGTAGACCTTTTCTTAACACCGCAGGTGCTATTATTGATTGCAATAAAGGAAAGGTTACCTTCAATGTGAATGATAAAGAACACACGGTGTATTTTCCAAAGAAGACCGACAAGAGGCATGGCCTCAACTCTATAGAAGATATCGAGACCGTGAAGATTGGAGAATGGGACTGTCCACTACATGTGCACCACAAATACAAAACTATTATGGTGGGGACAATGCCCATTAAAGTAAAGGTGCAATGATCACTTCGTAAGAGGTGGGACTTTTTGCTCTATGTATCGCCGGTTTGTTGGTAAGACTTGATCAACCTTACTAGTGAGCATGTTTTATATAGGTAAAAGTTGAGCTTGTTATGTTTTCATTTGTTTTAGCTTTTGTTCTCCTTACTGTACCAAGTGTTTATGTTTTTGAAGCTTCACAATACTAATCACTGCTTTAAGTTTTCAGAAAGTTTTGCAGCTTTTTGAACTTCGAAAAAATTTCAACAGAGAAGTTTTCAGAAAAATTCCAGAAAAATAAAAATAAAAATTTCCATGCCAGGAGTGACCTAGAGGCACCTGGGGCTGACCAGGGGGGTCACCAGTGGCCCAGGCGGCCAGCTGGCGCGGCCTGCCCCCTGGCCGCGCCCATAGGGCGCCTGGGGCCCACAGGTCCCGCCTCCATGTGAGTCTTCTTCCCCTCTCTCTCTTTCTCTCCAAAAACACGAGTTCTGCACCTGTTCTTGCGTTCTTGCTGTTCTTGGAGGCAATTTTCGATCTCTCTCTACAGCCTATCATTCGAGCTAAGATTTTGAACAAATACTCCCTGGTATGTAACTCCTCCACCCCTCCAATTAGATTTTTGGTTGGTGGCTTCATTTGTGAGTATTAGTAGTTCTTATTGCTGTGTAGATGAGCTTGCATGCATGTGTAGAAATTTATTTTCCAAGTTTTGATGCAAGTTTATGCCTTAGGTAAGTGAGTTGAGTAGTTTGCCTTAACCCACTTTGTTTAAATCCTTGTTTTTGTAATTTGTCAAAAAAAATCAGAAATGAGTTTGTTAGGAAGGGCAAAGGGGTGGCTTGAGAAGAAGAAGCCCGCGCACTCAGATCGAGTTACTAGAGCCGCGGCTTCACCCTCGACTGCTAGGGTGAGCTACAATGAAGATCATGTGCCCCTAGAGTTGTTGGAAGACACAAATCCAGCACGTGCGATGATGTTCCCATGTGATGAATTCCTTGAAGCTGCAGGAATTAAGGATGAGTTTTATAATCTTTGTGCTAATGCAGGTCTGACACGGCTCGTCACGTGCCGTGTTACTCAGTATCAAAAACTCACCTCCGGTTTCATTAACAGTTTTAGATATAACCTTGATACTGGTTCTATTGAGTTTAAAATTTACAATGATCTTTTGACCATGACCTTGGAAAAGTTTTGTGAAATAATAGGTGTGCCAAACGTTGGGCAGACGGCGAAGATGACCTCTCAGCCCTCCGAGCTGAAAACCATCTTCAACTCTCTCTGCAGCATGGGTACGAGGGATATTCATCGGTCAAAAATCTCCAGCATCTTATTCCCTCACCTCAGGTATTTTGTGTATTATGTTGCTAGAGGGGTATTAGCTCGTGACAACACGAGCAACATTTCTGCGCCGGATATTGCTATCATGGCAACCGCCCTCTCAGGGAGGTTTGATTATAATGTGGGTGCCTTAATTGCTCGACGCCTTGCTATGAACGGTAACAGGGGAGATTTATTTGGTGGCATTTATGCCACACTTATCTTAGAGTATCTTAAAGGCGCCCCACACCCTGATGATAAGCCTTTTACTTATTTAAGTTTTGATCTTGCTGCTATGAAAAGGCATAAGTTTGTTACCATGACTTCTGAGTTTGGTAACCTTGTTTATATCTTGCGTTTCGGAACTACCGCGGAACGCAAGATCCGTCTACCTGCACCTCTTTTGTTTGATTTTTCTCGCAGGAACGGATGGTCCTTTGATGTTATCCAGTTCGATGAGTTCATGGTCCAGCATCAGTTTCATAACCCCATGGAGGGGGTTGTGCCCGACAAGGAGGAGCACGGTGAGTTACCACCTTTTCAGGGGGAGACCGTCACCCAGTTTGGTGAAGGGTCTTCCTTTGCTTGGAGTGCGGACCCTTCTTCGTGGGAGGATCCGAGGAGTTCGGTGTACGCGCCGGAATCCTTTTACGACCCTTGGACTCACCAGCACCCCCCCGGAGCAGGAGGCTCCTGGGGGCAGTAGCTACTACCAACTTAGGCCAAAAGCCTAAGCTTGGGGGAGTACGTGCCCTTCTCACTTTTCCATTATATTATCCGTTTTATTTTTGTTCGCTTTGATCTTTTCGAAGTTTTTGCCCGTTCTTCTTTGTTCTTTCTTTGCAAAAACAACAAAAAGATTTCCCTTTTTCTTTTGCTTTCGTTCAACCTTTAAAAAAAAGATTTCCTTTCTCTCTTTAGTTTGCTTTGTTTTCAGAGTTCAGCTCGAGTCCGTGATGGCATTTAATTATATTTCCTACGTTCGATCATGCAAGTGACGAGGCAGTAATGACGAAGATCGACTGAAGGGAAGCGACAAGGAAGACCGGTATGAACTCTTCTTGTTTCTACTTTTGTACATATGTCTGTACTTATGATCTAGAGACCAGCTTGTAGCGACATAGTGCTATGTTTACAATGCTTTCCCAGTGGTTCATGCTTTCCTTGTGGCTAGTCTCAAATAGCTAGAGTATATAATGTGTTATTGAAATGATTTACATGCATTGCATTGTTCATAGTTTGGTATACTAAGGTGGTATTTCCTTTTGGAGAATTCTTGGATTGACTTGGCACATGTTTACACATGTTTAAGACTAAAAAGTCTGCTTTGCCTT
Organism: Secale cereale; assembly: GCA_902687465.1. Classification (NCBI taxonomy): domain Eukaryota; kingdom Viridiplantae; phylum Streptophyta; class Magnoliopsida; order Poales; family Poaceae; genus Secale; species Secale cereale. The sequence goes on from LR738712.1 coordinate 820,173, forward strand.
GATGATCTTTGAGTTTCAGAATAGTTATATCACTTTCATGCCCGATTCAATGTTGCTTTGTCGCTCTGCATGATTATGACTGTTATTGCTCTCTAGTTGGTCGCTTCCCAGTCTCTTGCTAGCCTTCGCTCGCACTAAGCGGAATTCTGCTTGTGCATCCAAATCCTATCAAACTAGTTATTCCATATGAGTCCACCATACCTTCCTATGTGGTATTTACCTGCCATCCTAACAAAGACTTTCTTGTACCATCTCGAAACTATTGAAATTTACTCCTATTTTATGCCTCTGTTTTAGCTCATGAGGAAGTAGTAGTTAATTCATGATCTTTTTAAGTTGGACAAGTTTTATCCCGGGATTGCATGTCTAATCTACAACACCCTAATACGAGGAGGAACTGGCATGAGTGCGCCCGGCTCATAAAAGATAATACAACAAACAAACCCTCCTTCACGCTTTGTTCATGAGAAATCAAAAAACTTTTGGCAGTGATAAACAAAGGAGATAAAGGGGATGTGATCGTCCCCGTGCGGGAGCCGTTCCTCGAAACTTGTCCAGTTCGGGAAGTGATTGGGTTGTCTACTAACATTCGTTGACAAAATATGCACCTCCCAAAATCATTTTTACCTCTGTTTTCAAAACCAAGAGCTCTGGTACATGTTTAGTCTTTGCTTCCAACCACGGGTTTTCAACCTCGCCATCAAATTCCACGGTTCGAGAGTCTCCACCTTCTTTCTTCAAAGCACCAACTAGGAGAGCATGATTGTCATTCTGAGTATAATGTGCATTGTCCCAAAGTATTACATTGTCTTCTGCATGCTTGTGGTATTATTTATTCAGAAATTCTTAGTTCTAGTCTCCTTTAAAACTCTGGAGGAGTTTCCGCATTTATGTTTTGCTTCACTCATGGAGGCTAGCGAGATACCACTCTAATATGTTCAAGCTATGTGCAATGTAATCTTGTCTTGATTTTCAGTAGCATATTATTAACTTTTAGTTATTTGTGATTGGTCACTTGAAAGAAGGATTGCTTCGTGCATTGTCCTCATAGCATTGTTTCAATACTTGCTAGACTCTTTTCGTAGTACATGCTTATATACATCTAATGAAGCAAAAGAGTTTGTCAAAGTTTTCTTTGACGCGTCCAGTTCGTTGAACTGAATTGCTTGAGGACAAGCAATATGCTAAGCTTGGGGGAGTTGATACGTCTCAAACGTATCTACTTTTCCAAACACTTTTGCTATTGTTTTGCCCTAATTCTTGCATGATTTGAACTAAACTAACCCGGACTGACGCTATTTTCAGCAGAGCTGTCTGTATGGTTTTATTGTGTGCAGGAAAACGGATTTTTAGGTATCTCAGAAAATTCCAAGAAAAATCACAGAAAATCCACGCACCCGAAGGGCCCTTGTGCCAGAAGAGGGGCCAGAGGGCGGCCAGGGGGGCCCCAGGCGCCCTGCCCAGGCGGCCCCACCCCTGGCCGCCTCGGGAGGCCGCCTGGGCGGGTCCTTCCCCCTCTGGTGCCCTACCTTGGCCCGTATTTATCCCCGTGATGAGAAAACCCCAGAACAGAAGTCGTTTTCCCAGTTTCCGTCGCGGAGCCGCCGCCACCCTCTGTTCTTCTTCGGGGGGGCTAATCTGGAGGCTGATTTGGCCTCCGGAGAGGGGAGATCGTCGCCATCGTCATCATCATCGCCACTCCATCCTCCCTCCATGACTTCTCCTTCCATGTGTGAGTAATTCCCTGCTGTAGGCAAAGGGGATGGTAGGGATTGGATGAGTTAGATCATGTAATAGTTTATCAGATTGTTGGGGGCATGTTGCCTATCATCTACTTTGGTGTTTATCATCTTTGCTTCAACTTGTTGCTCTTAATGCTTGTCACTTAGGGCCCGAGTGCCATGATTTCAGATCTGAACCATATGTGTTTGCATGAATATATTTGTGTTCTTGATCCTATCTATGAGTTCTTTGCACCTATTACAGTCCGGAACCGGCGATCCCAAAGGTGACAGGTTGGGACACCAAAGGGGATGGTCCATAATTTGAGGATTCCATGTATCCATTGAGTTTGTTGCTTTGTTCCGGTGCTCTTTGACGGGAGCACCTTAATCTCCATAAGTTCCTTTTGGCCCCGTTCATAGCGGGATGGTAGGACAAAAGATGTTGTGCAAGTTCTTATTGCAAGCACGTACAACTACATGTGGGATACATGCCTAATGTTTGATATTTGCCTAGATGATCATTACTTTTCTGTGTGCCTTGCCCCAAGTTAGATTCATGATGTATCTCATCCATGCAGCGCCCAACCATCCATCTCCCTAGCCTACAGTGTTTCAATCCTGCTGGTTATTAGTTGTTACTTTTGCTGTTTACTTTTATTGTCACCACCATCACTATCATATCACCGTTACCACTTATCTTTTGTTGCAAGTAAGTATATTTCGGGTGCGGTTGAATTGACAACTCAACTGTCAAAGCTTATAAATACTCTTTGGCTCCCCGTGTGTCGAATCTATAAATTGGGTTATTCTTACCCGCGAAGACTATCTCGATCCCTTACGGTTGAGGGTTATCACCTTCCTCTTCTGAATGCTCATTCCGCCAAGTTCAGTATTTGGGCCATCGTGAAACTCAGTCCGACGGCTCAAATGGAAGAAGTCCCGAAATAACTCCACGGATACCTCCTCTTGCAGATAGGCTTCTGAGAAGACTTGGAAGTTGCAGATATTTGGTACGGAGTTGGGACCTATGTCTTGGGGATGGAGCTGAAAGTCTGCCAACACGTCGCGGAAAAACTTTGACCCTGGAGGGTTAAAGCCCCGGGCCAGGTGATCAAAAAAGACAATAATTTCTCCATCCTTAGGCTTAGGAGGACACTCTTTTCCAGGAGCCCTCCAGTGAAGAACCTCCTTCGGGCCTAAAGCGCCAATTGAGGCCATCTTTTCTAAATCATCCTCGGTAATCCGGGATGGGACCCAGTTGCAAGCGACAAACTGCTTGGCCACGGAAGTCATCTTTTTTCAAAGGGAAGGCTGAAAATACAATAAGGATCCAGTTTACGATCTACACATATTTAAACCGGTATATTCTATGAAGGTACTGATCTAATTGGCGGTTTAAGCAGGGGACTAATTGTATCTACTGATCCGGAACAGCTATAAACATGGCATCTACCGGATTATGAAGTTTGAAAAGAAAGAAGTTAAACCACCGAATACAGGCAGGTAAGGCGCAGATATGAAGTTAAATCGTCGACATTTGCAGATGAGATGCAGATCTAAAGTATGGGAAAACAACTTTAACACGAGCAGCAGTAAAATATGGATCTACAGCATATGAAAAATTCAAGATAATTCAAGTTATATTCAATGGAAACTGCGAAGGTTTTTTCAGATTCAATCTAAACTAGCATTGTTGGGGGGAAATAAGATTACAAAGACGGAGCGGAGTCATGCGTACGGGGGTCGGCCTAAAAGTTTGAGATCTACGGCTAGGAACTACCTATGGTGAAGAACCGCGAAGAACAGGGGTTCATCTACAAGTTCACATGAAACCCTAGAACTGGGATCTATGGGAAGGAGATAAGTGAACATACCTGAGGCAACGGAAGCGGAAGGACGACAGCGGATCTCTGGTCGCGTTCAGGTTGATGCAGCGACCGGGCTCGACGGAGACGCAGTACTCAGCGGACGGCGGCGGAGCTCGAGCGACAGAGGACAGAGGAAGAAGAAGCAAGGGGGAAAAAGGAGATGCCCTTTGGCCCTATTTATAAGCCGAAGGGATAAAACGGCAGGCGCGGGAATCGAGAAGACCAAAAATCGGATATGGATGGCGTCGTCGCCTCGATCTTCGGAGCTTTAATAAGTGAAGGTAAAAAACAGGTACAAGTATTAAATGCACGGATGGCGTCACGATGGTTTAAGGTGACCTGAGGAGATGACGTCATGCCGGTTTACAAAGCATACTGAAGCTGCAGAAAGGAAAATATGTACAAGACTTTGAAGATTGACATGAACAAGTTCAAATCAATCTGGGGCCTAATGTCAGGGATATTACTACCAGGTATAAACCGGCCAGGAAGGTCCGGTTTACATTATCAAGAGTATATTATCAAAGGCCCAGCGGAGCATGAAGTAGAAGGTTTCCAGCCCAAGAGGTTTAGAGCCCAAGGGTTAGGGCCCATGATTTGTAAACCGTCATACTATGTAACTTGGGATGTAAGGTAGAAAGAGTAGAGACCGAGACGGACACGTTTATGAGTCGGCCTCGGGACTCTGTAAACCGGACCGGGCGTCACCTCCTATATAAAGGGACGACCCGGCGACGGTTCAAGGACAGACAACAATAGCTTGAGACACAGGCAAAGCGGATTTCGCTCCCTGGTCATCAAGCCCTAGCAATACCACACCAAACTAGACGTAGGCTTTTACCTTCATCGAAGGGGCCGAACTAGTATAAAATCCCTGCGTCCTTTGTCCGCTTTAACCCCTTAAGCTAACCCGTAGTGATGGCCTCACGACTAAGTCCTTTTGCTAGGTCATCTGCCGTGCTAAATCCACGACAGGAAGCATCGCAGTCGGGACTGGTAGTAGCAGTACACCCGCATGGGCCATCATCCTCTATCTCTTACTCTCAGAGTCTCAATCCATGCAATTAGCCACAGATAATATGGTATACTTCTGAACCCTGGATCATGTACACCCGATGAACAATGAATTTAGAAAACTTAGTAGATTTTGTAAAAGAAATCTGATTTTATGGCATTGAAGATTCTCGAGTTTGCAAAATTTCGTGTTGTTTGGACACTTGAGGAGATCTAGGCAAAAAAAGAAGACAAAATCGAGCCCAAACTGTGTAGTACTATTTTAATTCATGCCCAGATGCACATGGATATCGAATCGCTGCACTCTAAGTAATCCTTTGACATAGATTTGGTTTACAGAGTCTCATATCAAGCTTAAATGATTTCACATTCTTTTACAACATTTCAAATTTTCATGAAATCAAGATCGACTTCGAAATTCCAACACACAAATCCCAAACTGGGCTTTGAATCCTTCGCTCCTCCGTCAAACAATCGCCGCCGTATTAGTCTAAACAATGGACACTTTGATTTGACACTCCTTTGTCCAAACTCGTGTTGTTCTCAAACCCTACACGATTCAATCAAATAGAATAGAATCATGTGCTTTTTCCTCTTCGAACGCATAGTTGATAGCCAGAGGGTCAGCACGACACTTTGTAGCCCTCTCTCGCCCGTCCACCATGACCGAGTCTCGCATCTCACACGCTTCACACAAAAAGCGACGGATTACCCGTCGCCATGGCAGACGCCATATTCACCAATCTGACGGCGAGGAGCCAACGATGACTTTCGTCGGCCTTGACGGCCTGTTGCAATATGTGGCAATAATGCCCTGTCACAGCCGGCCTGTTGCAATATGTGGCAATAATGCCCTGTCACACACATTGTTTGGTCAGTCATTGTCTTTCAACTGTATCAGTATCAGGCCCCCAATCTTAATCTTGTTTTGCCCAGCAACCAAATCGGATCCGATTATAACTATTTCAAAAAACACCTCCGTATTTACTTCCACTCCAATTTAGTCCTGAATAATCCCGCAAAATCTCTCTCTGCCCCCTCGGATCCGATCGCCACCGCCGGAATATCCCCCCCGCGATCCCTCGCCGCCGCGCGCCCGCCACCTGCTCGACGGAATCCACCCCCGCGGCGGCGGCGCATGTCGCTGGCGTTCGGGCTGCCGCTGCTGGAGTGCGTCTACTGCCTGGGGTGCGCGCGGTGGGCGTGGAAGCGGTGCGTGCACTCGGGCCACCACGACAGCGCCACCTGGGGCCACGCCGCCGCCGCCGACTTCGCGCCGGTGCCCCGGATGTGCCGCCTCGTCATGGCCAACTACGCCCCGCCCGACCTCCTCGCCGCCCCGCCGCTGCTCCTCGACCCCTCGAGCGTCGTGCGCCGCCGCACCTACGCCGACACGGGGGGGCGGGTGACGCCCTACCTGGTCTACCTCGACCACGCGCACGCCGACATCGTGCTGGCGCTCCGGGGCCTCAACCTCGGCCGCGAGTCCGACTACGCGCTGCTCCTCGACAACCGGCTCGGCAAGCGCCGCTTCGACGGGGGGTACGTCCACAACGGCCTCCTCCGCGCCGCGGGGTGGGTGCTCGACCGGGAGTGCGACCTGCTGCGCGACCTCCTCGACCGCTACCCAGCCTACACGCTCACCTTCACGGGCCACTCGCTCGGCGCTGGGGTCGCCGCCATGCTCACGATGGTTGTGGTGCTGAACCTTGACAAGCTCGGCAAGGTCGAGAGGGGCCGCACCCGGTGCTACGCCATGGCCCCCGCCCGCTGTATGTCGCTCAACCTCGCCGTCAGATACGCCGATGTCATCAACTCCGTCGTGCTTCAGGTGAGGACCCAATTGATTTGGTTGCTTGCTTGTCTGAACTTATTTGGGTACAGATTCGGTTGTACTAGGAATTTGGTTACATCCATGTCTGAATTTTGTTGACTGCTGCTACTGCTGTCAGACAGGATACCTGCTCTGCTTCTGAAGGAGATAAACATTGCATTGCTGAACAATTGATTTGCTTACTTGCTTGTTGCAGAAGTTTGTTACATGACTCTCTGAATTTTGTTGAGTGCTTGCTTGCTGCTAAAAATGCAGTTGTTGAAGTTAGTGACACGCCTGTCTGAATTTTGTTGGGTGCTTGCTTGCTGTTAGAAATTCAGTCGCAGAATTTCGGTACACGCCTATCTGAATTTTGTTGTATGCTTGCTTGCTGCTAAAAATTCAGTTACAGAAGTTAGAATCATGCCTGTCTGAATTTTGTTTACTGCTTGCTTGCTGCTAAAAGTGCAGTTCCAGAATTTAGTTACATGTCTATCTGCATTTTGTTGGGTGCTACTACTTCAGGCAGACAGGAATAACTGCTCTGCCTCTTATATCTGGATAGAACATTGCTTAGTTGGTCAATACAGTATGTATAAGCTGAATAAAATTGTTGTTCTTGCAAATGACAGGATGATTTCTTGCCTCGGACGGCTACTCCTTTAGAAGATATCTTCAAGTCGATTCTCTGGTACGCACATGCCACCAATGCTGTTATATGTTTGTATTTACTGCTGTCAGTTATATGATTCTAGTAGCACACAATTCCACATCATGTGATTCTAGTGGCCAGCCAGTACTTCCGCATTCCCTTTTACTCCAATCGAACATTAATAAGCCAATGACAAGCCATAGCTGTATCAGGTGAAAACTAAAGTGTTGGAATGCGATAAACGCGTCGATCGATTGATTCTATAGTTACCTCTGTTGCTTAATTCAGGCTTTCAAAGTGCCAAGTGGCAGCTGTATCCCCGGCTTGGATACATGATGATTCTAATGTGACTGATCACTGTAATATAGGGGCATTTGCCTTGTTATCCGAGCATGAGTTTACCCCCCGGTAATAATTTTCTTCTGGTTTTTAGTATAGTGACTACCAAAGATTACATATTGGTTTTTCCTGCTCACGCTACTATATTACGTACTACTCTTGTTTACCTTGATGCACTTCCCCACTATTTCTCTCGTCTCCCATAAACACTGGTTAATCAACTCTGCCTTAGTTAGCTCAAGCTACTAAGGAACATCATACATAAAATCAATATGACACCCCTCAATCATGGATAAATAGTAAGGCGTTCAGGTGCAGAAACCAGAACCAAAACCAACAGATAGGCCAATAGTTTTTTGTTGTTTTAAAATGGCTTCAGGAAAGGAAATAGTATCTCAGACTCTCAGAGTATACTGCAAGCTAACTCATAAACCATCGATCAATAAATGAATTCAAATGTAGCTGGGATGTTTGATTTGAGTTTCTAATATCTGGTTTACGTTTACTGTACTAGCTATGATATGATATCGAGTTTGTTGAATGCAATGTGATTATTCTCTTCCAGCTTTGTGGGTTGAAGCAATTTTAAAATTGGGCCATCTTCTCTTCTTGGGCAGTCTGCCATGTCTCCTATGTTTGAGATGTTTGAAGGACACTTGCATACCTGAAGATGCTATGTTAAAGGATCCAAGGAGGCTCTATGCACCAGGTCGGATATATCACATTGTGGAAAGGAAAAGTTTCAGGTACCTTTTTTTTTTCTCTTTAGTGTTGATCTAGAGTGTAGAAAAACTATGTGAGGAACCTGAAATATAACATTGTGCAGAGTATCTTTCTTTACGAAGCAGTTAATGAGCAATAGCAGAGGCTCTCACAAATGTCAGAAGTAGAGAGAATATTATGCTAGTGATATAAAAAAAATCCTCTGTTCCCTAGTATCCTATGAGACCCTTCATGTTGTCAGTATGTAGCTCACTTATTCAAAAACTATTGATGACACAGCCCATACTGCTGTTTTATAATGCCTAAACCTATTTAACATGCTACTGATTTCTTCAGAATTTTTTCTCACTAATGATTACTATGTTTTTTTTTTTGCTATTAGAGACTTCCAGTATTTTCTTATATGCATTTTCATGGTGATATCCATGCAGGTGCGGAAGATATCCACCGGTGGTCAAAACAGCTGTGCCGGTAGATGGTAGATTTGAGCATGTCGTTCTTTCCTGTAACGCCACAATGGATCATGCCATTGTTTGGATCGAGCGGGAAGGCCAGAGAGCTCTGGATGTAAGTCTTGTGTATATACACAGCATATGTATGTCATATTGGTGTTTCTGACAGAAAAGTAAAATAAAATTATGTCTTACCAAATTGTAGTTTACATGTTTGGTAGCTTCCAAATACGCAATCCAGCACTTGGTCTCAAGCAGTGCATGCCATCTAGAGTAGATCAGGCTGTGTTGTGTAGCAGGTACTGGGTTCCAGTTGTGCACAATCTAGAGTGCGAAGTAGTTTTGAGTGTAGACGTGTCAACATGAAACTGTAAGATTGTTAAAGTGTCCAGGAAGGTGTAGAAATTTTATTTAACTTCAGATTCGAGTAGCACGCATCATACCATGTTCTGCAGCAATTTCCAGACTGAAACAGTGAATAATAAGAATGTCATATCACTGCTCATATGCCTGTGGACATGAACAGCTGATGCTGGAGAAGGAGCGCGCGATGGCGGCGCCATCGAACCAGCGGATGGAGCGGGACGAGACGGCGGTGCAGAGGGAACACGTGGAGGAGCACAAGGCGGCGCTGCAGAGGGCCGCCACGCTGTCGGTGTCTGGCATGGCGTCAATCTACGGCACGTTCGACGGCGGCCCACGACCGGAGAGGAGCGAGAGCTTCCCGCCACCGGCATCGTCGAGGCAGCAACAGCCACGGGTGAGCTGGAATGACCTGATAGAGCAGGTGTTTGACAAGGACGAGGATGGCCAGATAGTGCTGCGCAGCCCCTCCCCTCCTTCCTGACGCTGATCGTGTATGTAAAGTCCCTTCTTTTTGCTCTTGCGTTGTAAATTATTTTGATAGGATATTGTTAATTATTTGTTCATTCTGCGTTGTTCTCCAGTGCTTTTTACTCCATATATATCCTTGTATACATGTAGTAGGTCCTATCCCACCATGTCTGAAAAATAGCAGCAATGTTGAAAAAGACTGGCAAATTTTGAATCAAAATTCCGAATAGTGAGGACGCCATTGTGGGTTGTCCAATTTGAGATTATGGTTGGTTCTAGTCGGTCAGTAGAGGATTGGCAATTTGCGATGCTCAGTTTAAGATTTCTGTATTGGAATTTTGAATTTCGAAAATGATTTGTTTAATGTGATTTTTTTTTTCAAATAAGTATATTGTCCATTTTGAGAATACAGTGATTTTTGTGTGGCAATCATATGTACTGTTCTTTATCTTAACGGAATGAAACACAGCTCTCCCTGCGTGTTTTAATTAGGATAAAGAAGAATACAGTGATTGTGATGGTTTCATGGAGGAATGGAAACAATAATATCCAATTTGAGATTTTTTGTGTTCAAATTTTGAAATTTGTTTTGAGTTTGCGGATTTTTGAAATAATTCTTGAGTGAGTTTTTTTAATATCGGAAATGAAAATACAGTTGTGGAATGCTACAAACCAATTCTGAAAATATTATTGGTGACTAATTGGTGTTCCTAATAGGTGTTTATGTTGAAATAATGGATGGGCTTTAGGCCCATATATCAATTATTTCCTGGAAATTCTGAAATGCCCATTAATGGTTTCATGACATGGTGGGGAGTTTAGTCCTATCCCGGGTGTGGAGGAGTGTTTGGAACAAAATATAAGGAACTCTCCTCCACATCAGGGATGTGGAGGAGAGGAGTGATACACGTGCTCCTCCTCGTCCGCCCGCTTTCTACCTTTATGTTTCATGAATGAGCCGAGCCGAGCTCAGACATATGTCGTGTGTGCGTTTTATTTGGCCTGTTACAGACTCAGTTGTGGGCTTACTTCCACTTGTTCCACCCCGGCCGACTATATACCGTCGTTTCTCTTGCTGCTGCTCCTGAGGCCTCTGGAGCCACACCCTTTTGTGATCCTGCACCGGGTGAAGGGTAAGGTTTTCAGGGAGCGTTGTTGTGCCCTTTGTGATCCTGCACCGGGTGAAGGGCGATAAGGTTTTCGGGAGCGTCTTGGCCCGACTGCTCGCTTACATCGGTCTACATCCACGACTTCGACTACTTCCTCGACCACGGCATGGGTGATGCAAATGCTGCCACGGCCCTGACTTTCCCTGCTGAAGGTATGCATTTGCAGTACTTTATGTTCATAGATATGCATGTTCTATGCCTAGCACACCCTCACATGTTTACATTACAGTATGCCTTTAATCTTGCTAGCACAGACGCCATGTTTTCATATGGATTAAATTAATCAGAATCTTGTCCTCGCACAACGGGCCCTTGATCTTCTGAGAATCCGTGCTCCCCTGCAATGCACCATCACACGTGTCATAGGCACACCAACTAATATTATACATGAACCGAGCGCGGCATAAATAGAAAGGCGGGTTATCATGATTGTAGACTGATCGCTGCAAAATGTATGGCAGTTCCAGTACGTAGTAAGTTACCTTTTGGTTGGAATCACCAATCCCACACACCGTGATATACTTGCCGCACGGTAGAGCAGCCCCACCAAACTCAACCTGGAAAGGATTTCTTAGCACTAAATTTCAATGGTTTCAGGGTATATAACCAAATATATCGGTTTGATGCCCACTCTAAAAGTAAGATATGAAGGATGGGGTGACTAAGGTACACAGTATAGAGGCCTACCTGCAGGCCTTTATTTGCTAGGAACTGCTTGAAATCAGCCAATTTCAGATCAGCCACAAGAACTGACTTGTGGGCTGATGGAGTTGATGAGGGTGTAGCAGGTAAGCTTCTAGTCCACCTTTCCAACTTCTGCATCGACCCAGATACAGAAAGCAGTAGTGTCGGAGTCGTTGCTCTGTTACAGAAAGAAAACCTCTTAGCGCAGTAAACGAACAACAAAGTGAAGAATTCAACAACTAACCAGATGAAACAATATGGGAGAGCTCTATGGTCAGCAGCTCTAGACTGAAACCAGATAGTTTCTGGTGATCACTGGCCCAGTTTTTGGCATGGTTCCCTCAGGTCTCAGGGTTGATGAGCAAATCCAACTGTTAGACATTAGTTAAGTGCTTATGGCTGGTAACTAGCTTGGAAATGGAATGTGCTTCCTGACTGGAAAGCAACAACGCATTTCTAGGCTTCCATATTGGCAATTTGGAAACATGCTTGTATTCTAAGAGGCTAGAAGAACGTGCAAGTCGTCGAACTGCCATGCAGGGTAGATTACAACAAGAGGGTTATTCAAGTGAAACTGAAGTAATTTTGTTGAACTGAACAAAACAGAGAATACTTCAGTGGTTGTTCAAGTGAACTGCAGTTTGCTTCGATGAACTGAACATACAGCAGGAGTGAAGGTACATTTACATACCTGATTTATGTACAGAAAGATACCACGCAAGCTTCGTGCGCAAGATGTGCATGGATTGATAGAATTCTACATTGCTAAAAGAATGTACAACTCCAAGACAGAGCCCTGCAGAATAGATTGAAAGAAAACATTCTTCAGAACTTCAAATAATCTGGTAACAAGGCAAAGCAAACCCAAAAAAACAAATGATTTGGAGATGCTACAGTTTATGGAAGTACAGGTGTGTATGGGATGATGTTGCATGTACTGACCAGTTTTATGTACTGCTGGAAGATGCAAACTGAGACATCCGTGCTTGCAGTGGCAACTTAGAAATATACTTACTTGGATTATAAGAGGCTAGAAGAATGTACAGGTGGAAGAAGTGCCCTGCAGAGTAGATAAAAAAATAGATAGGTTATTCAGGTGGAATGGCAGTAATTTCAATGAACTGAGCAAAACAGAGAATAACTACTCCAATGCTTCAGAGGTTAGGGAAAGGCAGGGGGAATCAGTGAGTAGGAAGTAGGAATGAGTGGCTGTTACCTTTGGTCAGATTAAGTTATGATCTTGGGGATGGTTCCTCTTAACTTGCGGCAATGCCTCTTTAGCTCCTCGTTGTCACAATAACGGACATCCAATACTTGCAATGATCTTGGGAGGTCGCCCTTGGGCAGCGAATTGATTGCAGTACTCCCGAAGATCTTTAGTTCCTGCAGAGACCTTGGGAGGCCATCCTCCGGCAGCGACTTTAAGGCGGGGCAGCCCCAGATTTCCAATTTTTGCAGAGAGCTTGGGAGGCAGTTTTTGGGCAGAGACACCAGGGCATGGCAGTTCCAGATTTCTAATACATGCAGCGAACTTGGGAGGCTGCCCTTGGGTAGTGACTTGATGGCAGGACAGTTGATGATCAACAATTTTTGCAGAGAATTCAGGAGGCCGTCCTCTGGCAACAACCGGATGACTTGACATGACCCTATCCATATTGTCTTGAGGCTGGCAAGTCTATGTAGACCTGCCGGGAGGCACTGCAGCTTGTTGCAACTCGAAAACTTGAGCGTCTGGAGGGAGGTGAGGAGCTCAAGGGCCTCCCCTTGCTCGTGTGTGAAGTGCTCAGCATCATCGTTGCAACCAATAGTTAGGGTGGTGAGGTAGGAAGAGAGAAGGCTGCAGCTATGAGCAGTAAGCAACCCTGCAATATCATCTGTTGTCAGCTCAAGCTCCTGATGTCCAGAGGAGCAGGGAAGAAGCACCTTGTCAAGTTGCTCAAAACCAGCGAAGAATTTGTGGGTTCTGTAGACGCATAAGTTTGTGAGGTGGCCTTGGGCGAGGAGAGGGACTATGCCTTCGCCTCTGAACTCCCCACAACCTTTCAAATATAATTCTTTCAGGGAGGTCGGAAAAGGAATAGAAGAGAATGAATAGGAGTGGAGTAACTTGGGGCATTCCCATATTCCCAAAACTTGGAGGGAGCGGAGACCTTGCAGCCCATCTCCTTCCTCGTCACCTTCCAGCGAATTGGAGAGCAAGCTCAGCTCTGGGAACTCTTCGATGATTAACTTCTGCAGCTGGGGAGGCAAAAGCAGCACTCCGTCTACTCCTCCTTTTAACTCTTGCTGCTGCTGCTGCTGCTGCTGTCCGATTTGCCCATGATGCAATTGTTCAGCAGCAGAAGAAGAAGATGATGATGATTGCCCTGCCACAGCCAGCCATTTTATGTCCTGACAATCCATTATTGTCATATCGGTGAGCTCCGGCGCAAGTGAGAGCAGTTGTGTCAATTCCTTACCATTGCAACCACATCGCACGACACTTATCTTTTTAACAGGTAGCTGGCATCGGACATGACTCACACTTTCAACCGGGGATAATACATTACTTGAGTCACTTATCTCGAGGAACTCCAAAGATGTTAGCAATAGAAGGCAATTGAGCAGCAGAGGAGAGCAACTTTTCATCACCAATTTTTTCAGATAAATTAGATTAGAGAAAACCAACTCATTCAAGATCACACAATCCTCACCATACTTTCCCTCCACTTCCAGTGAACAAGTTGAGTCTGATCCATTCTCTGCTTCGTAAACTAGCTCCTCAAGACCATTGCCCACCCGTTTTATCACAGCGGAGCAAGGGCCAGAAGTCCAAGGGATTGGAGGCAATGACAATAGCTTTGGGCAGTCTTCTATCATAAGAAACTTCAGTCCTGGAAACCAACCCATGCTCTTCTCTTGCTGTGGCAGACCACTACTATGATATGAAAATCGCAGCTCAGTGAGTTCAGAGCAATCTTTAATGGTGAGTTCTTCTAGCTGAGAGAACAAATGAGAAGTATTGTCCCAAACCCATTTTCTCAATCTTGGTATCTTAACCAATTCCAGCCTTTTCAAATTTTGATATCTTTGGTTTAAGATACAGTCCTGATACTCTTCACCAAGATCATTGACCATCCACATCTCTCCTAAAGGTGGAAGGTTTCCCCAAGACAAATCACCCAGAGAAAGAGATTCCAGATTCTTGACGGTGAGGTTTGAACCTAGCCATCTTGGACAAGAAGTGCCTCCATGCCCTCTAATGCTTAGGCATTGAAGATTGCTGTGTGGTACAAGACTTTCAAGGATATTTTCTTCAAATTTAGGATCCCTGTTAGATCGCTGAACATCCCATTCTAATATTAGCTCTTTCATGTGGCTTTTCTGTATCAGTTTTGATTCAGCTGCTTCCTCTTCTGATTGCACCTTTTCAAGATTGTAAATTCCAAGTAATCCTCCAATATTTGCCAGTTTCCCTAGTTGACTCGGTTCAAACAACTTACTTTCTTTTCCCACTCTAAATGCCCTTAATTCATTGATGAATATTAGTTTTCCCACCTCAAATATGCCAGAGTGAAGTTCTTCTTGGGGCACAATGAAATGGCGCAATTTTACAAGGTTGCTGATATGTTTTGTTGAACCGAAGCTGCCCTTCCATCCTAGTAGATCAATAACTTCCAAGTGATATAATCTACACAGCACACTAGGTACACACAAGCCTTTGTCATCACGGAAACCAGCAGACTTGATCCTTAAGTAGCGAAGATGAACAAGCTTTGATATGTTGGGCAACACATCCTCCACATTATATGATGCTCCAGACAAAAAGATAGTACGAAGGGCTCTAGCTTCCAAAAATAAACCACGGAAAACCCTTGAAAAATTTGCATGGTATTCTCCAAATAGCATCAAAGTGTGTAGGTTTTGAACTTGAAATCTTTTTTGCAATGCCCACAAACCCCTCTTGTAGTCTTCAAAAGTCACTGTGTCCTTGACGTCCGCATCATCTACAATGATAGACAAATGACGTACAGATGGGGGAATTTGTATGGACATCACATTAGAGCTGGATATGCTAAGACACTCATATGATGAGACCTTCACTACCAACTCAAGTAGTAGATCATGGATGGTGTAAGTGTAACGAGGACTACCAAAGCTCGATACATTCTTTTTGAAAAAACCCTGATTAACCAAGTCAGTTAAGTAACACAATCCAACATCTTCAATTCTTTTCTTTTGATGATCATCCGAGTGTAAAATACCAAGTCCAATCCACAGATGAACCAACTCTTCTGCATGAAATTCATAATCTTCAGGAAACAATGCACAGTAGGAAAGGCACTGTTGCAGATGGAAAGGGAGATAATCATAGCTAAGCTTGAGGGCTGGCATAATGTCATTATCACTAACTTGTGACTCCCACTCTTTACTTTCCGAAATTCTTGTCCAATGGTCACGTGTAAGTTGGTTTCTGAGCAATCTACCCACAGTTTTTGCAGCAAGAGGGGAACCCTTCAAATTTTTCACTATTTTGAGCCCAACATCATGTAATTCAGAATGTTCTTGCCATGGTTGTTGTTGGTCCCCAAATACACATGCTTCAAAGAAAGACATCATATCTTGAGGACCAAGATGTTCCATTTCTATAGAATGGTCAACTGTCCTGACCATGTTTGCTACCCCTGGAATTCGAGTTGTGACTATAACCATATTGCCTTCCGTCCCAACTTTTTTGAACGGAGCTAATAGTTTTTTCCACTCATCATCATGATATTTCCACACATCATCCAAGACAAGTAAGAACCTCTTTGATCTTAACCTTTGTTCAATTTGCTCTTCTTTGCTACTGCCATTTTTGCTTTCACTGCTGTTATCTTTAGGGATCTGCTCCAAAATCTCTTGTGCCAACCTGTCTGCCGTGAAGTTGAGAGAGACACATATCCAAATGGTAACCTGGAAAGAGCTCTTCACTTCTTCAAATATGTGCTGTGTAAAGGTTGTCTTCCCAACACCCCCTGGCCCAACAATTGGAAGGACAGTAAGTTGTTTGGAAGAATATTCACCATGAGTGATGCCATCTATGATTTCCTTTTTCTGTGTATCCCTCCCATATAGTTGGGGCTCTATAATTTGTGGGGTGGTTTTGGGCCGATCCTTAGAAATCACGTCTGGGTTAGGAATACGGCTTAAGCTTAGTAGATCTAGATTGAGAATGGTGGAGACCATAGCACATACATGCTTCAGCTGTTCTGTGATGTCTATCATTCTCTTGGACATTTCCACCCTATCAAACTTCAGTTTTGGTGTTTCCTCTATGGTGCGAACTCTCTGTGTCGGTGCCTTGGGCGGGCAGGCGCCACAGAGGAGCCGCCATTTGCTTGCAGCCCGCGCGTTGGACGATTCGACTAACTCACTGGTATGAGGAGAAGAGTAGCAGCACGGGAAGTGTTTACCAACAGCAGCTTGAACAGCACCAGAGGCAACCTTGGGCATGCTGCATCCGCCGGCACATGAGCATCCACGGCTCCCACCAATATCTTCTTGGGCATCAAGTGGGCTAGCAGCACACGAGCAGGAGCACATGGACTTGATCTTGCCGGCAACAGATCTAGCCGTGTGGCGAGCGTTGAGGGCGAGGCCCTGGAGGCAGCCCAGGTCATCCACGCCGGCTGCTGCGTGGTAGGTGCCTTCCAGCGCGTCCTTTTTTTTTT
>LR738712.1:846717-880623 GCA_902687465.1 Secale cereale
AAAAAAAAAAACATTTTTGGCTCATGTGGATTGCTGAGAGAAACATTCATGAGCTTTGAGTGATGGACCGCCGCGTTGATCCACTTGAAGGAGACCAAATCCTTTTAACAGATAAGAAAAAGGATTTGTTGACGCTCACTCGCAGTGCATATGAACCATCATCAATCAGAGTGGCCAATTGTTTGGACTGCACCACCAACTCTTCCCAGCTTACTTTATTTACTACAAGTGGTTTGCTTGCTTATCCGCTAGTGGAAGTGCATATGATCCAATGAACCGCTGGCAAAAACGTTATTTTTTGACAAAGTCATCGCCCTTTTTTGACAAAAACGTTCACCTCTGTCTGAATACAGCAAGCATGAACACAACATGAATTATCTGCAGCAAGCATGAACACTGCCAGTGGACACAAGAAAAACAGAACCAGGAGCAGCATCACGGTGCTCAATTCTTCAGTGGACTGCGATGTTAATTCTTGAGCGATCAATCGTCCAACACAAGCACTGCCTTGGCTGGATGGGGATTATTCGGCTGGGGGCTCCACAGAACCCTGATCAAACAACGCATCACATTTTAATCCCCAGATAAGTCAAAAAATTAACTGCCTAGTGAACAAGCCGAGATAGACTAGACTGGTCAATCTGATGTTCTGCCGGGGGGGTAAATAAATCAACCGCATGCATGATTACTTACTCCGATTAGATGCACTGCTTGCAAGTGAGCCTGATGAGATTAGATTAGATTAGATGGGGTTGTAGATAAGCTTATTGTAATCCATGTGCATTGCAAGGGAGGATCATCAGCATCCATCACAGTTGCCGATTGTTTAGTCCAGTTTGCCCAAATCCGCAGCAACTCTTCCTAGCTTATTACTTTGCTGCTGGTGGAAGAGACAGGTCTAAACAAGCACTGACTCGACCTCTAAGATGTGAATTCACAGTTGAGTATCCATCTGAACTATGCGCATCACATCAGGAAATAGTGCAGTTCAGATGCATCCAGCGGCTCTACGGATGTCCAAAACTCCAAATAGGCAAGCAACAAATGATATACTCCCTCTGTTATTTTCTCTGTAATAAACAGACATATATCCATCTGAGCTACATCCATTTCCGCGACAAGTAATTCCAAACGGAGGGAGTATGAGCTATAGACCATCCACATCACGAACTAGGAGCATCATGCAGCATAACCTGCCGGTGGATGGATGGAAGAAACAAAAGTCTTGTCTAGATACTCAGATGTATCATCATCATCCTTAACAATGACGCTCGGCCCTACTTACAGGATTATGATCCCCCATTTCATCATCACACCAGGAAGCAGTGCACTTCAGATGCCTCACACTAACTAACATACAGTAGCCATATATAGTTCTGGTTAACACTACACATCACACCGAATTACAATTACGGATACAAATACTCGTTGGTTCCTCAAAAATCCAAAGAAATGGGAGACCTTTTCGTTCCATAAATTACGGTGGTTATTCATGAGTATATAAAGCAGACAATTCGCAAAAAAAAAAAAAAATCAGGCAGCAAGTAGCACCTGTACTACAGTGGTTATTCAGGACTCTAGCTAACAAATACACCACAGGCATAAATAACATTTCGATGGATCCCCGAAATTCTAAACACGAGTAGCAGATCTTGATAATATACCCTTGCAAGTAACAACAGAATTCTGATCAAAAGCACATCACACAGGAATAACACTCATTGGATCCTCAAAATTAAAAGCAACTCCAAGACTTTTTTCGTCTCATGAAGGCAAAAACAATTGCTGCTCCAAGTAGGAACAGAGCAGGCAACAAGCAGTTAACATGGTATGTAATTCTGTTTTTTTCATTCACTGCAAATAAACATATGTTCCTTCTGAGTTATTACACCATCCACATATGGAAGCGATGCAGTTCAGATGCACCAACGTATACTAATAGTACTAGCTTTTTCTTCTTTTCCAAGTATATATACAATTTGTGTGAGTTCTAAAGATACATTCCATGTACATAACACAACCTAAACACAGATTAGAAGGATAGATAATAAAGCCCTTCCTTCCTTCCTTCCTGATCGCTATCGCAAATTATCCATCATACACAATGTGCAACAGGAGAAGGGCCAACCCAAATCAAATGTACACATACATACCGGCGGGGGCTCCTCGGTCGTCTCCTACAAGAATATATCGTCGACGCCCACGGCGGTCGACGGCGGCGCCTCGTCCTCCTCCTCCTCCATCTCCGGCTCGGGCTCCATGCCGAACTCCGGGGAGTCGATGTCGGCGAGGTTCTTGAGGTCCACCACGGAGAGCTCGTCGAGCCTCTTCACCACGAGGTCGGCCGCGCCGAGCTCGTAGACGGGGTGCTTGCTCGCGACGGCCACGCACTTCATGCGGGCGTCGTGCGCGGCCTCCACGGCCGAGTTGGAGTTGCCGAACACGACGCAGCGCTCGGGGATGAATCCCAGCAGCTGCGCGGCGTAGAGGAACAGCTCCGGGTCGGGCTTGCCCCGGTACACGTCCTCCGCGGCCACGACGGCGTCGAAGAAGCCCCGCGCGCCGACGGCCTCGATGGCCGCCTCCACGGCCTTGCGCGGCCGCGTGGAGGCGACGGCGAGGGGGATCTTGTAGTTGACGAGCGTGCTCATGAACTCCCGCGACCCGTCGCGCATCTGGCTGGCGGCGCCGCGGAGCCCGCCGTGGATCTCCTCCTTGCGGGCCGCCAGTCGCCGCAGCTCCGCGGGGTCCCGGGACCAGCAAAGCACCTCGGAGACGGCGTGCTCGGCCTTCATCCCCTCGACCCGCCGCAGGACGAAGGCTGGGGGCGGCGACTTGCCCTCCTCCTCGGCCAGGGTCAGCCACGCCTGGCGCTCCAGCCGCGTGTCGTCCTCCACCACCACGCCCTCCCACTCGAAGATGACGCCGAGCCAGCCGCAGCCCATGCGCTCGAGCCGGAGCAGCGGGTTGTGCAGGCTCGGGTCGTCCGCCCTGTTCCGTGGCGGCCACGACGGCGTCGCCGCCGGGGCCGCGTCGTCCGTCCCCAGGCCCGGGCCGCCCGTGTCGCCGTCTCCCGGGATCCCCCGGAACTCCTTTCTGGGGACGGCCTCCTTGGTGAACCCCACCGCCGCCAGCGCCCTGACGGGCCAGTCCGCGAGCCGCTGCCCCGGAGGCGACGGCTGCCTCCGGGCCACGAGGCGGCGGCCCGCGAAGGGCGTGCGGAGGGGCCGGCAGCTGACGACGTGGAGCAGCGTCCGGCGGGGCCGGTGGTGGTCGAAGGGGTGGCGCGCGATGAAGGAGGTGCCGGCGCTGACCGTGTCCACCATCATCATGGCTGCCGCTGCGTCTGGATCCGCCCTCCTCCGCCTCGCCCACCTACCGGTCGATCAATCAATCAAGAAGAAGAAGGAGCAAACGACGAGATCCCCGAGCTCCTCCGCCCGAAATTCCTCCGCTTTATCGCTGATTCCACGCTGCAATAAGAAGAACGAGAGGGAAACCGCTCAGAAGTCAGAAACCCAATCCGCCGGAGGAAGAAGAGAGGAAAGGTACGAAGAAGAAAGAAGAATCCATGGCGAGAAGCGGACGAAACAGAGCAACGGAACCAACCAACGAGAAGGCGGGCAACCAGAAGATAAACAAAGAAAGAAAGAAAGAAACCGAAGCAAATTGGATGGATTCGATTTGGGGATTCTTGGACCAATCTATCTATAGATAGATAGCCACCCCTCCCCTGGATTCGATTCGGTTTGGGTGGTTCCTCTCCGGGCGGCTGGGAAGCAGGGAAGGGGGAGGGAAGGAGGAGGGCACCGTACCGGCGATGGACGGCGGCGACCGGAGAGGAGAGGGCCTTGGCTTCTGGTTCGTCGGTTCCTTGCTCCTTGGTCTCTTCTCGTTTCCTCCACGCGATTGATTGATGGAAAAGACTGGGATTTTTCTATTGGACGATTGGTTCTCGCTGCCGTGCCGTGGCGGTGGTGGTGGTGGAGGAGGGAGGCGAGACGAGTCCCCGCCCGATGCGCGACACGCGGCCGGCTTCGGAGCGAACGTGAGGTGGAGGTGGCGCCTCTCCCCTCCCCTTCCGGCCGCCTCGGAATTACCTCGCGGCTTCCTACCTTTTCCTTTTCCTTTCTTTCTTTCTTTTATTATTCACTATATATAGTAATAATTACATAATAAATTCAATAATAAGTTTATTATGCTATGAGTGGCTATTATCGATCGCCGGCCCGGCCCTAAAATCCAGGGCCTAGGCCCGACGGGCTTGGGCCTGAGTGTTGAGCCCACCAACATGGCTTGGACGGGCTTGGGCTTGGCATATTGACATTTGCTCGGCCACGGCCCTAAGCCCCAAGGGATTTTTACCATATGGGACAGGCTTGGGCTTGAAAAGTAGGCCCGATGGTAGGGACTGGGCGGGCCCGGGCCTTAGTTTTCTGCCATGGGCTTTTTTAGGCCCGCCCCGGCCCATGGCCAGATATATCTCTAATGGCTATGGAGGTGCAGCCCATGTTTTTAGATATTTTTTTCAAGCTTTGTTGGGTTTATGTCCTGTTCAACAAGGCAAAACGGCATCGGCTCCCTAAAGATGGAATATGGGGTCTTAGCACGACAACTTTCCGGTTGTTTTCCTACAACAAGATTTGCCCGGCTCCGGCGAGATAGGGGCGATGACAGCGGCGCACCTTCGGCTCGCTGCAGTGCTTGTAGTCGTCGCTAAGTGGCCTACGAACCTAGATGCAATCTTTATTATTTCTAGTGTTCGTTGTACTAGCATGATTGAAGATGAATATATTTAAAGTTTTTTCGCAAAATAAATAAAGCAAATGATATAAATAACTATGTTACCAAGTCAGTCCCGTTGCATTCATTGGGAAATACACGATTTTTTTTTTGTTATATTGTAAATGTTCATATAAAAGATCTTTTGGCTTTTTTTTAAGAGAAAAGGTACGAGAACGGAGCGAGCATCTAGTTTATCGACATCAAGCCAACTTTTCACCTGTTATAGTTGTTTTCTTTCTCTTCTTTTTGGGTATCCTATGTTAGGCGTGTGATCAATTTTGTAATGCACAAATTAAAAAAAAATTAACATGTTGCGCATAGTGAAAATGACAATCAAACGAAACCAGGCACGCGGTCTTGCATATAAGGAAAACATATCACGTCCATCTCTACTTGTAACATCGGCACACCAACATGGACCTCTAACACGATTAAAAAAAATACACATACATGTAGTACAAAGCGGTCTTGGCCGTAGTACAACAACTTCGGTGTGGTTGGAGTCGTCGTCGAAGGATGTCACCAAGCACAGAGCACAAAGGGGCACCATTGATTCTTCAAAATTAATATTGGCATGCATGGTATCTTCTGTTTGGGATGTTATGCACATGTACTACTATGTTTTGTGTAACCTCAAGCTACATCATCTATTTTGTTATTAATGGTGCTTTCATTCTCTTCTCTTTTGATTACTCTGCACATGTACTACTAGCATGCTTTCTTCTTTTTGGAGCATTATAGGCAGTACTAGATGATACCTCGTGCACTGTTGTGGAACATTTGTATGTAATAACATTAGTATGTTAACTTCTAGCTTATTAATTTTCTAACCATGGTAGCGTGACACATGATAAAATGACTGATCAGTAACTATAATTATTACTCCCTCCATACAGAAATATAAGAGTGTTTAGATCACTACTTTAATGATCTAAAGTGGCTCTTATTTCTTTAAAGAGGGAAATACTATACAACAACTAATCTCGTAGTTACACATTAATCCTAAGCATGCATACTGTACTGCAAGGCGGGTTGAACAAGGCTTTTACACAAGCAAGCATGTTATGCTAGCATCAAATAATGCCAACGCAGTACTATAGTGGAGTGACAAAATAGGCTATGCATCAACTCTGTATCGAGACACACTACAACATCGTAAGCTAATGCAAGCAGGAGGGGGAAGAATGGGATCAGATATAATCAAGGAGGATGTAAGCCTTACCTGGTGTCCATGCTTGGTAGATGATTAGTACTTGATCGTATCTCACGTCATCTCCGAGTCCTATCCGCAAGGAACCAAAGTAACATTGGAAAAGAACAATGGACGTAAATTCACTACTATGACAGGGTACAAGGTAAGCAGACATCCTTGCATGTATTCAACCAAACAACGTGTAGTAGTATGAGCCCATCCAGTGCGAGCAACCAAACACAGTGCATATAATCGTTGCTACGATGTAGGGAAGCAACATGCAGGCAACCAAACAGTGTGCAGATGGTGGTTTTTACCTGCATTAGCTCAATCAAGCTGACCTGGGACACGTATGCAAAGGGGTTAAAAACAACGCAGGCAACCAAACGTGTCATAGGTCTCGCTTGCCGCGAGGTTGTGCCTACACAATTCCTTCATGTGGCTCGAGCGAACAAGTTGTGTGTTAGCAGTTTTAAGAAGGTTCTGCTCATAGTGAGGGTTGGTTCGACGAACCATCTACATGTTCTTGTGTTTTGTTTTCTACATGTTTTCTCGATTGTTTTTTTTTTATACTTCCTTTTCGTTTTATTAGTACTATTCTTTTATCCTTGTTGAAATACATGTCAACTTTATTACATACACATTAAACATTATTAACAACATGAACAGTATTTAGAAACACGTTCAATAGTTTTGAAATACACATTAAACTATATCTGAATACATATTTGCAAACATTTCATTAGTATTAAACTTTATAAGTGGTGCAAAAAATTATATGTTATATGAATAGTTTTCTAAAAATTTACAACATTTAATTGCATCATGAAACATATTTTCAGAATGTGAGGACATTTTCCTGAAACGTGTATTTTAAAAAAAATCAAATATTAATTGTTTTCGGTACGTACTAAAAAATGTTTTCAAAGAGATGTTTGGTACGTACTAAAAAATTCATCATCCACTAAAATAATGTTTGCCGCATATGAAAAGAAAATTTTAAAATATTATCATATTTTTTTTATTTTTTTGTGAGAAAAATATATTTTTTCAATTAGAAAAGGGGAAAACTAGAACAAAAAGTAAAACAATATTGAAGACAAAGTTGCAGCTGCAGAGAGAAAAAAGCTTCGTATTTAGTTAAATGGGCCAATTGGCACAGCAAGTTAGACAAGCTTCCCAGTCCATGTGTTGCGCGGAGGAAATGCACCAATCACGCACCATTTAGTTAAATGTTAGGAATTTCAAAAACTGTTCACATTTTGGAAAATATACCCAGGTTTGTATAAATGATCCTTTCTTGAAACATAAAATAAGATTTTAAAAAATGGAAAAAATATTAACAAAAGGAATGAAAAATCTATAATGATAACAGCGAAGGAAACAATAAAAAATTGATCTTATATTTTTCATTTTTTTGTGAGAAATATATTTTCAAATAGAAAAGGGGAAAACTAAAACAAAAAAACAAAACAATATTTTTTGAAGACAAAGTTGCAGATACGAGACAGGGCCACCCGTCATTCTCGCAACTCCCCTCGTCCACGCGCTCGTCTCCCTTCCCCCAACCTCCCGAGACGCCCACCACCACCGCCGCCGCCGCCGCCGCCGCCAAATCTCCGGTCCACCACCGCCGCCGCCGCCGCCGCCGCCAAATCTCCGATCCACCACCGCCGCCGCCGCCAAATCGCCGGCCGCCCAGGAGGCTCCTCTGCTCCTGGCCTCCTGCCTCCCCATTGCGCCCTCGCCCTGCCCGGCGCTCGGCGCCAGCCTTGCCACCGCCCCCGGCCGCGACCCTGCCCTGTCCCGGCCGCCTGGCGCCCCTGCAAGCCGGCGGCGCCGCCCAGTCCGCACTAGGGCACTCGGCTCGGCCTGATTTGAGGTACCGTTCATCCATTCCCAAATTCCCCAATTTTTGATTTAGGGTTTGCTTGCTATTTGTTGTGTTGTGCACTGCCTGTGTGGTAATATAATTTTTGATCCGAGTAATTACTAGTTACAAGGTACACCACAACATCCTAAACTGACAAGAAAAGGCTAATTCAGACATCTTACACTGGTTCATGGTTGCATCAGAAATCTGAGACTATTAATTTTGTTTTCTACTTTTGAGGTATTCAACTGAATGTTGAACTTACTGTCCAGGTCCAGCCATGCTTAATTAAACAGAATTCATGTTGTATTATGGGTCTTAATTGGATTGAGGGGCTGTAATAAGGTTGTGTATTTAGTTTCATGCTCACAGCATCTTCACTCAAATGGCCAGTAGCTTAAGCTACTGTTGGAAAGGCGTGTAATTTACGCATGCTTTCAAACAGAGTTGGAAAGGAGTACCAAACTACCCATCTGTTCCTTCCCTTTTCTGCCATGAGTTTAGTCAAGAGCAAGTTGAGAAATAAGATGGGCGATAGTCTTTTGGATGATTGTCTAGTCACATACATCGGGAGGGATGCTTTCTCCGAGGTGAATGAAGATGATATAATTGATACCTTCATGGCAATGCAAAAGCGTAAGCCAGAAACATAGTCTTTTTGAACTTCTCAAGGTATGTACTATGGTCCATGTATATGTACTATGTAGGCTTTTTTATGCAAAACAGAGATTTAATTGAGGATTTTAGTGTTTTTGCAAGTCCATATTGTGATATTGATCTATTTCTTTGTGATATTGGCAATTAGTTAGAACTTTCACATGTCATATTGCTTATCAAAAAAAAGAAAAATTGGGGCGGACCACCCTGGTGTCAAATGCTAGCTCCGCCACTGGTTCTGGGGTGTTATCTGCGTTTCCATGTTCCCTGTGCCTCACATTCCTAGGCTCCTAATATGTATTGGATGGACACAGCAACTCTGCATACGCGCTCTTGCTCACTCGTTATCTTGCCTCCGTGACTTGTGTTGTGGCAGCTTGAGTTGCTCCACTATATATGGGGTTATACGGCTCTGCACATACAAATTATTAGGGAGGAACACGTTCTTAGCCAGCTTTCCTCCATTCAATGCCATGCATGGTGGTAATTGACTGGCCAATTAACTAGCAGGTTGTTTACCCAATTCATGTGAGGACAGTACAACCGAGGCTGAGTAAATAGCAAAAAAGAACCACACATGTACAGGCATACAGCACGCTGACCCTCTACCCGACACCCAGCCGCCGGCCGTCCCCGTCCCGGCCTCGCCGGCCGCCGGCCGCCCAAGAGGCTCCTCTGCTCCTGGCCTCCTGCCTCCCCATTGCGCCCTCGCCCTGCCCGGCGCTCGGCGCCAGCCTTGCCACCGCCCCCGGCCGCGACCCTGCCCTGTCCCGGCCGCCTGGCGCCCCTGCAAGCCGCCCAGTCCGCACTAGAGCACTCGGCTCGGCCTGATTCGAGGTACCGTTCATCCATTCCCAAATTCCCCAATTTTTTGATTTAGGGTTTGCTTGCTATTTCTTGTCTTGTACATGTGCACTGCCTGCCTGTTGTGTATCCTGTTCCTCCTACCCGAGCGGCTTCTCATGTGAAATATTATGTCCATGTTGCTGTCTCGCTAGTTCCCTGCCGGGGATTCCCATCACCGCTTCAGTTTGCTGTCACACCTTGCCTCTTTGAGTAGCCCATCTATACTGTCCAGGCTTTAGATAGGAGGCTCATTTGACTAGATTTGTCACCCAAGCAGCAGCCCGAGAAGTTTCATTCATGTCCTGTTCCTGCATTCTAGTTTCTGGCAGCCAAACGCTACTACTGTTGCAATTCAAGTCTTCACTAATGCTATGCTGTTTTTTATAACTGGTTTCAGCATAACTTGTCAAATGCTTATCATCTTGTTCTGGGACATTCTCTCAGATTTTTTTATGCTTCTGCGACATGCTGCCTGGTGTCATTTTAACATATTAAACAAATAAGATATGATATTGCCTGCAAGCCTTCCTCAAACCATGGTTGCTCTTTTAAGCCTGCATACTTTATTTTGATTTCCTTTTTTCCACAAAGCCATCTGGTTGTGCCATATAGATTTCCTCTTCTAAATAACCATTTAGAAAAGCAGTCTTGACATCCATTTGATGGAGATCAAGCTCAAAATAAGTAGTGAATGCACTCAGGATGTGAATAGAAGTGAATTTTGCAACAGGAGAAAACGTTTCCGTAAAGTCCACTCCTTCCCCCATTAGCAACTAATCTAGCTTTATATTTTTGTACACCTTCTGAAGCACACTTGCCGCCCATGGCTCGGCACCGCCCGCCTGCTCAAGACGACCGCCAGGTGCACTCCTCGCATCGCGACCACCGCCTGTACAATGAGAAATGTTTGGCATGTCAACGGTTGATTGAAAAGATAAGATTACCTAGTCATGTTTTACAAAAAGATCATGTCATACTTGTTTTGATTTAGTTTTCAAACTGATTTTTTCAAACTGATTTTGATTGCACAGGAATAATGATGCTGAGCTGTTACTCAAAATCACTTACAAAAGACCAGTCGGCCCCTCCTTGTTGTTTCAGTAAGTCTCTTATAGCCTAAAGCTTTTTATTGTATTAACGGTGGTGGTGTGCTTATCATATTTTGATCTGTTGTACTCTTTGACAGGAGAGATTTCAACAAGACTGCAGAAAAGAATGTCAAAAGCTATATGGCGGTCTGGGACAAAATGAGTGGCCATGTAAGTTATTTTTTACCGACATTGCCTGTATCTAACTAGCGGTTGGGGCGCCACCCTGTGGCACCGCTTGAGAGAAAGTTGGGTGGTGCCAGATAGAAGGCGCCCCTTTCACTTTCCTATTTATACTATGTAGTGTTTGTTAGATGTGTATAGTTACTGTACCTTAGTTACTGTTCAGTTACTGTTCATCTCATGTATGTATATGTTCTGGCCTTTGGCCCCTCAGTAAAGAGAGTTGCCCATTCATAACATGGTATCAGAGCTTAGGTTAGCCTCTCTCCCGCTCCCGCCCGATGCAACTCCGGGCGCTTGCTCCGCCGCCGCCTGACCCACCGGCAGCTGCTGCCCTTCCTCCTCGTCCCTCCCTCGTCCTGCAGCCGCTGCCGCTGCTCCCCCTCGCCTCCACCGGCGGGCGCTCTCCGGCCGCCCAGCTGCTGCTCCCGCAGCTGCTGCCTTCGCAGCTGCTGCTACTGCTGCCGGCAGCTGCTCCCGCAGCTGCTCCCGCAGCTGCTCCCGCTGCTCCGGTCGCCGCCCGCAGCTGCTGCTGCTCCGGCCGCCGCCCGCAGCTGCTGCTGCTCCGGCCGCCTCGCGCCCTGCTGCGGCCGGCCCGCCTCCGGCCGTCCCGTGCCTGTCCACCGGCGCCTCGGTTGCGCCAGGCCCGTGCCGCTCTGCCCCGGCCGCGCCTGTGCTGCTCTGCCCCGGTGCGAGCCCGATCCCGATCTGGATCGCGATCTACTGTAGACGTCTACTGTAGCAGTTGACAAAAAAAAAACGGACTCCTGATGTCCTCTTCAGGCTACATCGCTGTTCCTCGGTGTTCGGTGATCTTCGATGGCACCAACTATGCTGAGTTTGCGGGCTTCATGCGGATCCACATGCGCGGCCTTCTTCTGTGGGGCGTTCTTTCTGGCGAGGTCCCCTGTCCGCCCTGCCCTGTCGCTCCCGTGGCTCCTACCCCACCGGTGCCGCCTGTTCTTGCTGCTGGTGCTTCCCAGGCTGATCGGGATGCAGCCAAGGCCCTCGATGATGCTGCGGTGGAGGCTTATGATCAGCAGGTATCAGCCTATTCCGATGCTCTTTCTCTTTACCGGGATGGTCTGTCTGCTTACACTCAGTGGTGCAATGATGATGCTCGAGCTGCTGCTGTTCTCACTGCGAGTGTCCTCCCTCAGTTTGCTTCAGAGTTCATGAGCCTCGGTACTGTTGCAGCGATGTGGTCTTACCTCTGTCAGCGCTATCAGCCCTCTGGTGATGCGCTCTACTTATCAGTGGTGCGTCAGGAGCACGCTCTTCAGCAGGGTGACTCTTCGGTTGATGAGTTCTATACACAGAGTTCTGCCATCTGGCGCCAGCTTGACTCACTTCGGACAGTTGTTTGTGGAACTTGCCGTTGCTGCCAGACTATGAGGTCCGATTTGGAGTTTCAGCGTGTTCATGAGTTCTTATCTCGCCTCCGCTCCGAGTTTGAGCCTCGACGCGCTCACTTGCTTGCTCGTGGTCGTGTTCCTATCTCGGAGGTGCTTGCTGAGCTTCGTGCTGAGGAGACTCGTCTCCGTTCTGCTGGGTTGCTTGCAGTTCCCTCTGTGTTGGCTGCTCGGGCTCCTGTGTCATCTGCTCATCTCACCGTTCCACCGCTTCTGCCCACACCTTCAGGGGGGTGGGTCGCCCTCCTTCTGCTGAGAAGGGCAGATCGCGCCGTGACACTTTCTGTGGCTACTGCTCCAGGCACGGTCACCCAGAGTCTGATTGCCGTCAGAAACAGCGAGACCAGAGGCGTTCTTCTTCCAGTGGGACTCCTGCGTCACACCCGACTCCGTCACTCACTGACCAGGATATTATGCGACTCAAGCGCATGCTGGCTTCCTCTGGTTCTTCCTCGACGGGTTCTGTTGCTGCTGTGACTGCCACCACCACTCCGCCCCCGTCAGAGCCTACTCAGTCAGGTACATCCTCGTGGGTTCTGGATTCTGGAGCTTCCTTTCATATGACCTCTGATTCTTCTGCTTTATCTTCCCTTCGACCTCTTGCTCTTCCTCTTAATGTTCTCACTGCCGATGGCACACCTCTTCCTGTTGCTAGTCGTGGCATTCTTTCTACTCCATCTTTTTCTGTTCCTAGTGTTTCTCATGTTCCTCGTCTTACCATGAATCTTTTTTCCGCTGCCCAACTTACTGATTCTGGTTGTCGTGTCATTCTTGATACCGACTCTTGTTCCATTCAGGATCGTCGCACCAAGGCTTTGGTTGGTGCTGGCCCCCGGCGCCGTGAGTCAGAGGGCCTTTGGGAGGTTGACTGGCTTTGTGTTCCTTCCGCTGCCACCACTTCTGCCAGCTCCCATGCTCTTGCTACCTCTTCGTCTGCGTCCTTCCAGCAGTGGCATCATCGCCTCGGTCACATTTGTGGCTCTCGCTTGTCTGCTTTAGTTCGTCAGGGCCTATTAGGGTCTGT
Source organism: Secale cereale (assembly GCA_902687465.1). Taxonomy (NCBI): domain Eukaryota; kingdom Viridiplantae; phylum Streptophyta; class Magnoliopsida; order Poales; family Poaceae; genus Secale; species Secale cereale. The sequence continues at coordinate 859,778 of LR738712.1, forward strand.
ATCTGGAGATGTCTCCTTACATTGTAATGGTTGCAGACTTGGCAAACAGACCCAGTTACCTTATCCTACCAGTGAGTCTGTATCTCAGCATCCTTTTGACTTAGTTCATTCTGATGTCTGGGGTCCTGCTCCCTTTGATTCGAAAGGTGGTCATCGCTACTATGTTTTGTTTATTGATGATTTCTCTCGCTACACTTGGCTCTACTTCATGAAATCTCGTAGCGAGGTTCTCTCTATATACAAACGATTTGCTGCCATGGTTCACACTCAGTTTTCCACGCCCATTCGTACTTTTCGTGCTGACTCCGCTGGCGAGTATATCTCCCAGTTGTTGCGTGGTTTTCTCGCGGAACAGGGTACTCTTGCCCAGTTCTCATGCCCTGGTGCTCATGCTCAGAATGGCGTTGCTGAACGGAAGCATCGTCATCTGCTTGAGACAGCTCGTGCGCTGATGATTGCCGCTTCTCTTCCACCCCACTTTTGGGCTGAGGCTGTTTCTGCATCCACCTATCTCATTAACATTCAGCCCTCGACAGCTCTGCAGGGTGGTATTCCTATGGAGTGTCTCACTGGTCGATCTCCTGACTACTCAGCTCTTCGTATGTTTGGATGTGTGTGCTATGTCCTGCTTGCCCCGCGAGAACGCACCAAACTGACTGCTCAGTCGGTTGAGTGTGTTTTCCTTGGCTACAGTGATGAGCACAAGGGCTATCGGTGTTGGGACCCTGCTGGTCGTCGCTTGCGCATCTCGCGTGATGTGACCTTTGATGAGTCTCGCTCTTACTACCCCCGCCCTTCCTCCTCGAGTTTCTCTGTGGACGATATTTCTTTCCTTCTCCTTCCTGACACATCCTCCTCTGTGTCTCAGGTCTCTCCCCTTCCTCCGACCCGTCTCCCTCTTCCTCACATGCCACCGCCACCACAATCCCCTCCATCCTCCTCTCCACCATCCTCTCCGATCCGTCGGCCTCTCTCTCCTTTTCCTCTCCACTACACTCGCCGCCCTCGTGTTGAGGATGCTTCTCCTGACACACCTTCCACTTCCGATGTTCCTCCTTCCACGCCTTCACCAGTTCATAATCTCCGTGCTCGACCTCGGCCCCCTCTTGATCGCTACTCTCCTGCCCAGTACGGCTTCTCTGTTGTTGCTGAGCCGGCTTCCTATCAGGCTGCCCTCACTCAGCCTGAATGGCAGCTTGCGATGGCCCAGGAGCTTGCTGCCCTTGAGCGTTCTGGCACGTGGGATCTGGTTTCCCTTCCTTCTGGTATTCGTCCCATCACATGCAAGTGGGTCTATAAGATTAAGACTCGCTCTGATGGTTCTCTTGAGCGCTACACAGCTTGCCTTGTGGCTCGTGGTTTTCAGCAGGAGCATGGCCGCGATTATGATGAGACATTCGCTCCTGTGGCCCACATGACCACTGTCCGCACTCTCCTTGCTGTCGCTTCTGTTCGTCATTGGTCTGTGTCTCAGCTTGACGTTCAGAACGCCTTTCTCAATGGTGAGTTGCGTGAGGAGGTTTATATGCAGCCACCCCCAGGGTACTCTGTTCCTGATGGTATGGTCTGCCGACTTCGCCGCTCTCTCTATGGTCTTAAACAGGCCCCTCGTGCCTGGTTCGAGCGGTTCGCCTCTGTCGTGACTGCCGCGGGCTTCTCGCCCAGTGATCATGATCCCGCTTTGTTCGTTCATACGTCTCCTCGTGGTCGGACTCTTCTCCTTCTCTATGTCGATGATATGATCATCACTGGTGACGACTCCGACTACATTGCCTTTGTTAAGGCTCGCCTTCGCGACCAGTTCCTCATGACTGATCTTGGTCCACTTCGCTACTTTCTTGGGATTGAGATCTCCTCGACCTCTGATGGGTTCTACATCTCCCAAGAAAAATATATTCAGGATCTTCTTTCTCGCGCTGCTCTCGGTGATGAGCGCACAGTTGTGACTCCTATGGAGCTCAACGTTCAGCTTCGTGCCTCTGATGGTGACCCTCTTCCTCATCCCACTCGCTATCGTCACCTCGTTGGCAGTCTTGTCTATCTTGCTGTTACGCGTCCTGACATCTCCTATCCTGTCCACATCCTGAGTCAGTTTGTTTCAGCCCCCACCTCTGTCCACTATAGTCATCTCCTCCGTGTTCTACGATATCTTCGTGGCACAATCTCTCAGCGTCTTTTCTTCCCCCGCTCCAGCTCTCTTGAGCTCCAGGCCTACTCTGATGCTACCTGGGCTAGTGATCCCTCTGATCGACGCTCGCTGTCTGCTTACTGTGTCTTTCTTGGTGGCTCTCTTATTGCCTGGAAGACAAAGAAGCAGACTGCAGTTTCTCGCTCGAGTACAGAGGCTGAGTTGCGAGCCATGGCTATGGTGACTGCTGAGGTGATCTGGTTACGGTGGTTACTTGAGGATTTAGGTGTGTCAGCTACTACCTCGACTCCCTTACTGTCCGACAGTACCGGTGCTATCAGTATTGCGCGTGACCCGGTGAAGCATGAGCTCACCAAGCACATCGGTGTGGATGCCCACTTTGTGCGTGCTGCTGTGCAGGATCAGACTCTCGCTCTTCACTATGTGCCCTCTGAGTTACAGTTGGCAGACTTCTTCACGAAGGCACAAACTCGAGCGCAGCATAGTTTTCTTCTCTCCAAACTCAGTGTGGTTGATCCACCATGAGTTTGAGGGGGGGTGTTAGATGTGTATAGTTACTGTACCTTAGTTACTGTTCAGTTACTGTTCATCTCATGTATGTATATGTTCTGGCCTTTGGCCCCTCAGTAAAGAGAGTTGCCCATTCATAACAGTGTTATTGCATCAGATTAAAAGTAGCATGTGCATATTAAGCATCATGGGTCTAGGATAAACCAGGGATTTCAAATCATCAGTAACTTCATTACACAACCGATGGAACGAGTGGCACATGCAACTTGTTTCTGACATCACGCTGATAAAGAGTACTGAAATCATCTCTACAAAAAGAAGGGGAAAAAACAGTGAAATAAAACATGTGGAGTCTCCTTCAGTAGCTAACCTCTAATCATTTAAGTGGATCTCTCTTGGGACACTGCCCACATAGTACAACCACCTTTCACTAATCAAGTAAATTGGGAAGGGAGGCAGTAATCCAGAAGTGAAAACTTGCCCCAATCAGGTTCACCGGAAACATAATACCTCGGTGATGCAGACCTGACCTGCCATGAGGATGTTGGGGTTGTGAGAAGCAGCATAGGAGATGGGGCTCGCTGCTGGAATAGATGGAGGGTGAGGCAGACTGCAACATGCAGTTTTACCTGAGAACATGGGTGTCATGCAGCCTGGATGTACTGGGCATTAGTAACTGCTATGTATGAGACGTCTCCATTAACTTATGCACATACTTGAATGAAAATGACAGTAAAAATATCGGAACAAGTATGTTCACCTAAATGTACAGAACATTGTGGTGCAACATCGCTCATATCAGATGGCATAAAATAATTTTTTTTCAGAGCAAAGGCATTGGCAGCAACGTCACAACCTCTGAAGAAGAAAATGGACAAGGGGATAACAATACATTGTTAATCTCCATATTAAACAAATAAACTGACAAGTACATTTTTCGAGGAAGAACTGACAAGTACATATTACCTAGCTTTAGAATCTTTGCGGTTTGTCTGGCGACGTGATGATTCTGCATAAGTATTTTATCCAAAGCAGAACAGGAACAAGTCAAGATCTGAAAAACCATTAGCAAGAAAACCGAATTTTTATTTAGGAGAAGGTTTCTATTACAAAAATCTGGAAACTTGGTAGGTGGGGAAAGGGGCTTAAGGAAGTGCGCAAAACAGCTAGTTTTACTCTGAAGTTACACACTGAAGAGTAAACAAACATCGACTATCCCTTTAGGCCTTTATGTTAATTAAAACCATACAACATATCAAACACGGTACACTCTACCTCCTCAAAAAGGAAAAATAAAAAATAGATTGAACTATAATGGTCTGGCACCTCTAGGCTCATCCTTCTTGGGAAACATTGCATAAGCTCCAATGAAATCAGATTACTAAGATGAAGATGAACAAACAGCAGCAACACTTCTGTTACAATGTACTTTTGAATCTGGCAATAAAGCTTGTTTTCTTTCTCAAGCACAAAATGGCGAGTACAGTGTGTCAGATATGACAATGCTTAAACAGCTATAAATGAGAATTCGAATACGATGTTTTCAGAAATGAAAATATTCAAATATACCACCACTCTGCTTTATTGTATATGCACAAGTTGGGTATTTTTTTCAGATTTGCATACTTAGCTTTACTGGACATGCATAAACAAAAGAACCTAATAAATGAATATTCATAAACTAAAGAACCTAATATACAGGAACATAAACTTTGATTACCGGCCAATCCTTATCTTCATTTCGTGGAATGTCTGGCTACACAGCTATGGTGTTGTCTTCGGACACGCAGCTCCCACACTGCCAAGTGACAATGCACGCCCATAAACTTGTCTTCCTAATGCGCTCTGAATATTCCCATTTAGGGGCTGCAAAGCAGAATGCTTCAAATTATGATAACTAAACCATTGAAAAGTACGAGTGCGAAATGTGACAACGCAAAATGTTCTCCTTCCACAAAATTTATTTATTTGTGTTAACTTCTTTTTAACGGGCTTCAGAATGATGTATTGTTCATAACACAAAAGCTAGGGTTATCCAAAGGCCAAAGCTGCAATTTTGTGTACAAAGTTGTTTTTTTTTTGTACAATTTTGATGTGTTTATATATTGTTATATGATGTTATATTATAAAATTTACACAGGAAAGGGCGCCTTATTATAAGGATTACAAAAGACAATACATTGAGTGGAAGAAGAAGAAGAGCTCTGTCATGGCTCAGCAGCTGGACGACACACCTCCACAGGTGTACGCCACCCCTGGTCAGGTATCTTCGACCTCCTGAAACCTAAGTTGGTCAGTAGAGAGCATAGCAGGAAGTTGACTACTTAGAGAGTCTCCTGGGCGAACAACAACTTTCTTGAGCTGGGAAACATGTATCACCGGGTGGATACGGGATGCTTGTGGCTGTTAAATGCTTAGTTAGGAATTGTTGATATTAAATTAGATTAGTTACAAATCAATTTGAAAATTATGTTACATGCTTATCACTGTTAAATTTGCAGGAGGATCTGGTTGACAGCCAACCTAAGAAGCAACAAAATGATCAATTCTGGCCCGAAGAAATGCTTCAGAGGGCCGACCGCCTCTTGAAGGAGTTGAATGATATGAAGCCTTGCGCGTGGGACGAGGTGCAGCACCGCCGCGTGTTGAGAAGCAGCTCGCACTCGGCCAACGAGCGGATCCCCAGCTCCGTCTTGGCCGCCGCGCCCCTCGAGGCCACCAACAAAAAGAAGAGGAGAAGGGAGGACAAGAGCGACGAGCAGATCCCAGCGCGGGCCTCTTGTACGGCGAGCGGTGCCATCACCAGGCAGCAGAGAGGCGGCAAGGCTAGGGCCTGGAGGTAGATGCGGTTGCATGGCCTGTCTCTTGCCGGAAACTCAACTCGTCAAGATACGCAAATTGGAGAAAAATCAGGAACTGAATTCATGGGTGGACCGAATATCTTGCTTCTTAACTGTTCAAAGACAGCAGGCACTCCAAAAGATGAAGCCACGGGCTGGTTTACTCAACTTTGAGCTCAACTGAACCCTGCACGCTTGATGTATATACAAGTTAAATACTGGAGTAGAAGTTTCAGCTTGCGAGTTGCATCTGATTTTGTAATGAGTAGTATTCAGTCTTTTCTTTCTACCTAAACCAAGTAATGGATGAGATGCCATGGCAAGAACTGCCCACTAGTATTCAGTACCTAAACCAAGTAATGGATCAGATGGGGCAGGCATGGTGTTCTTGTAGTAAAATTAGAAATGCACTTGTCATAGCTATGTGTCCAGCATTTAGCACAATTGCCCATCCAGCAGGCAAAGATAGATAGATAACCAGATTGTCTCAAGTTGAAAATTCAGCCAGCAGAAACCATGCATGTTGATGTTGGCAATGGGAAATGCACTTCACAGAAACCAAGACAGATCAACAATCATATGTACACCACTCTGTATGTACCTGAAATGAGTTTAAATAAGTTCGGCTTAGTAGTTGGCTAGATAATGGAAAAACTGAAATTCAGAGACGGTGAAAAGATCACGGCTCAAAACTAACAACCAGATTTGTTTAACTTATGCCGATGAAGATGAAAGTAGCTACCAATAAAACAGCAAGCAAGGAAAAATTAGTCTGCTACTTTTTCAAACTAAAATCGACATCCTTATGTTGTATGTATAGAAGAGTAGTAATGCACATGTGATGTATTTTGAATCTAAATTTGCTGCACTTGCAATGAAAAATACAGAGGGCGCAATCCAGCAGACGCGGGTCTGATCCATGGCGCGAGCCACCAGACGCGCGAGCCAAGTGAAACAGCGGCGCGCTCCACCAGACAGGCGTCTGATCCAGCGCGCGATTCTTCTTTTATATCGCTAGCGAAAAGTATAGTTGAATAAGGTGCGTCCGTTCGTATAAAACACAACCACTGAGATGGCCCAGCGGCAAGGTCAACAAGCTTCAGCGCTGGCCACCCAGGTTCGAGCCGCCTTCACTCACCTGTATTTCTTTTTTCCCACTGAAATATGTGATCGACGTGGCCCTTGTTTCTCTGTTTGAAACAAGGTAGTGATTTTATTGACCAAACATTGATTATCTGCAACTTTTAAACCACAAATCCAAATGACCTCATTATTTTTGCATTTATTTAAAATTAAACTGATATTTATATAGTAATTTGGTTGCATATTTTTATCTACTTAAGTAGTGTATATATATAGGTAGCATATGTCGGCACGAAAACCCCAAGTGCGGCACCAGCCAATTTCCTGCTTGTCCGATTCCTCCCATCGACGCCTCCCCGCCGCTATCAAGGCTCAGGGGAACTTATCTCACACGACTCCGTCCAAAGCTTCCAAGACCGTGCACTCCGTACCCGAGCTCTCCGTCCATCCACCCCGGAGCTGATGCCGCCCAACAATCGACACATATCAAGGTCCTACACCACCCATGTGATCACTAACACGACGACCGGGTCGACTTCAGTCGCGGCTCCACCGAAGGCTTTCAAGACTGCGCGCTCCATTCCTGAGCTCTCCGTCCATCCACCTAGGAGCCGTTGGCTTGGCCGTTGGCTCCACCGAAGGCCACGGCTCGACTCGTTGCCTTCGCCCCCGTCGTCTCCTCCGTTTATTAGTTGGCCCACAGCCCAGGTGTATTCTTTCATTTCCTTATTTACGGAAGCACTTCTGTCTCTGCCAGCCATTTAATGGATCGCATCACAACGTGCACATCAACCGCTCCGATAAAGAGCACATGTGTGCTCGTGATAAAAACACCACGTCCCAAGGCAGGGTTGCTTTCCATATATATGAGAATCAACTGATTGGGAAACTCTTTTCCACGTATCTATGCTCTGAGTTGAACAAGCTTGAGCGCTTGACCTTGTTAGAAGGTTATTCCGAATATTTTTATAATTGAGTAGAAGTTTGTAAATTTTTGACATTTTAGAATTGCTAAATTTTGAACATTCTTTTATAATTTTCAACATTTTTTAAAATGCAAACACTTTCTGGAATTGGGAATGTTTTTTGAAAATTCTGAAAATTTTATGAAAAGCTCAAAAATAGTTTTTATATTTTTCACTTTCTTCATTATGTGGACAGGTTTCGAAAACAAGATTTGTTTTTGAAATTATGAACAAATTTTAAAATTCTCGAACATTTTTTTTGAATTTGGGAAACAAACTTGAAACCTTGATTTTGTGTGTGGAAATTCTGAATTAATTTCAAAAATCACAAAAAATGAAAAAAAAACCCCGAAGAAACCAGAAAAAGAAACAAAAAGAATAAATTAATTTCAATGCAACGCGCCTTTGCCTATTGTGTTGGGCCCGTTGAATGTAACACGTCCAAGCACGTTCGTTTATTATTAATCTACCGTTTTGTTTCAAAATATATATTAATCTACCGTTCACTCAATAAATATTATTAATCTACCAGATAGCTAGCATGTAGTACTGTTTTGCACTTTTCCCCTTTTTCCTCTTTTCTTAATTTTATTTATATTTTGAAATGTTCCACATATGCATATATATAAGTGAAAAATAATTTACTTTTTTTGTGAACTTCTGATATGGCATTAAAAACTGCTCATGAAATACTAAAAAAAATCATGCAATCCATGAAAATGGTTTATGCCATTCAAAAGTATGTCCATAACATATGAAAATGTTCAGAAGTATAAAAATATGTTCATCACATTTTTACAGGATGTTAATGATATGTAAAAAAAATCCTCTGTTAAAAAAAAGTAAAAAAATTCATACCCTTAATATTGTTTTACATTTAAGAAATGTTCACATATTTTAGAATATTGTAACACCCCTATGTACTAACTACTGTGTCACTCTGCTAAATATGCCATGTCATCATCATTAGCAATGCATAATCACAGTGGTTAAATCAAGCATTTCCAAACTCCCTCTGAAATGCAAATTCAAATGCATTTGCAAAATGAAGTTGTTCCAAAAATTATGGAATAATGTTCATTATTTAGCAAATATTCCAAAACAATGCTGTTGTTGAAAGTAACATCACCAGCAACTCAAATAATGGGCTAGAGCATTTAAACAGTGTTAAAACAGCACATTAAATGCCTTTTCATTTTTGAATATTTCAAAAGTGATACAAATTTGCTCAAACCAATTTTTGGAAATGAGGAATATTGCAACCTAAATTTTTGACCAACTCACACTTTTTACAAACATCATCTGGTGGCCCCACCTTTTTCTTTTCCTCTCTGCTCTGTAATAAAAAGAAAAGACGAGGAAACCCCTTACCTGTCGCGCAGAACACGGCCCAGCCCGGCCCAACACCCTCCTCCTACCTGCTCCCGCGCGCGTGTCGCCCCGTCCATGGACGCGCCGGCGCCGCTCCGGCCAGCGCTCGACAGCGCGACGCCGCGGCCACCCGAGGGGATAAGGGCAAGCCCCGGAGCCTCCCCCCTGGCCATTCCCCATTCCCTCCCTCGCTCTCTGCCCTCTCCCTCGTCGAGATCTGACGAGGCCGAGCGCCTCCGCCGCCGCGCTCCGGCCACTCCCACGGCCACCGTCGTCCTCGAGCCCAGCCAACGCGTCCGCGAGCCCCGCCACTCTCCGCTACGTCGTCCTCGACCACGAGCAGGAGCCGAGGAGCACCACAGAAGCCGCGCGCTATCGCCCCTTTCGCCCCTGACGCCGGCGATCCCCGTCGACCGCGGCCTCCCCCTGCGCTCCTAAGCTTTCGAGGGCCTCCGTGTGCCGCTCTGTAAGGCCCCCCTCCCCTCCTCCCTTCTCTTTTCGCCCGCGCGTGCTCTGCAGCTAGCTCGCCGCGGTGCCGCGCTCTGACCGCCGCCGGCGAAGCCATTGCCGCGCTCCCGAGCTTCGCCAGCTCGTGCCAGTGACACCAGCGCGTTGTGGGAGGCCCGTAGCTCCACCCTAGTTAGTTAGCGCGCAACAGAGCCCCTCGTAGCCGCGTTTCCGTCGGAGCCCGCACTCCGACGTCCGCCGCGCCGCTCGCCGGCGCCGTTTCCGGCCAAACCACGGCCACGGTTCGACGCGGCGTTGTCTCCTCGTTCGAACGAGCCTCACCGCGCCCCAAATGGTGGCTTGTGGGCGTTTTCCGACGAGGGCCCGAGCCCTCCGCCGTGTTTTGGCCTCGTCGGCGGCGAAGCGCCGGCCACTGCCGTCGTGGCAGGTGGGCCCCGCCCTCAGTGACACTGGCTGTGGGCCCTGGGGGCCCCGTTGACTGGGTTGACCCAGTCAACTTAGCTGACTGGGCAACCCCAGTCACTGACATGTGGGGCCCCTGCGATTAAACCTAATTAAAACGTTTTAGATAAATAAAAACTATTTAGTTAGCAAAAGTGTCTCTATGACATGTGGGGCCCCCCCCTGCAAATAACTCTGTTAGTTAGTTTTAAAACTCTGTTAGTCCAGAGAGGCTGACAGGTGGGCCCACCTGTCAGTTTGACCAGTCAGACGACTGCTGATGCAGTGCTGACGTCAGCATGACGCAATAAATTCTTTTCTGTTATTTAAATAATTCCAGAAATTCAAATAAACTTTGAAAAATCATATCTTTTAATCCGTAACTCCGATGAAAATAATTTATATATGAAAATTGCTCAGAATTTCGATACGAATCTAGATACGCCCTCCGTATTCCCGTCAGATGCCCCTAGCTAGATGAACATGGGACTTTCGGCCTGTTTTCGATAAATGAATAGTGCTCAACTTTAATAAAATAAATCCAAACAAATTCTTAAAAATAACTAATATGACCTAGACATGTTTTTAGGCAACCCGGCACTGCACGTTAGCTTAGCACGCTTTGTGTTGCTTATGTTTGTGTATTTATCTGTTTCTCCCCCCTCTTCTCTCTCGGTAGAGTCCGGCGCTGACGCAGATCCCGAGACCGACGCTGTCCCGGTGATTGGTTCCCCCTCCGACGATCTTGCTTTTGCCACCGAGCAACCAGGCAAGCAACCCCCCCTTGAGCATTTCCGATATCGCCTATGTCTATTCTCTCTTATTCTTGCATTAGAATTGCTGCTACTGCTACTGCTCCTATTACTGTTGCATAGCCTGTTTTTGCTAAATTGTTGATACCTGTCATTATTCTTAAACTGCTTAGTATAGGATGGGTAGCACTGCTTTGGTCCGCACTCTCGTAGTTGCCTCGCATAGTACCCTTGTCTCGATCAACTGATCGAGCCCTTTTCCCCTGACCTTCTTCACATCACCGCACAACCCCCCCCCCCCTATTATGCTCGACTCCGCAGAGTTAACATCGGGTGACGAGGGTGATACCTCCGAACTCACTTCTGATGTGTCCCTGTATTATAGCTAGCTCGTTGTGGGTTACCGAGGGTGATTCCTCTTCCCACTTCCGACTTAGCTTCTGTCGTGCATCCGCTATGGTGAATACCGCCGAGGGTGATTCCTCCGGTACCACCTTATCGGGACTTGTCGTTTCGGAATCCAACGAGGGTGATTCCTCGGATTCCTCATCGGCATAAAACCACACGGATGCCCTGGTTTACTGTACCGTGTTTAAAGACGTATCGATCCCCGAGGCCGGACGTCGCCAGGAACAAAGGCGTGCGGCCAGAGGTATCGTGCGTCTGAAGACACTATATGGTGACTACTACACATGTTGGATAGAGACGGGTTGACCCTAAGGGGTACCCGCGAGTGCCTTCGAGGCGTGAGCTGTGGAGTCGGGTGACCAGTGAGGGTACCCGCGAGATAACTACGAGGCGTGGCCGGTCTTTTCCAGTCCTTGTCACAAGTCCTCGAGACGGGACGACGGGGCCAACAGTATCGTAGGCTCTGCTCGTTCCCGCGCGCTCCCAAATCACTAAGCGATTTGGATATTTGATCCGAGGGGCCTCCGGGTCCGATAGCACTAACCACCACGTGGGTGTGAGTGGGTGCTCTGCGTCGTATACATCAGCCGGAGTCGTCACGACGTCAGCGATTGAGCGGCCCGTTCGGATTGGACTTAGGATGCAACTGCGCTTGTATAAGGGGTTGCTAGGTCTGCTACCGAACGGCCTCGCAACGTGCGGAGCGCCCGGGGCGATGGCTCAGACCCCTGGGGAGCATAGGATTAGTCCGGCGTGCTCGATCCTCTCTGGCGGTATCCGGTCGGGTTGCGTCGTATTGTTTAGCCGAGGGCGGGCACGACCTGATGGTGTGTCCGGCCGGAGTTAAGCGAGCGTGGTGGGTAACTTGGTGCACCCCTGCAGGGAAGAAACAATCTATCGATAGCCTGTCCTACGGTAACGGACACTCGGAGTTGTATCCACTTCGGTACAACTAGAACTGGTGACTTGAGTTATGAGGTTGATGTTGCTGCAAACACTATACTTTATTATGATGAAACTATTCTGCTCCCTTCTAATTGCTGCAAGACGCTGAAGATGCTAGTCTTCGTCAGGACTAGGCTTTTCCCCTCTCTACTCTGGCTTTCTGCAGTCTAGTCCACCCACATAAAGCCTCCTTTGAAAACAATGCATTGCTAGCATAGATCTGATGTAAGTCTTGCTGAGTACTTTGGATGAGTACTCACGGTTGCTTTGCTTCCTCTTTTGTCCTACCCGCATGATAAACCAGACGACGGAGCCATGGTGCCCGCAGCCCCTGTCGACGACTACTACTACCAGCCCGAGGCTGGCTACTACTACTACCCAGCCGGCGAGTACTTCTACGAGGAGCCGGCGGACGACGACCAGGAGTAGGATCGGAGGTCCCAGGCAGGAGGCCTGCGCCTTTTCGATCGTAGCTTTTCTTTTGCCCCGCCTCGTATGAGGCCTATCTGAACTTGTGTTCTATGTCTGTACCCAGACATCTGATGCTTCCGCTGACTATGTGTATTACACTTGTTATGTATTCGAGCCCTCGAGGCCCCTGGCTTGTAATATATAACTTGCATGTATTTATTTATGTTTTAGAGTTGTGCTGTGATTCCTTCACGTGAGTCCTTAGGCTTGATCGTGTGCATTTGCGTGTATGATTAGTGCACGGTCGGGCCGGGGACGTCACAGGTTGGTATCAGAGCCGACTGCCTGTAGGAACCCCCTTTCCAACTCCTTGGCCGAAGTCGAGTCTAGAGGTCCAAAACTGTTTTACTAACTTGGCTGTGTGGCTTATGGCCCCACGTCGCCAACTGGGTGGTGTAGCTTCTTTTATTCCTCGTCTATACTCTGGGATTCTTCTCTCTCGTCTATTCGGGTTAAGTTTTACTAACTCCATTAGGTTCTCGATTTCACATCTACCCGGAGAGCTGGATATCAGTGCTGTTTCTTATCATTGACCTGATTAGTCTGATAATCATTCCTTTCCATTTGTTTGTTTAACCCTTCTTATCAAGTCCTGATGATAATTGACTTGACAAGTCTGATTCTTCTTCTTTCAGATGGATCCTCTGTTTCCACCTCGCCCGGAGACTCAGCTTGTGCTTCGCACCTGGGCTCGAGATGCCCCTGGGTTTCCGGCCATTCTAGTCGCTCTCTTGACCAGATTGGGCTACCGCTGGTACCCCGAGTACATGGTCTACGAGGAGTATCGCGAGTTCAACCAGGAGCAGTATTATGCTGTTGTTCGTATCTACGACCGGCAGGATGACTCAGACACTGAGCTGTACCGCTTTCGCGGTAGTGGCGTGACGGTTGCGATGGCAGTCCATGATGCTGCCTACGCTGCAGTCACACGCCTCCGAGGAGAGCACAGAGATAGCTTGGATGCCTCTGAGTTTCGGTACCTTCCGTATGCACCTGCTGGAGATGAGACTGGATACTACTCAGCTATCTGTGCCCCGTACGAGAGTCGACGTTATGACCCGCAGGTTCTGATTCAGCACACTCAGGCGCTGGATCGAACTGCTCGGGCCCTGGCGGTTGAGTTGTCCATCACTCGGACAGTTCTCTACCAGACGTTGACACAGTTGATACCGGCTGTCCAAGCAGGGACACTTCCTCAGTCTATCCTTTGCCCGCGCAGGATCAACACACCTCCAGGTGTCGAGTGGCCTGCGGTTGGAGGTCACACGCCAGTTCGTGGACCCCTGATTCCCGTCCGATACCGGGTTCTGCATCAGAGTGCAAATGGAGCTCAGGATCCTACTGCGATTGAGATCCGCCGTCCGCACTTGCAGCTACCCCGTTTCAGTTCCTTTCTCCGACGTTGATGTAGCCTTTGCTATGTCTCGTTGTGTACTTCCTTACCGCGGTCTGCGCGCCGCCTACTATGTCTAGTCTTTGACTTTGCGCCGTTGTGCTGCCCGTTTGTAACCGACGCTATGTACGAACCCGTATGTCATGATGTGTATGATGTTGTATTAATACACTTCCCTTATGTCGTGCATATTTACTACATTGTTGAATTCATGCAACGTGTATTCTTGTCGCTAAACCACCCCTGTTGCAATTATCAGGATGGCTGGTAACAATGATCCACCTCCACCTCCGCCTCCGCCTCCGCCGCCAGAATATATGGCTGCCGTAATGCAGACCCTTGACATGCAGCGTCAGGTGCTGCAGGGTATGCTCAATCAGATACCCCAGGCCAACGCCAATGCTCAGCATCAGCCAGCCGCTATCACTCTGCAAGAATTTCTGCGGCTCAATCCAACGATATTTCGCAGTGCCGTCAACCCCTTGGATGCCGATGATTGGCTGCGTGATATCTTCTTTGAGCTGGAGTCCGCCGCCGTGTCCCCTGACAACCATGTCAAGTTCGCGACATATTTCCTGAAGGGTCCGGCGGCCCAGTGGTGGGACACTCACCGGAACACAGTGCCTACTGGAACTGTCATCACCTGGGCAGACTTCAAGACTGCCTTCCGTGCTCGGTACATCCCGGAAGGGGTTATCGACCGCAAGCGTACGGAGTTTCGCAACCTGGTTCAGGGCAACAAGTCAGTTGATGCCTATCAGCGGGAGTTCCTTGAGCTATCCCGCTATGCTGAGGAGGATATCGCTACTGACGCAAGACGCCAGGAGAAGTTCAGGCGCGGACTTCATCATGATATTCTGCTTGCGCTAGTGGCGCTGGATTTTCCGGACTTCGCCACTTTAGTGAACAAGGCCATTCAGGTTGAAACTGGACTCAAGCTACATAAGGATGCTCTTAAGCGCTCTCGTGAGTCGGGCTCATCTTCGGGCTCGTCTTCTCAGAAGCGCCGCATATGGATTCCTCAGAGCATGTATCGTCCCAACGCTCCAGTGTACAGGCCTTCTTATGTTGCACCTCGTCTGCCTCCTCCACCGCCAATGCAGTACAGGCCTGCTGTCCCAGCACCTCGAGCACCTGCGATTCGTCCAGAGAGTGGGCTCTGCTTCAAGTGTGGCCGTCCGGGTCACCGTGCCAAAGACTGTCCGCAGGCTCAGGGTCAGCTGGCTCTTCCATCTGCTGGCCGTGGCAATGGACGTGGAGTTCCTCCGCAGCGCAACAATAATGTCAGGCCTTCGATTACTCGTGGTGGTCAGCTTCACCACGTCAATCTGAGTGAAGACCCAGAGCAGCCAGCCACCGTGATGGGTACATTTCTGGTCAACTCAGTAATTGCTAATGTTTTGTTTGATACTGGTGCATCTGATTCATTCATATCAGAACCATTTGCAATTAAACATGGCTTTAAACAAGATACACTACATCACACGGTATCCGTACAAACCTCCGCGGGTCAGTGCAAATCTACCTTATTCTGTCCGGATGTGGTAGTGGTGATAAAAAAAAGGAAGTTTCAGGCACACCCCATTGTCCTGAAATCCTGCGGCATCGACCTTATCCTAGGAATGGATTGGTTGGAGGCTCACGAGGCCCAAATCGATTGTGCCACCAAGACTGTACGTCTTCGGCACCCCTCGAATCAACTCGTGAGTTGCCGCGCTCGTGTATCTCGTGATGCCGAGGCTCAAATCTATGCTTTAAATGCATTGAATGCTTCACCTCTTGAAGGGCTCGAAAGCATACCAGTTGTATGCGAATTCCCGGATGTCTTCCCAGAAGAACTTCCAGGAATACCCCCTGCTCGAGCCGTCGAATTTGTCATCGACTTGAAGCCGGGTACTACTCCTATTGCGAAGCGTCCTTACAAGATGCCACCGCATGAGCTCCTCGAGCTTAAGGAGGAAATCGACAAGTCACTCAAGAAGGGCTTCATCCGTCCTAGTTCCTCCGCCTGGGGAGCACCGTCTCTTTTCGTCAAGAAGAAAGATGGTACGAATAGGCTGGTACAAGATTACCGACCTATCAACCAGGCAACCATCCAGAATAAATATCCGCTTCCTCGGATCAATGACCTATATGATCAACTGGCTGGATCATCGGTATTTTCTAAACTCGACTTGAGGTTGGGTTATCACCAGATCCGTGTTCGCGAAGAGGATATTCCTAAGACTGCATTTGTTACTCGCTATGGCTCTTATGAGTACACTGTCATGTCTTTTGGACTGACTAATGCTCCAGCTACCTTCTCCCGCCTGATGAATTATATATTCATGGATTACCTCGATAAGTTTGTCGTGGTATATCTGGATGATATTCTGGTATTCTCAAAGAACAAGGAAGAACACGCCGAACATCTTCGCCTTGTTCTGGAGAAGCTGCGAGAGCATCAGCTCTATGCTAAGTTTTCCAAATGCGAGTTCTGGCTTTCTGAAGTAACCTACCTTGGACATGTGATTTCCAAGGATGGCATTGCTGTTAATCCGGAACGGGTTCAGGCTATTCTTGACTGGACTCCTCCGAAGAATGTCAAACAAGTGAGAAGTTTTCTCGGCCTTGCAAGCTATTGTCGTCGCTTCGTCGAGAACTTTTCCAAGATTGCCAAGCCCCTGACTAATCTGCTTCACAAAGGCGTTAAGTTTGAGTGGACAGATAAATGCCAGGAAAGCTTTCAAGCTCTTAAGGACAAGCTCGTTTCTGCTCCAGTGCTTGCTCCTCCGGATTCCCGCAAGGACTTTGTGATATATTGCGACGCCTCTCGTCAAGGATTAGGCTGTGTCCTAATGCAAGAACGAAGAGTGGTTGCTTATGCATCACGTCAATTGCGTCCGCATGAAGAGAATTATCCAGTGCATGATCTTGAAATTGCTGCAGTGATCTTTGCATTGAAACTATGGCGACATTACCTTCTCGGTAACCGGTGTGAGATTTATACTGATCACCAAAGTTTGAAGTATCTATTCACTCAGCCGGATCTTAATCTCCGCCAACAGCGATGGTTGGAAACTATATCTGAATACGACTGCGGTATTTCTTATACCCCTGGCAAGGCTAATGTGATGGCCGATGCCTTGAGTCGCAAGTCTTACAGCACCAACCTCAAGGTTAAGCGAGCTCAGCCTCGTCTCTATGAGGAATTACGCAAGCTGAATCTGCATATCGTTCCACATGGTTCGCTTAATGACCTTGTGATACAGCCGGATCTTGAGAAGGCTGTCAAGGTAGCGCAAACCAAAGATGCTTTCGTTGATAATATGAAGCAGGAACTTCATCTTCCGAAATACAGGGATTTCTCAATATCCGAAGATGGAACCTTGTATTTCCGAGGCCGCATTGTGGTAACTCGTTTCGACCTAATGACTGACAAGGTCATGAAGGAGGCACATGATACACCACTGTCTATTCATCCTGGTAGTACTAAAATGTATCGTGATCTCCGCCAAAGGTACTGGTGGCCTAATATGAAGCGGGATATTGCTCGTTATGTTGCTGAATGCGATGTCTGTCGTCGCGTGAAGGCAGAACATCAGAAGCCTGCTGGACTTCTGCAACCTCTTCCTATTCCGCTGTGGAAATGGGATAAGGTGCAGATGGATTTCATTACTGGATTTCCTAAGTCCCAGAAGGGTAACGATGCCATTCTTGTCGTCGTCGACCAACTCTCAAAGGTTGCACACTTCCTGCCAGTCAAGGAGACTATCACTGCTAGCCAGTTAGCAGAACTGTATATCTCCCGAATTGTATCCCTCCACGGAATTCCGAAGGAGATCAGTTCGGACCGTGGCACCCTGTTCACCTCCAAGTTCTGGGAAAGTTTTCAAGAAGCTTTGGGAACTCATATCCACTGGAGTTCAGCTTATCACCCCCAGTCCCAAGGTCAAGTTGAACGAGTCAATCAAGTGCTTGAAGATATGCTGCGAGCTTGTGTTATATCATTCGGTAAGAAATGGGAAGAATCTCTTCCATATGCCGAGTTCTCGTATAACAACAGCTATCAAGCAAGCTTGAAGATGGCTCCTTTTGAAGTTCTGTACGGACGTAAGTGTCGAACCCCTCTGAATTGGTCAGAAACTGGGGAACGACAAGTTATTGGTCCGGACATTATTCAACACGCCGAAGAGCAAGTCCGTATCGTGCGTGAAAATCTCAAGGCGGCTCAAGACCGTCAGAAGAGCAACTTTGATCGCAAGAGATCGGGTTTGACTTATCAACCAGGTGATCAAGTTTATCTTCGTGTCACCCCTGTGAAGGGCACGCACCGTTTCGGTATTAAGGGCAAGTTAGCTCCACGCTACATTGGTCCCTTTCCCGTGGTTGATAGACGTGGATTGGTGGCTTATAAACTGGAATTGCCTCCGCAATTCTCGCATATCCACGATGTGTTCCATGTGTCGCAACTTCGTCGATCCTTCAAGGAATCCCCGCATCGTGCTGTGGATCACGAGATGCTCGAGGTTCAAGATGATTTATCTTATAAGGAGCATCCGATCCGCATCCTCGACCAAACTGAACGTCGGACCCGTCAGAAGACAACCAAGTTCCTGAAAGTGCAGTGGTCAAATCATACTGAAGACGAAGCCACTTGGGAACGCGAGGAGAATCTTCGGGCGGAATACCCCGATCTCTTTCCTTCTACCTCCTAAATTCTCGGGACGAGAATTTCTTTTAGAGGAGGAGAATTTGTAACACCCCTATGTACTAACTACTGTGTCACTCTGCTAAATATGCCATGTCATCATCATTAGCAATGCATAATCACAGTGGTTAAATCAAGCATTTCCAAACTCCCTCTGAAATGCAAATTCAAATGCATTTGCAAAATGAAGTTGTTCCAAAAATTATGGAATAATGTTCATTATTTAGCAAATATTCCAAAACAATGCTGTTGTTGAAAGTAACATCACCAGCAACTCAAATAATGGGCTAGAGCATTTAAACAGTGTTAAAACAGCACATTAAATGCCTTTTCATTTTTGAATATTTCAAAAGTGATACAAATTTGCTCAAACCAATTTTTGGAAATGAGGAATATTGCAACCTAAATTTTTGACCAACTCACACTTTTTACAAACATCATCTGGTGGCCCCACCTTTTTCTTTTCCTCTCTGCTCTGTAATAAAAAGAAAAGAGGAGGAAACCCCTTACCTGTCGCGCAGAACACGGCCCAGCCCGGCCCAACACCCTCCTCCTACCTGCTCCCACGCGCGTGTCGCCCCGTCCATGGACGCGCCGGCGCCGCTCCGGCCAGCGCTCGACAGCGCGACGCCGCGGCCACCCGAGGGGATAAGGGCAAGCCCCGGAGCCTCCCCCCTGGCCATTCCCCATTCCCTCCCTCGCTCTCTGCCCTCTCCCTCGTCGAGATCTGACGAGGCCGAGCGCCTCCGCCGCCGCGCTCCGGCCACTCCCACGGCCACCGTCGTCCTCGAGCCCAGCCAACGCGTCCGCGAGCCCCGCCACTCTCCGCTACGTCGTCCTCGACCACGAGCAGGAGCCGAGGAGCACCACAGAAGCCGCGCGCTATCGCCCCTTTCGCCCCTGACGCCGGCGATCCCCGTCGACCGCGGCCTCCCCCTGCGCTCCTAAGCTTTCGAGGGCCTCCGTGTGCCGCTCTGTAAGGCCCCCCTCCCCTCCTCCCTTCTCTTTTCGCCCGCGCGTGCTCTGCAGCTAGCTCGCCGCGGTGCCGCGCTCTGACCGCCGCCGGCGAAGCCATTGCCGCGCTCCCGAGCTTCGCCAGCTCGTGCCAGTGACGCCAGCGCGTTGTGGGAGGCCCGTAGCTCCACCCTAGTTAGTTAGCGCGCAACAGAGCCCCTCGTAGCCGCGTTTCCGTCGGAGCCCGCACTCCGACGTCCGCCGCGCCGCTCGCCGGCGCCGTTTCCGGCCGTTTCCGGCCAAACCACGGCCACGGTTCGACGCGGCGTTGTCTCCTCGTTCGAACGAGCCTCACCGCGCCCCAAATGGTGGCTTGTGGGCGTTTTCCGACGAGGGCCCGAGCCCTCCGCCGTGTTTTGGCCTCGTCGGCGGCGAAGCGCCGGCCACTGCCGTCGTGGCAGGTGGGCCCCGCCCTCAGTGACACTGGCTGTGGGCCCTGGGGGCCCCGTTGACTGGGTTGACCCAGTCAACTTAGCTGACTGGGCAACCCCAGTCACTGACATGTGGGGCCCCTGCGATTAAACCTAATTAAAACGTTTTAGATAAATAAAAACTATTTAGTTAGCAAAAGTGTCTCTATGACATGTGCCCCCCCCCCCTGCAAATAACTCTGTTAGTTAGTTTTAAAACTCTGTTAGTCCAGAGAGGCTGACAGGTGGGCCCACCTGTCAGTTTGACCAGTCAGACGACTGCTGATGCAGTGCTGACGTCAGCATGACGCAATAAATTCTTTTCTGTTATTTAAATAATTCCAGAAATTCAAATAAACTTTGAAAAATCATATCTTTTAATCCGTAACTCCGATGAAAATAATTTATATATGAAAATTGCTCAGAATTTCGATACGAATCTAGATACGCCCTCCGTATTCCCGTCAGATGCCCCTAGCTAGATGAACATGGGACTTTCGGCCTGTTTTCGATAAATGAATAGTGCTCAACTTTAATAAAATAAATCCAAACAAATTCTTAAAAATAACTAATATGACCTAGACATGTTTTTAGGCAACCCGGCACTGCACGTTAGCTTAGCACGCTTTGTGTTGCTTATGTTTGTGTATTTATCTGTTTCTCCCCCCTCTTCTCTCTCGGTAGAGTCCGGCGCTGACGCAGATCCCGAGACCGACGCTGTCCCGGTGATTGGTTCCCCCTCCGACGATCTTGCTTTTGCCACCGAGCAACCAGGCAAGCAACCCCCCCTTGAGCATTTCCGATATCGCCTATGTCTATTCTCTCTTATTCTTGCATTAGAATTGCTGCTACTGCTACTGCTCCTATTACTGTTGCATAGCCTGTTTTTGCTAAATTGTTGATACCTGTCATTATTCTTAAACTGCTTAGTATAGG
>LR738712.1:880944-911494 GCA_902687465.1 Secale cereale
CCGCGCGCTCCCAAATCACTAAGCGATTTGGATATTTGATCCGAGGGGCCTCCGGGTCCGATAGCACTAACCACCACGTGGGTGTGAGTGGGTGCTCTGCGTCGTATACATCAGCCGGAGTCGTCACGACGTCAGCGATTGAGCGGCCCGTTCGGATTGGACTTAGGATGCAACTGCGCTTGTATAAGGGGTTGCTAGGTCTGCTACCGAACGGCCTCGCAACGTGCGGAGCGCCCGGGGCGATGGCTCAGACCCCTGGGGAGCATAGGATTAGTCCGGCGTGCTCGATCCTCTCTGGCGGTATCCGGTCGGGTTGCGTCGTATTGTTTAGCCGAGGGCGGGCACGACCTGATGGTGTGTCCGGCCGGAGTTAAGCGAGCGTGGTGGGTAACTTGGTGCACCCCTGCAGGGAAGAAACAATCTATCGATAGCCTGTCCTACGGTAACGGACACTCGGAGTTGTATCCACTTCGGTACAACTAGAACTGGTGACTTGAGTTATGAGGTTGATGTTGCTGCAAACACTATACTTTATTATGATGAAACTATTCTGCTCCCTTCTAATTGCTGCAAGACGCTGAAGATGCTAGTCTTCGTCAGGACTAGGCTTTTCCCCTCTCTACTCTGGCTTTCTGCAGTCTAGTCCACCCACATAAAGCCTCCTTTGAAAACAATGCATTGCTAGCATAGATCTGATGTAAGTCTTGCTGAGTACTTTGGATGAGTACTCACGGTTGCTTTGCTTCCTCTTTTGTCCTACCCGCATGATAAACCAGACGACGGAGCCATGGTGCCCGCAGCCCCTGTCGACGACTACTACTACCAGCCCGAGGCTGGCTACTACTACTACCCAGCCGGCGAGTACTTCTACGAGGAGCCGGCGGACGACGACCAGGAGTAGGATCGGAGGTCCCAGGCAGGAGGCCTGCGCCTTTTCGATCGTAGCTTTTCTTTTGCCCCGCCTCGTATGAGGCCTATCTGAACTTGTGTTCTATGTCTGTACCCAGACATCTGATGCTTCCGCTGACTATGTGTATTACACTTGTTATGTATTCGAGCCCTCGAGGCCCCTGGCTTGTAATATATAACTTGCATGTATTTATTTATGTTTTAGAGTTGTGCTGTGATTCCTTCACGTGAGTCCTTAGGCTTGATCGTGTGCATTTGCGTGTATGATTAGTGCACGGTCGGGCCGGGGACGTCACAAATATATCGTGAGTTTTTTGAAAAGGTTAATTAAATGTTAAAATCCATGAGAACACGGCACAAAACATAACCATAGATCCTTTTAAGGTAGAGAAAAAGTATAAAATTCGGGAAAACCCAAAAGAGACTCTTTTTGAGTCCACGATGGAGATGTGCCGAACGAAAACCGGCGATCCGGACAAAGCCTAGCCCATTCTCTACTCTCCTCATGATTCTTCCCACACCCGCGGCGTCTGAGTAGCGAACGAATGTTGGCCAGAAACCATGGCGGCGCGGCTGGCCTATGCGCCGCTGCGCGCGTGCATCTGGCCATCAAACTCGCCGGACCACGTGGCGACCATGGTGTGCACACTGGCCAAGAGCGTGAGGGACAGGCAAAAGGCCAAGGAACCCATATACGCTAGCAGGTTAGCAAGTATATATATGCTCCTCTCCGAAGGAGGAAAATAACCGTGGACATGACTGATTTATCCATGAACAAATTACTCACAGAGGCATGAGTGCAGAGTTGTTTTGCAGCAGTGAATTGTCTCTTCGTAAAATGTCAAAAGTAAACCAAAGCGGTTTATAATGATACATCAGTACAGGTTTGTAGCTAGTTCTACATACACCATCACACTTTACTTTACTGACCGCTTACAGAGAAAACAACTATGGTTAAGCAAGTAGGTAGGTACTAGCGCCAAAGAACCGCGCCAGTGATCGACTCCGTCTGTATTTTTTCCGAAATAAGCAAGAGAAAAATATGTATTACGCGAGAAAATAAAATGAAAAGGAGAACACAATTTTTATCTGTATCCCATGATCTGTGTAGACATGTGACATCCATTAAATGAATTAACAAATTAAGTAAACCGGCTGGCCTATTACTATTTTTCCACAAGCACATATTTTCTACTACTGCAAGAAAAAGTGATGGGCGCGGTACAATATGTATTTGGATTCCTTCTCATATGCCCTGTTTGATCAACAATGAGATCGAACGGGATTGTTACCAATGTATAGACTCTATAGTAAGGAAAAATATTTCTTGTCCACTTTGTGCATCGTTTTCACCTGTATTTCATATCCAATTCCTAGCCATCAGTTTTTTCATTCTTTCTCAAACATGGATTGTTTAGTAAAATTCAAATTTAAAAATTTGTTAGTAATTTAAACCCCAAATCTATCGTGGTGTAAAAATGGACAGTAATTGGTGGGGTGTTGTTGTGGTGTAAAAATAGATAGTAATGAGCGGAGATCTTATTTAAACTGAGTACCCATGAATGGATAATCTGATAATAGATTGCTCAACCCAATGCGCTTTTCAAAGTGTGATATATGATAAGTGGTATATCCATACTTGGGGAAATTTTGGCAGCTGAGGAATAATTGGTTCTAAATAGTTTTTTGAGCAAACACTACCCTCTATGGATTATTTACTATCTTGTATATTTCTAGAAAAAAATAGAGAGAGGAGTGAAGGGATTGGTGACAGTTTTTATTTTCATGTTGCCTCTTCTTGTTGCCTGCTTATAGAATGTTGTATTGAAGTTCGTCGTAGAGGTGGCTTCAGTGACCGCATTCTGGTCGAAGCCTCGGTCTAGTTGGCCACAGGAAGGAGAAGGCGAGGTAGACGACGGCAACACCATCGGCTATTCTCCTTGCGTAGCTGAACGCACCAAGGAAGGAGTCTCCGTTTTTTAAGTTTTTTTTTTTGCATTTCTTATTTATTACTGTTAACCCGAATGCATAGTGTTGATTTACTATTTTTAGTTTATCCGAGTTTATTTTTCTGATTTACAATTCAAGTATTGTTCAGTTTACTGTTCGAGTGGGTTAATGTTTTTGGTTTATTTAGGTATTTTTTGGTTTCACTTGTTTATTTTCTCGTGTTTTCGTGTTTGTTGTTTCGGTTTATTTGGGCTATTGTTTCGGTTGGCAGTTTTGGGTTTATTCGTATATTGTTCCAGCGAGAGGATAGCACGGCCATGGCCGGCCCTCGGCAGGGAACATCGCATATGCGGACACGTAGCTATCGATGTCACGGGGAAATGGACGGACGGACAAAAAACTTAGAGAGCCTCCACACCAACCAGGTGGGCCGAGGGCTACATAACTAAGTGCTGCCGCATGGGGAGCCGCCGGACGCGTCGGATGGCCACCACCGCGTGGCGGCAACAACCACCTAAGCTCAAGATGGCGAGGTGGGGAGGAGAGGTGGGAGGAGTGTCGCTCTGGCGACAAATGTCATTTTTTCGGGTAATTGTTGGTGCATTGTTCACTGGTGTCATGGTGTAAAAATAAATATTAATCGGCAAGAACTTTATTTTCCCATGAATTACTGTTCATGTAAATATACTGTTTTGGTTTGCTTTATTTTTTTGCCTCGATAGTACCATCATCAGGAAAGAGAGGGAGACAACCGAGGCGGCTCGGCATCGGTACGCGGTGGAGAGAAATGACGTGTAGAAATTATTGTTGGTGCATTGTTCACTGGTGTCATGTTCATTTGAAATTATTAAGTGTATTTTTTCTAGAAAATCTGACAAATTTGACACCCGCAGCCGTCCTATAGGAGCTTGCTCTCTCGGCACCACCTGGCGGCCGGCGTGAGAGGAGAGAATGGAGGTTCGCCATTAACCACGACCACGTTGCGACCATGGTTCGCACTAGCTACGTTGCGCCACGCACATAACAAGAAGGCCCAACACTTTCAGGCAAGTCCCCAATCATCTTTCTTTAGCTTTTCAGCAGTAATTCTGGCCAAAAGGCTGGGAACACACATATGCTAATAGCAGGTTAGCAAGTATATCCATGACCAAGTTACTAAAAGACTACCCGTCAGTGCAGAGTTGTTTTGCAGTAGTGAATTGCCTCTTCGTGCAATCTCCTCTCTATATCTATATCTACTAGTAGAACGCCCGTGCGTTGCTACGGGCTACAATGCATATAGATAGACATTAACTTGCACAACTCAAATAGGTATACACCCTATACAGCTCAACATGTCCCGCGCAACTCAATAAGTGTGCTCTCAATCTCAAGACAGAACAGGAAAACAAAGACATGTACATGGATTCATTCATGGAGTTGGACAATCAAATATACACAACTGGAAAAAAGAATCAGTAGCAAACCATGACTAATGCAGATCGAAGCTAATTGTGAACTAAAACATACGAAAAACATACCGCAAGAATACTGCGTAACTTATGGCTAAATGGGACACCCTACCCTCCCCTCCCCACCCCCCTTTTTTGTGGATAGCAAATGAGACACTCCTATTAATTTGTCCTCTAAATAATCATAATATGATGAAAATTGAATCCACGGTGACCAAACTATCACTGGATTTCTAGGTGCAACATATTTGATCTTGAACAAATATGACGGCAGCGGAGATAAGTCGAGGTTGTGCCCACTCAGGTACCAACCTCGAACTTGACAACGCGGGCGGTGGGACGATGGGCTTATCGAGGTCATGCTCGTGCCTTCCTACGAGCAACCATGCAGGTATATGTAAATGGAACAACCCGTGCTCAGTCCACACAGATTGGAAAAGATGCATAATATTTAAATAAATGAATTAGAAACACTACCATTGTAAAAGAACGAATGACAAATGTTGTTTAGCCTTTGTGTGAAAACTGCAATAGGAAGATGAAAAACATAAAATATATACAATTCTTGAGAACAAAAGAGCAAAAAAATGAAAACCTAGAATAAGCAAACATACTGGATGTAATGAATAAGCAAACAATTACATGGGTACACTTAGTTCTGCACACACAAATACACCTCTAGGTCATAACACTTATTCTGGGAGCCAGGTCATATTATTATTAGCAACATTTTTGAAAAAAAAAACTTCCGCGGCTTCTGAAAATAGTATTTTGGCAATTTACTAAAATGAATATTGATATGGTTTTTGCGAGTATAGTTAGATGCTTTGGAAGTTCTTTGACATCTGAAAGTAATTTTTCCTATACCATAAATCATAAAATTTCATTAGGAGATTACAAATAGCTAGTTCTACGTCCACATTAGCGGACTGGATATCATACATCTAGCCATCTAGGTATCATAAACTAACGATAAGTAGATCATACTACAGACCATGCTTGTTTATATAATACTCTGATCTTGTTCAGGGAAGTGTACTAACTGTATAAACATGAGATATTCACATATACACCAGAAATTCACTATCATAAATAAATCACTTGGTCTCTAAATAGAATCAGATAAAAGAGAAGCAAAATGTTTCGCGTGGTTAATAACATTTTGGTGAAAGAATAGAACAATTTGCATATGCACGGCAACTTTCGCATCACAAACCTAAGGCACCTCAGCAGACATGAATGATCACATCAGCGTGTGGCAGTAATCCACTAATCTCTGCTATCATCCAGTACAAGAAATAAATCTTGAATCTGCACAAATAATTGATGTCATGAACCACAAGAAATAAAGCTTAAACCTTCGCAAAATATCAATTGATTTAGAGAACTAATTCGGTTGATTTAAAACAATGTTGATGACACAATTATCCATTCGATTGAACAATCGGGCGAATAGGCAAGAAAATACCCTCATATCCACAAATCGGCTTCTCTTAGTTCATTCAATTTATCCACTTTTAAGTGCACACTTGCCAGCCATTAGGCACAAGAATGGATCAAAAAATTTCTAGCTTCCCATATACAACAGTCTGCCAATTAACCCCCTGTGAAAGCACCATAAAATCAATGGAACATGACATTCAAAGCTAAAATTAGTAAATCATCTTGTTGGGACATCAGAAAAGAAATAGAGTTTATCTATGACTGGATGTGTACCTTCCTGCTCGTAGACCATGAACTAAAGAGTTGTGATTTGCTTCCCTTCCTTCCTTGGTCCTCCATGTAACAAAACATTACTCATACTCCTTTTGTACGCAGCTAAATAATGAATCAAAGAAAAGTCTGAACAACTTCACACAAATAAAAGAGCATATCTAATGAAACACATCCAGTCAAAAAATTGTTCTCGTTGGAGAGCACATCAATATAAAATGAAAAGTATCAATCAACTTTTAAGTTGTACACGGAGTAAGGTGCAGAACGTAATTGTTTGTCATCCTCTGTCGTACACACCGACGCCCAATCTGCATCCCCGCTTGACAAAAAATCTGAATCAATTGTTCAGCCCGCATAGTTGAATAATGCGGCAGAACACTTCTACTAAAGCCAAGAAAATATTACAGAGTGGAATTATCAGAAGTCTCAATAATGACGTGGTATTTATTGTTGCCATTGCACACGAAGTGGATCTTGTTCTTCCACCTACGACAAACAAATATGTGCTTGCGAAAATTGCGGAATAACTTGTTATGTGAGCACGTTACATTATAGCAGGGATTAATAATTTAAAAAAGCATAATGCAAGTGATATAGGTACAGTTTATCAAAAAAATGTGCAAATTAGCAGACGTCTTCTGTCCATATATAGTACCATTAAGAGGTGAAAACCAAGTGAACTGTGGCATCCTGGAAGCACTGAATCAACAAGGATAGTTAGAATGCAAACATATTGGAGATGAGAACTCAATTAACCTTTTATCTGACACCAGCTTCGCCTCCGATCAACTTCATGAAGAAAATTAACTTGTACGTAGCATTGTGCTACCCTCTCGAGCTCTCACGCTCTTGTAGATGCATGTAATCTCAAATTCAAAGGACAATATAGTGGAGGTCTGATTACATACCGTGGCAGCTGGTCCGAATCTAAGAGCTAGAGAGGATGACAAACCTAAGAGCTAGACTGTGGTCAGAATAAATGCAAACCAATTACGAAGTTCAGTAACAAACCAATTACAAAGTTCGGTAGGAAAAAAGTTCCGATTAGAGCTCAGGAGTTTTAATTCATCATTGAAGGCCAAATCAATATTCGAATCTAGCGAATTGATTTGCTGGGAAGGACCAGGGGGTGGGAGGGGGTGACCTTGCAAGTGGGCGTCGAGTACGATATCGCGGATGCGGAGGTTGAAGGCGCGGAAGAACACCTCCTGCCCGGTGGTGGGGTCAACGGCAAAGCGACGATGGACGGAGCCCAGGAGGCGCCTCACCTCGATTAGGCGCTTCGCCTCGATTCTCCTCTGCGGGTTCCTGGAGGCGCTCGAGAATGGCCATAGCAACGCCATACCCCTCATCACCGGCGGTTTGTGGACGGATCTGGGCGTGCCTCGCGCGGAAGGGGGTGCGGCATGACCCGTAGCTCCAAGTGATTGGGTAGGAGAGGCAGACGGCGACGTAGCCCATGGCGGCGGCTCTTTGGAAACGGCATGGCGGAGGGAACGGTGGCGGAGGAGAGGGATGGGAACCCTAATCGGGTTGGGAGGAAGAGAGAAGGGTGAGGAGGCGTCGGGGTGTACTTTTTGTTGTTGTTCTGCGGGACGTGAAAAAAACCCTGTGGGAGAGGACGAGAGGTGGTGGGAGGTGGGACGAGATAAAATTGGATAAAAATAAACCGTGATTGATCGTGATTTAATATAAGGCTAATTAATTTAGATTTAAGGTAAGGATAATTAATTGAGATTTGATCTGGCCGAGCGATTTATGGTAAGGATAATTAATTTACATTTGATTTTTAGAGATTTATCGTAATTGATTCTTTCACATAAAGATATTACTAAATAACTTGTGCTAGCATGGAAATTTCTGATCCGTTTCGAGTTTTTTCGTTGTGTGAGAGGGTGACGCGAAACTAAACCGGTGGGGTGAGGGAGGGGACGAAAAAAAACTTGCGAAAATAAACCGTGGATACTATTCACCAACTCAGAGATTAGGAGTAGAGATTATTTCCCTACATACACGTGATTGTTTGCTTCTGATTTGTTAACAGGTTGGATAGCACCATTATATATCGGGAGCAAGGAAATCGCCCGAGATATCGCTCTGTTTTATTGAATTGATTGTGTCTGGTTACCTTAAGTTAATTGATTGCGTTTGGAAAGAATTGATTGTCATGCATTATTGTGTTTGGAAAGAATTGATTGTATGCATGATTGCGTTTGGAAAGAATTGATTGTCATGCATGAATCGGGGACGTAAGGGGGGAAACGGAACCTGCCTGCGTGCGGTGAGTGGAGTGGGGTTGGGGTGGGTTAATTGTAGCGAAAAAAAACCGGTTGAAAAAAAGCCAGACGAGGTGGGACGAAAAAAAACCAGACGAGGTGGGACGAAAAAAAACCTGAAACAAAGACTACCAACTGCTCCATTAGGAGTAGAGATATACTACCTAAAACATACGCAACGTTCCCTCTTCCCTCTTACGTCACCCATCGTCCAACCTTCCTTATGTACACTCCACCCTTTCCTTCTCCTCTTCGATTTTTTCCTCCCGTCTTTGGTTTTTTCTCCCTAAAATAAAATCAGCTATCTCTTATTTTATTTAACTTACCAAAATAAAAAAACATATTTTGTTTGGTAAGTCATTAAAATTTACCAAATAAGTGCTTAACAATAAAACGACAAGTAAATCATGGCGATTGCATATAAAACTTGTTGTGCTTTTAGCGTCTCAATATAATAACAAACATGCACTCACGGGCTAATATACTAAAACTTTTATACTCTCATTGCAATGCACGGGCAATTTTCTAGTGTTAAAAGAAAACCGAAGCGGTCAATAATGATACGGCAATACATGTTTGCTAGTTCCAAATAGGCAAATACACCATCAGATGGTACCTTTCTTATCAGTTATAGAGAAAACACCACCTTTAAACCAAGTAGCTTAGGTAGGTAGCAGAGAAGAAACCACATGATACAAGTTAACTATCCATAGCCACAGGCACTACAGTGCAGGAAAGGTGATGCCTGCGTGCAAATAGTCGACATGATCTTCACAAGCTTTAATCGTAGATAGTTTGTCACTGGCACGTCGTGCCGTTGGCCTGTGCGATGGACTCGGCTCCAGGCATCGAATTGCGACACTGAGAATGCCGTATATTTCTCTTGCAGTCTCAGCATCTGGAATCACGAGCCTGGGGTCAAGTAGATCCTGCAGGCAGACAACATTGTTTTTGGTGGCCAACGAGAGGGATGAGAGGAAATCGCCTGGATGAGATCCCATAAATAGCTCCAAAACGAGCACTCCGAAGCTATATACGTCACATTTCTCTGTCACGTTTTCTGTGTATGCTAGCTCTGCATTCAATAAAAAATAATTAGTGTATATGTTGCAACTAAATATCTCAAAGTCCATCATAGTTATTATATTATGTCAAAGTCAACATCTAAGTACATATGCATTGCAAAAACTGCAGAACTAGTAGTTAAGGTTTTGTTTTGCTTACCTGGGGCAAGATATCCTTTTGTCCCAGCAAGCCTTGTGACGTTCCGGCCATGAATAGCGAGAATTTTAGCCGTACCAAAATCAGAGATGCAAGCTCTAAATTCCAGATCAAGCAAAATGTTGTTGCTTGTTATGTCTCTATGGACTATTGGTGATAAGCAATCATGATGCATATATGCCAAAGCATTAAGTACATCCAAAATAATATGTATCCGCCTTCTCCAATCCAATTCTATTGCCGTTCCATTATCCTTTAGTGTTTTTGCCAAGTCTCCTTTCTCCATATATTCATAGATAAGGAATCTGCCTTGGCTAGACGAACAATACCCAAATAGTTTTACAATGTTCCGATGATGAATTTGCACCAATGCCTCGATTTCACGGTTGAAAATTGTCTCGTTCAAGCAAGACTCATCTTCTATCGTGTGTATCTTCTTCACTGCGAACACTTCGCATGCTCCTAGCCTAGCTTTATAGACAGATCCATATCCCCCGGTTCCAATGCAATGTTTCTTGCTAAAATCGTTGGTTGCTTCAACGATTTGCTTGAATACATTTGCCCCATCAAAACTCCAAATAGAGAAGACTTCTTCTTGTGTTACTTTATCTATGTTAGTTGCACTGGTTTTCTTCCTTTTATTCCAAACCATCAATATCACAGAAATAAGAACAACAGATATCAGAGTAGGAACAATGGCTAGTACAAGTATTTTGTATCTTTTATGCTTGCCTCTGCTCTGTGTTGCGCTATTACAAGGAGGTAGTCCTTTCACCACGCCACACAACATCTTATTGTGCTTGAACCGCTCGATTGGAGCTCCTTGGAAGAGCTTACTGTTCGGGACCGGCCCTTCCAATTCATTATAAGATACGTCAATGGATGTCAAGCTTTTCATATTCTGAAATGATGATGGGATGGAGCCATTAAGTTCATTGTGCGAAAGATTCAGTGTATCAAGCATTGTCAGACCACTAAGTTGGCTTGGTATCACCCCAGTAAATGAATTATCACTCAAATCCAATAGATCGTGCAAGCTGCGCAATAACCCTAGCTCAGCAGGGATGCTACCTTTGTAGTTATTGTGATTCAACTTTAAAATGCGAAGCTTCAAACAATGCTCAATTGGATCTTTTATTGAACCATTTAGGTTATTTGATGACAAATCCAACAACTCGAGATTGGATAGTGCCCTAATCTCTTGTGGAATGCTTCCATGGAGCAAATTATCAGTGAGGCTCAGGTTGAACAATTTTTTTAAATTGCCTAGTGCACTTGGAAGCTCTCCTTCAAGCCTGTTTGATGAAAGATCAAGTAGCCCTAGTTCAGATAGTTGCCCTACACTTGCAGGTATTTCCCCACTAAGGTTGTTATTTGAGATGCGTAGCATTGTAAGATTATGGCATCGCCCCCAGTTATAAGATAGCTGACCAAACAAATTATTTGAGCTCATATCCATGTAGACCAGATTTGGGTAAACCCCCATCTCAGAAATATCTCCTTCTATTTGATTCCTTTCGAGACGAACTCTAACTAGGCTACTGCAGTTTGTCAAACTTGATGGCAGGGGTCCGTCGAGGTTGTTGTCAAATGCGTATAATTTCTTGAGCATGCCTCCAGCGCACAACTCAGGTGGCAAGGGACCAGAGAGATTGTTTTCACTAAACTGTAGATATTTGAGATCCATTAAGGTGCCAATTTCTTGTGGAACATGACCAGAGAACTGATTATCATCGAGGTATAAGGCAACAAGCTTGGTCAAATTTCCAAAGGTATTGGGGATTGAACCCATGAGCTTGTTTTTGTCAAGTTCCAAGTCCTCCAGATTCACAAGATAACCTAGTTCTCGAGGAATGCCCTCAGAGAGTTGGTTGCCCCACAGTCGCAAGGTAGTGAGCTTAGTCAAATTTTCAAAGGTATTGGGGATGGAACATGTAAGTTTGTTTCTGTCAAGTTCCAAATTTTCTAGATTCACTAGGGAACCTAGTTCTTGCGGGATACACCCCGAGAGTTGGTTATCCCATAGGTACAAGGTAGTGAGTTTGGTCAAATTTCCAAAGGTATTGGGGATGGAACCTATGAGTTTGTTCTTGCTAAGTTCCAAGTCCTCTAGATTCACAAGGTAACCTAATTCTTGAGGTATTTGTTCGGAGAGTTGGTTATCCCATAGGTACAAGAGAGTAAGCTTGGTAAAATTTTCAAAGGCAGTGGGGATGGAACCCACGAGTTGGTTTTCACTAAGAGCCAAGTTTTCCAGATTCACCAAGTAACCTAGTTCTGGAGGAATACACCTAGAGAGTTGGTTATCCCATAGGTACAAGGTAGTGAGCTTGGTCAAATTTCCAATGATGCTGGGGATGGAACCTATGAGTTTGTTCTTGCTAAGAACCAACTCCTCTAATTTCACCAGGTAGCCTACTTCTGGAGGAAGATATCCGGATAACTGATTAGCATGGAGATACAAGCCAGTGAGTTTACTACAATTCCCTAGACTTAATGGAATGGGGCCTGTGAGGTTGTTGTTGGAAAAATCTAATCTGACCAACCTCTTTAGGGAGCCTAGTTCAGTGGGGACGTGACTAGACAAGTGGTTGTTTGACAAGTTCAGCCCGACGAGACTCTCTAGGTGTTTTATTTGCCATGGTATTTCACTGGAGAGTTCATTCTCCTGGAGCATTAGGCGTCGTAAGTTTGGCAAGGATGATGCTAAAGCGGGTGGAAAGGGACCCCTTATCTGGTTGTAGGGGAGTCGGATACTCGTAAGAGTACTCAACGCCGTGAAGTTGAGGGCCTCCAGCTCCGCTCTCAGCCGCAACCCCCGCAGAGAGATCTCGGTGATCACCACCTCTTGGTGCCTTGCTTGATGCTTGCTGCACTTGATGCCATACCAGGAGCATGGCCATGTGGTGTTGTTTCCTCTTCCCCAGGACCGGAGTTGGGCTGGGGGGCTCTGTATGGTGGCTTTCCAGGCGAGGAGGGCTCCTGCCTGTTCTTCCACGAGGGAGGGGGGTGGTGCCGCCATGGAAAACGAGGCTAGCAGGAGGGCGAGCGAGACAAGCTTTAGGTGAGGGGAGGTCTCCATGGATAGTGGCATGGCAGCTAGAGTAGGGTTATTGGTTTTGTGCCGGTGAAACTCGATGGCGAGTCTGTTGTTATAGATCGAGGTGCATCTCTATTGGCGTACCTCTCACCACGGGGCCGGAGGCAAGAGACAGCCCGACGCTTCATCGACGATCGACCGTCTAAACTGCGTGGAATGGTATACGCATGCAGACTGGTGTATGCCGTGGAGGGCTGGGCTCTCGTGCCGTTCATGCATGTATTATGTATACGTGGAAATTCTGGATGGCTCATGTATCAGGAACAAATTGTGTCCACGTAAAATAGATAGATTCTGGAAATCATACGACGGGAGGGTAGAATTTTTGGACTGGTAAACGCCGATGGAGAGAGGTCTGATGAAAAGTCACCCGAGTAGATATACAGGTCTGTCTACTGAAAAATACACTGCCGTGCCGAACTAGCGAGTGATATGGTTGGACTTGACTTCAGAACAGCTACCAGATGGAGACTGCTTCCGATATTGTGTTACCAATAGAAAGTACCGACATGTTTCTCGAATGTGTTACGATTTCATGTTGGTTCCATATTCAGTGGCGGAGCCGGCTAGCGCCCGGCGACCCTGGACACTTGCCCGGGCTCATTTGGTATGCGCCAGCTACGATGGCGCTGGCGCTGCCAGGGCATCTAAGGCGGACTTAGCAAATCCGGCTCTTCAAGCACCCGCGGAAATGTCCGGACGTGTTCGCGGGCATTGACCGGGCACTCCTCAAGAAATACAATCCACATCCGAACACCTCAATATAATTAACATATCTTAAATCCATACACTCATGCAGCTACGTGGACACACACGCATCGTCCGGCTACTCCATCACACTACACTAAACATGCCATCGGACTATCAAAATTTGGCATGTTTGGCTATGGTGGAGTTCATCCACGGCTGCCCTTGCCCTTCCCGGCGCCCTTGCCGACGTTCTCGCGAAAGTACCAGTCAAAGACGCAGTACAGATCGAGCCGGATCTGCTCGTCGCCGTCGTTGTCCTTCTTCTCCTCTTTCGGTGGCAGTCTGACCAAGGCACAGACCGCCCGATTCTGCTCTCTGGCGAGGGCGCGTGTATTCATGCGCTACTGTTTCTTCACAATGCGGACGCTGATGGCTTTCTCCTCTGCAGCCGCCCAAGCAGCCGCCATTACCGCCGTGATACGGGCCTCGTCGGCCCTTATCCTATCCTTCCCACGGCGGGCAGCCCGGTCTCGGTGGGACTCATACTCTGCCCGACCGGTGATGGGGAAGGAGAGGTGTTCCGGCTGGGACCGCGAGGATCCAGCTCCAGAGGACCAGAGCGTCTGGTGAGCCGACGCTATGCCGTCGCGGCGGACGGATCCGTCCGTCGGTCGGGCGCTGTCCACCCGGGAGCGGCGGAGTGCAATGCGGACTGCCATTGCCTCCTCCAACCCACACGGGATGAGACCTCGGTCGACGGATCCAGAGTGGTCAGAGTCCAATCCGCTGCCTCCCATGCCGGAGACGGCCAGAACTCGCCGGAGACGAGCTCGGGTGACGGAGGGGAGTGGAGTGGAGTGAAGTAGTTAGGGTTTGCTCCGGCGAGCGGATTGAGACAAATATATGTGGGGTCGGGTGGGCCAGCATGGGTCAGGTCCGACGTGGCGGACGTGCCGGACGCCCCATATTTGGGCAAGATATGGGGGTGTCGGTCAGCCCGGGCACTTGAGGCCCGTTTGAGGTGTCCGTTTGAGTCGGAAAAACGTGATCGGACAGTGACCGGACAGCCCGCCCGAGCGTATGCGGCGGGTTTGAGAAGTCTGGGTGTAGATGCTCTTACACGAGGAAAACTCATCAACGCATCGTGCATTCGTGCTTTTGGGCAGCTGGGCTGGCTGTGATTGGCTAATCGGCCAATGGGCTTTCTTTTTCAGACGAGAACTAGCCCTACTGGGCTACTGTAGCCATCATTAAATCCAATAAGATTGTCTCGAAAAAAATGTTCAGCATTTAATAAAGGGATAAGTATATTTTTCGTCCTCGAACTCTTCCGAGAGTTCAGAAATCGTCCCTCAACTCTAATCCGGAGAGTTTTCGTCCCTCAACTATCAAAACCGGAGAGTTTTCATCCCTCGTGCTGCTTTGGGCGGTTTTCGTCCGACGTGAACAGTAAATCAGTGAACAGTAATTCGAAAAAATAGGAAGCAAAACAAAAAACAAAACTGAAAATTTGATCCCATGAATTTTCTGATTTTTTTCCTATTTTTTCAATAAATGAATTCAAACAAATGTTCAGCATTTTATAAAATGTTCTAAAATTTAAAATTATTCACTAATTTGAAAATCTTTATCGGCTTTCGAAACCTTTTCAACTGTTTGAAAAAAAGTTCCCGGATATGAAAATTTGTTAACTAATTTGATTTTTCCCATATTTCAACAAATGTTCATGAATTTCTAAAATATTCTCACAGTTTTGTTCGAATAAATGTTCACAAATTTTCAATATACTCTTGGAATAAAAAAGTACAGAAATTTGAAAAAAATTCTTTGATATTAAAATGTTTTCAAAATTGAAAAATCTCAAGATTTCCTAAAATATTCCTGGATTTTGAAAATTGATCATGCATTTGCAAAACAATATTCCATAATTTAATAAAATGATAACCATAGGTCGTTTTAAGGCAGAGAAAAATGTTCAAAATTTGAGAAAGCCCACAAAAGGCTCTTTTTTGGTCCATGGTGGACATGGGCATAACAAAAATCGGCGATCCGGACAAAGCCTATGCCATTCTCTTCACTCGCCACGATTCTCCCGGTACCCGCGGCGTCTGAGGAGAGAATGCATGTTTGCCACAGACCACTGTGTTAGAACCTGACCTTTTTTTTTTTGCGGGTAAAAGAATTTTCATTACTCAATCAAAAGGTCTTTACAATCATCCCAAACTATCTCCTTGAGAGCCTCCGGACCATCTCCTAGCCAAGTAATAGTCCTACCTTGCTTCCTCGCAAAAGAAGCTAAAAAATCACTGGCTTTATTCTGGTGCCTAGTAATATGAATTACACGAGATTGTCTAAGGGAAAGTAAGTATTTGATCTCTTGCACTATAGGAGCATATATAGAGCGATCGGCGCCACCACATGAAATCATGGAAACAGCCTCAAGGGAATCCATCTCCACTAGCACTGGGAGGTCACTCCGGTTGATCGCCAAGGAGAGGCCCTCCATACAAGCACAGAGCTCCGCCTCCAAAGCGTCGCGGCAAGAAAACAAGGCTCTACAAGATGAAAAGATAATAGCCCCGAGATGATTCCTCATAATCATTCCCACTCCGGCTACTTCTGATGCAACAAAGGATCCATCCCAACTCCGGGGGGCACCATCTTTTTAATACTGGCATATTAGAAGATCTTTTCTCTTTAGCTGTTCCTCCGTAGGCGATGTATGATTTTCCTTTGGCCGGATCTGCTTTGGGATTCATCATGACACCAATAAGAGAGTCAAGATAACTCTGAAGAAATCTCACCGATGTTTCCAAAGGTGGAGCCGGCTTTGAATGTGTGACCTCGTTCCGAATAAACCAAGACCTCCAAAAAATCATCATTACCATCATCCGACCCATCTCACTCAAAGGAGCCAGGGCATGAAGGAGCCATTCCTTCCCATTATTTACTAACTTGTCAACCTCCGGGATCGTCCAAACTTTAGACATTTCCAGATATAAGTCTCTTCCAAACTGGCACCGGATAAAAGGGTGATAATTATCTTCTTCTTCTCTTCCACACACTGGGCATTGGCTCGTGACTTCCAGGCCAATTCTTTGCTTCCTCTGCCAAGTCGGGAGCGAGTTAGTAACAAGCCTCCACGCAAAATTACGTACCGTCGGCGGCGCCCAGCTCTTCCATATGTAGTTCCAGCATTTCCTCTGGCCCCCTGGCGCCGAACTCGACGACGTATCCGAGCCACGGTGTTCCTCCTCAAAAGCTAGGGTATAAGCTGATTTGACTGTGAAAACACCAAACTTCCCGGGGCCCCATGCTAACACATCGTCCTCCAATCTGGGGGAGGCTCTTATCTTTGCTATTTCATGCACATCAGCAGCGACAAAATGTTTATTAAGAAGATCGTAGTTCCATGAACCATTAGGGTTTAGCAGGTCAGAAACGAACCGGATGCGGCATCTCCCCTGCGGTGATATTGGCTTATAAGAGAAAGGGCGCGGTATCCAGTTATCTCGCCATACCCGAATGCTTCTTCCATTCTCGACTCTCCACACCAATCCTTTCTTCAGTAGTTCCAGTCCATAACTGATTGCTTGCCACGACGAAGAAGCATTACCTGAGAAAACGGTATCCTCCAACTTCCCTCTTGGGTAGTATCTCGCCTTTAGAACTTGGGCACATAAGCTGTCCGGGTTAGTTAGTAGGCACCATGCTTGGCGAGCTAACAAGGCCTGGTTGAACATCCGGAAATCCCTGAACCCCGCACCTCCCTTCTCCTTCGGCTGCTGCAACTTATCCCAACTCCTCCAGTGGACTTTCCTCTTGCCATCTGTTGCACCCCAATAAAAGTTCCTAACCATGCGTGTTAGGTCGTCACATACTGCAAACGGAACCTTAAAGAGCCCATTATGAAAGTTGGCAGCGCCTGCGCCACGGATTTGATAAGAACCTCTCGTCCAGGTTGTGCCAAATGCCCATCCCCCCACTGCATCAGACGCTTGGTGAGGCTTGTTTGCAGATTTTGGAACCGGCCCTTTGACATACGCCCCTCCGGGGTGGGCAATCCCAAGTACTTCTCCTCAAAATGCAGGCTAGAAATATGTAAAGCTTCCCGGACTTCTTCTTGCACAGCCCCTGGACAAGCCTCTCCAAACATTATCGAACACTTATCAAAGTTCAGTACTTGCCCTGTCGCTTTACCGAACAAGTCCAATATCTCTTTAACTTTTTCTGCCTGTGCTCTTGATGCCTCAAACAACAACAGTGTATCATCAGCAAATAGA
The DNA here is from genome assembly GCA_902687465.1 of Secale cereale. Taxonomy (NCBI): domain Eukaryota; kingdom Viridiplantae; phylum Streptophyta; class Magnoliopsida; order Poales; family Poaceae; genus Secale; species Secale cereale. The sequence continues at coordinate 898,541 of LR738712.1, forward strand.
AGATGTGAAATACCCGGCGCAGTCCTACAGACTCTGACAGGGGTTAAGTCCCCCATTGCCACCTTGCTCTTCAGTAACAATGATAGCCCATCAGCCACAAACAAAAACAGGAATGGAGATAGAGGGTCACCTTGCCGTAGACCACGAGACGGTGCAAACGAATCCAAGAGAGATCCATTGAAATTCACAGAGTATCTCACCGACGTGACACAAGACATTATCCAGTCCACCCATCGTTGAGAGAATCCCATCTTTTGCATCATTTGCCTCAAGAAGACCCAATCTACCCTATCATATGCTTTGGAGAGATCAAGTTTGTAAGCACAAAAACTCCTCGAAGGATCTTTCTCTTGCTTTATGTAGTGTATACACTCAAACGCCACGAGCGCATTATCAGTGATCATCCTCCCTGGAACAAAGGCACTTTGCTCTGGAGAAATAATGCCATCCAAGAGAGGCCTCAACCTATTCACCAAGCACTTCGAGATCACTTTATAAATGACATTGCATAAACTTATTGGCCTATAATCTCTTAACTTGGAAGGGTTTTGCACTTTAGGAATAAGTACAATAGAAGTCGAATTTACCCCTTCCGGCATTACTCCAGTGTGGAAAAAATCCTTCACAGCCGCCAAAACCCCATCTCTCAATGTGCTCCAATTGCGCTGAAAAAACCTGGCTGGAAGGCCATCCGGGCCCGGAGCCTTAAGAGGCCCTATTTGAAATAAAGCATCAGATATCTCCTTATCACTAAAAGGAGCGCAAAGTTTAATATTGTCATCCTCCGTCACCCTAGATTCCAACAGATCCAGAATTGGTGATGTATCAAGAGAGGTGTCCGCTGAAAAAATATCCTGGAAGTATTCATTAGCCATCTTGCTCATGGACTCAAAATCTGAATGCACCACATCAATACTATCTGTTAGCTCACGAACTTTATTCTTTCTAGCTCTCCAAACCGCCTTACTCTGGAAGTATTTGGTGTTTCTATCACCTTCTTTCAGCCACATAATCCTTGACCTCTGCAGCCAGAGCATCTCCTCCTGGTAAAGGAGTTCATTTATCCTATTTGTAACCCTTCTAATATCCTGTCTGTCCGCGTTCATGTGCATAAGTTCTTCCAATTGGGACCGAGACTTTGCCAGCTCCCGGGTCACGTTTCCAAACTTCTTACTCCACAGCCTCAAAGTTGACATTGTTTTAGACAAAGCATCTCGCAGTTGGGCCAAATTCTGAATATTTCCCACTGCCTCCCACGCATCTTTTATCACCTCTGGTAGGGCAGAATCCCTCTCCCAGAACAGTTCATAGCGTTTCACCTTTGCACCATTCGGTCCTGGGTCCGGTGACCCTTTAACCACTAAGGCCACATGATCAGAACACGGGGAGGGCACATGTAAGACCGAAGAAAACGCAAACAGGTTCCTCCATGCATTCGTGGCCATTGCTCTATCCAGACGGACCTGTACGTTTGTGTTCCCTCTCCTCTTGTTATCATATGTGAACGGTATGCCCACAAAGCCTAGATCAACAAGACCACAGATTTCCATAGTATCTCGAAAAGCCACCATTTGAGATTCCGCTCGAGGGGTGGCTGACAGGTGCTCATAACTCCACATAGCCTCGTTGAAATCACCCACCACAAGCCACGGTAGGTCATTAGAGTTGTTCAAACGCAACAGCTTTTCCCACATGAAATGTCGGTTCTCCACCCTCGGCTCCCCGTACATGCAAGTTAATCTCCACTGTTCCGCACCCTCCTTTACTCGCACAAGAGTGTCAATAAAGCGCTCTTCCTTCTCCACTACCTCCACCACATATGACTCATGCCAAAACAAAGTAAGGCCGCCACTCATCCCATTGCAATCCACACCAGCGAACCCTTTCAAGCCTATGCGACCTCGTATTCTCTTCATCTTCTCAGCTTTCTGCCTGGTCTCACACAAGAAGATTAGACTGGGGGAATGCGACTGTGAGATCGTCGCTAGCTCGCGAACTGTCCGGGGATTCCCCCCTCCCCGGCAGTTCCAACTTAGCACATTCATTGGCCTCGGCGGCCCTCCATGCCGGAGGCCGCCTCGGACGCCACGTCCATATCCATACCCTCAACAACAGTCCCCTGTTTCCTTCTCTTTACAATCGGCACCCTCCCTGGGGTAGTAGAAATCCCACCATTGGCGCCCTCCGGAGTGTTACCTCCTTCTATCATGAGCACCGCATTAGATACCTTGCCCGCCAGATTCGATCCTGCTTGTCCTCGACCACTGACGGTCCCGTCCCCAGCCACAAGTCTCTTGCGAACGAGTCTTGGATCATCGTCCCCCAAGTTTTGGTCGCGGATCACCAAGGAACTCCCACTCCCCTGGTGAGCCCCATCGCCTTCCTGCCCCTCTGAACGGGCTGCAGAACTTGCCCGGCCTCCCAGTCCTCCTCTTCCTCCTCTTCCTCCCCTCTCAGCTGGCCCCGCTCCTCCTCTACCTCTTCCTCCAGCTACACCTCCTCCTCCACGCCCAACCCCAGTACCACCAATAGGCCCTTCATTGCTCCAATGTAACCAATCCCCCCATTCACATTCCTCCGGATCATGAACACCATCTCCACATTCTTCAACCACGTGCCCCATACAACCACAAAAGTAACAGAAGTCCGGCAGTTTCTCATAGCTAACGGGGTACCGCTTGTGTTCTTTTAGCTTGATAGGAACAAATCTGACCAAAGGCTTGTGGACATCCACATAGACTCTAACCCTTAAGAAGCTAGATGGGTTGATCTTCCCCTCATTAACAGCCACCATGAACGGTGGCATGCCGACCTTCTTGGCCACTTTTTCAGCCAACTCCTTCTTCCTCGTAAGTGATGTATTTGAGTGTATATCTGTATGTATGTGAACATTGTTATGAACCGGACCCTGATGCAATTGTATAAGCATAGGATCCGATGGTACCCTGGGTCATCTACAGTGCTGCTAGTCAAAACAGCAGCAGGCAAGTAGAGGCATGTGGTGTGTCGGTCAGCAGTGTGTAGCTGACCGTGTGAATGGGCGATGCACTGTGGAGCACGTCCTGTACTCTGCTGCCTAAGAGCAGAGGTGTAAAAGGGGAGGCAGCGGCGTTGTAGCAGCCAACTCCTGAGAAAATAGAAAACACAAAAAAAGGAAGGTTCCCCAACGTTGAAGGGGGGCTGGACCAAATCCTCTGTCTTTGCTCTGTTCTTTGCTTCTGTTTTCTTCTCCAACGAGTTCTGTAAATCGGTGTGTGCATCCATTGGATCCCACCGTGCTAAGATAGTTCGAGTGAGCAAGAAGGAGACCTTACACACTGCGGCATGGCTGGCCTGTTCGCTGGCGCGCGTGCATCCATTGGATGGTGCGCACGACTCGGTCGAACTCGCTGGACCAAGTTGCGACCATGGTGCGCAATGGCCGGAAGCGCGAGGGAGATCGATGGCAATGCGCATGACGAAAAAGCCCGACGCCTTTAGGTAAGTCCCCAGTCCTTTTTCTTTAGGTTTTCAGCAGTAATTCTGGGCAAAGGGCAGGGAACGCATATATGCTAGTAGCAGGTTAGCAGGTATATATGCTCCTCTCTGAAGGAGGAAAATAACCGTGGATATGACCAAATTACTCAAAGATTACCCGTCGGTGCAGACTTGTTTTGCAGTAGTGAATTGTCTCTTCATACAATGTTAAAAGGAAACCAAAGCGGTTTATGATGATACAGTAGTAGTACATTTTTGGTAGTTCCATATACACCATCAGATGTTACAGTTTTACTAGTTGCAGAGAAAACAACACTTTTTGACCAAGTAGCTAGGAACTGGATGATACGATTTCATCCTCATAGCCATAGGCACTACAGCGCAGAAAAGGTGATGCCAGCAGGCAAATAATCAACCTGATCTTCACCAGCTTTAATCGTAGATAGCTTGTCGCTGGCGCGTCGTGCCGTTGGCCTGTGGGATGGACTCGACTCCAGGCACCGAACTGCAACGCTGAGCATGCGGTATATTTCTCCAGCAGTCTCAGCATCTGGAATCACAAGCCTGGGGTCCAGCAGATCTTGCAGGCACACATCATTGGTCTTGGCGGAATGGCGGGCAACGAGAGGGATGCGAGCAAATCGTCTGGATGAGATCCCATAAATAGCTCCAAAACAAGCACTCCAAAGCTGTATACGTCACATTTCTCCGTCACGTTTTCTGTATATGCTAGCTCTGCAAGTGATACAAATTAATTAGCATATACTTTCTCCGTCCCAAAATATTTGCATACATATGAACTGTCAAAACTGCAAAACTAGTAATTGAGGTTATTTTTTTTTACCTGGGGCAAGATAGCCTTTCGTCCCAGCAAGCCTTGTGAGATTCTGGCCATAAATATCGAGAATTTTGGCTGTACCAAAGTCAGAGATGCAAGCTCTAAATTCTAGATCAAGCAAAATGTTGTTGCTTGTTATATCCCTATGGACTATCGATGACGAACAATCATGATGCATATATGCCAAAGCATGAACTACATCCAACACAATATGTATCCGCCTTCTCCAATCCAATTCAATTGCCCTTTCATTGTCCTTCAGTGATTTTGCCAAGTCTCCTCTCTCCATATATTCATAGATAAGGAACCTTCCTTGGCTAGAGGAACAATACCCAAATAGTTTTACGATGTTTCGATGACGAATCTCGCACAATGCCTCGATTTCACGATTGAACACCTTCTCGTTCACGCAACACTCGTCTTCTACCATGTGTATCTTCTTCACTGCAAATATCTCGCATGTTGCGAGTCTAGTTTTGTAGACAGATCGATATCCACCGGTTCCTATGCAATGCATCTCGCTAAAATCGTTGGTTGCATTAATGATTTCCTTGAACATATCTGCCCCATCAAAACTCCAAATGGAGAAGAATTTTGCTTCTGTTACTTTATCGGTGTTAGTTGCCTTGGGTTTTTTCCTTTCATGCCAGAACATGAATATCACCACAATAAGAACAAGAAATATTAGAGTAGCAACAATGGCTAGTACAAACATTTCGTATCCTTTTCTCTTGCCTCTACTCTGAGTTGCACCACTACAAGGGGGCAATCCTTTCACCACACCACATAGCATCTTATTATGCATGAATTGCTGGATTGGAGCTCCTTGGAAGAGTTTAGTGTCCAGGACTGGCCCTTCCAATTCATTATAAGATACATCAATGGATGTCAAGCTTTCCATACTCTGAAATGATGACGGAATTGAGGATGGGACCTGTGAGTCTGTTTAGTTCAAGTGCCAAGTCTTCCAAATTCACAAGGGAACCTAGTTCTCAAGGAATAGGCCCTGAGAGTTGGTTATCATATAGATACAAGGTAGTGAGCTTGGTCAAATTTTCAAAGGTATTGGGGATGGGACCCGTGAACATGTTGCTGCCAAGTTCCAAGTCTTCTAGACTCGCGAGGGAACCTAGTGCTCGAGGAATGCCCTCGGAGAGTTGGTTACGCCATAATCGCAAGGTACCGAGCTTGGTCAAATTTCCAAAGGAATTGGGGATGGGACCTGTGAGTCTGTTTAGTTCAAGTGCCAAGTCTTCCAAATTCACAAGGGAACCTAGTTCTCGAGGAATAGGCCCTGAGAGTTGGTTATCATATAGGTACAAGGTAGTGAGCTTGGTCAAATTTTCAAAGGTGTTGGGGATGGGACCCGTGAGTCTGTTTAGTTCAAGTGCCAAGTCTTCCAAATTCACAAGGGAACCTAGTTCTCGAGGAATAGGCCCTGAGAGTTGGTTATCATATAGGTACAAGGTAGTGAGCTTGGTCAAATTTTCAAAGGTGTTGGGGATGGGACCCGTGAACATGTTGCTGCCAAGTTTCAAGTCTTCTAGACTCGCGAGGGAACCTAGTGCTCGAGAAACATGCCCGGAGAGTTGGTTATTCGATAGGTACAAGATACTGAGCATGTTCAAATTTCCAAAGGTATTTGGTATGGAACCCGTGAGTTGGTTGTTTTGAAGCGACAACCGTTCTAGATTTACGAGATAACCTAGTTCTCTGGGAATATAGCTGGAGAGTTGGTTATCCCATAGGTACAAGCCAGTGATGTTAATCAAACTCCCATAGGTACCGGGGATGGAACCAATGAGTCTGTTGGAACTAAGAGCTAATTCTTGTAATCTCACTAGGTAACCTAGTTCTCGAGGAAGTAATCCGGATAACTGGTTACCATCAAGGTACAAGATAGTGAGTTTAGTGCAACTTCCTAGATTTATTGGAACGGGGCCTGTGAGGTTGTTGCAATGCTGTGAAGTTGAGGGCCTCCAGCCCCGCTCTCAGCCGCAACCCCCGAAGAGTGATCTCGGTGATCACCACCTCTTGGCGCCTTGCTGGATGCTGGCCGCACTTGACGCCGTACCAGCCGCATGGCCGTGTCGTGGTGCTTCCCCAGGACCGGAGCTGGGCTGGGGGGCTCTGTATGGTGGCTTTCCAGGCGAGGAGGGCTCCTGCCTGTTCTTCCACGAGGGAGGGGGGTGGTGCCGCCATGGACGGCGAGGAAAACGAGGCTAGCAGGAGGGCGAGCGAGACGAGCTTTAGGTGAGGGGAGGTCGCCATGGCTAGTAGCATGGCAGCTGGAGTAGGTTATTGGTTCTGTGCCGGTGTAATTAGCTCGAGGGTCTCTTCTTATAGAGATGGATCTATATCGGCGTCCCTCTCAGGCTCTCACCATTGGCCCCATTAAGCGAGAGACAGCTCCGCCTACGGCCGGAGACTAGCACTTTCATGGAGTCGTCGGAGGAAGAACACGAAGACGACGAGACTCCTTCACTGCGTCGATCATCGTATGCTGCGTGGAATGGTATAAGCGGACTGGTGCATGCTCTCGCGACGTCCATGCATATATAGTTATATAGTACGTACATGAGAAATTATATTCTGGAAGATAATGATGTATCAAAACACACAACTGTGTCCACGTACAAATATATATACACAGTACATTCTGAAAATCATACGGGAAGTTGATATTTTTGACTGGTAAACCTCGACTGGAACGGGTCGTGCGGCGAGGTCCGCTGAATACTCGCCCGGGCCTGTCGCTCTTTGATTTCCTGCTGATGAAAATTACTCCACTGCAGTGCCGGACTAGTAGATGTTGTACTAGACTCGAGGCTGGACTTCAATAGCGCGTGCCTGAATTGGTGGAATCATTCGTATTATTAATTGCTTGAGCCTCGTGGACGTATATATAGTAAGTACATGATTAACTTGAAGTACAAGACAAGTCAGAATATATCCTAGTCTATCTCATATTTGCTAACTAAACACATTACTCAACATCCGCACGGTCACAATGGTAGCGACGCAGACGATGAGACTCAAAACGAATCCGAAGATAAGCCGAAGGACATCCCCTCCACAGCTATAATAGTCCATGCATCGTGGAAGTCGTGGGCGGAGTGGAAAGCGACGAGATTGCTCAAACAAGGCGGTAGCCCTTTGTGCCGATGTCGATGTAGCCGAGAGCGTAGGCCGTAGGGTGGTGTAGTCATGGTCGAGGTAGCCGCGCGAGGGACGTCGTGGTCGATGTCGAGTCGGCTGGCCGGTGTCAAGGTAGTCGTCGTGGACCGGGAAGAAGAGCGGCGGCGGCGGCTAGGTTAGGAGCGTGGTGGAGATGCTCGATGTAGGCGAGGAAGAATCCGGCAGCATGACAAAGACCAGCGCAGACGGCGGTGTTCCCGTGCCTAGGAAGGCGGCGTGGCGCATATCACATAGAAGTTAACGCGCGTGGACGGCAAAGTGGACCCCATGCCGCGGCGCTACGGCCCGAAGGGCGATGCAGTGGCAGCAGGCGGGTCGGCGCGACCGGGAAGACCTTAAGGCGGCGGTAGGGACCGCGTGCCACACTCGGCCCGATGGAGCGATGCAGTGGCATCGCTAGGGTCGGTGCAACCATGACAACGGCCTGGAGCGGACGGCTTCGGGGCGTCGGTGTATCGCGGGCCGCAGCACTACGGTCTGGTCTGAAGGGGCGACGTAGCGACGGTGCCCGGGCCGTTGCAGCCGCGGGGAGAACCACGGAGTAGCGGCAAGGATCATCATGCGCCACGCATGCTACGACCCGATGGGGAGTACCATGAGGCAGCGACACTGCGACCCGACAGGACAACACAACGGCAACCCTTGGTCGATCGATGGAGGAACGCGCGTACTCAGAGATGATCTCTTCTCAAAATATTGCGAAGTTGTGCACAAACAGTTGATCACACCAGGCGCGGCAGGGCGCGGATTCTCTACCTTGCCACGGCAAAGGCTGCCTCTACCTTACCCTCACGGATGCCCTTCCTTTCCGATCCCACAACTGCTGAGCGAGCTGCCTCTCTGTTCATATCAATCAGCCCAAACCGAAAAGAAACCAGCCCGTAAAGGCCTAGTTAGAGGACCTGGTCCTGGAGGAGGGGAAGCGAGAGAATTTGACGGGTGAGCAGCTGCCAGATGCGATTTTTGGCGCGGGAGTCCAGCGTGGGTTCTCATCTCAGTTAGCGATTGGGGTGATTGGGTTCTCATCTCAGTTGAGCGTCGGAGCAGATCGAAGCTGGTCGACTTCACTCTACTTCAGGTTCGTGTCCTTCTTCCATTTCAAGAAACAGAGACTGCCTAGTTTTTTAGATTTGTGTCTGAGTCGCCGAGGCATTGCTATTTGTCTGACATGTTCACTCTTTCACTGCCTAGTTAGTATGCTTGATTTATTTGTTCAGTTATGCTAAAGAAATCTACACCAATATTGATAACACAGTAGAAGTCGCTAAATAAAATGTACTCCCTCCGTAAACTAATATAAACATTGTTCGTCATATATTTTGGGGCATTTTCCGGATCAAAGTGTATAAAACATTATCTTAGCAAAAACCTTTTAGAGCGGAGAAAACTGTTTTTGAGATTCAGAAAAGCCCCAAAAGACGCATTTTGCTCACAGCCGATTAGAAGGTTCAAAAGCAGGCCCACGAGGCAACCTGGGCTGCTCAGCCGGCGAGCGGGGCAAAGCCTAGCCCATTCTTTTCTCCAGGCACCCGTGCCGTGCACGGCGACGGCGGCTAGCCGGAAACCATGGCGACGCGGCTGGCCTGTTCGCCGGCCCCGTCGAACTCGCCCGACTGCGTCGCGACCATGGTCCCGGGGGTGGCGGGGAGGATGCTCCGGTGCCGCGCCCGGCGAGCCCGAGACAAAGGACGGCGGGGCACCGTCTGGGAGCGTGAGGGAGAGATGGCGCGCACCACCAAGGGCCACGCGACGCCTTCAGGTAAGTTACCCCAGCCCTCTTCCTCCGAATCTTCAGTTTGGGAAATGGCGTAGGGTTTCAGAGATTGGGGATTCGTAAAATGGGGCCTAATTTTTACAGTATTATTCAGTGCGAGCACAGTTTGGAAGAAATTACCTGAATTATGTCATGATTCATGAGCCGAGCCATGTAAACTTTGATTAGGATCTTACATTGATCGTCAACAAAACACGATTTTTGGGGTAAACGAGGCGATTCGCACTAGCCGGAAGGTGGTCACGAAGAACTTACGGTGATCGGCATCTTAGTAGTACTGAATCAACCAACAGAAAGCAATCAGGCACATCTATTATAGTTAGATAAAGTACATTTGGCCTTAATTATAGGGTTCAATCTGTCCAAGCCTAGGTTGGCTCTGACACGAATGCTAGCTTTTAGTTTAGGATTACCATAGTTTACATCCTAATGGTGGTCTAGAACATTCGGTGGATGGATGAAGTTCTTGATAGACTCCAAACAGCCTCGTAGCGTTCAGTGATTCAGCCCAGCTATCGACCATGGGTGGATGAATATGCCATACATGATACAGTACATCTGATGAAGGATTTAGAGTATGAAGCTCTTCACAATTGCTTGAGCTTTTTATGTGTTCGGACTTCGGAGTGTCATGCATGCACCTGGTTAATTACAACTTTAATTAACCAGACTCGATCTCTTACCATACCAGCAAATTCATCATACGTTTTCACGTCGCTGATTTCAATTTGCGGCTGGCTAGCTGTCTCAGGCCCTGCTTGGATCCAAGGGACTAAAACTAGTCTGACTAAAAATAGTCTTTTTAAGAGGCTAAAGTTCCAAGCACCCCTGACTAAAGAGGGGCTAAAACTAGTCTTGAGACTAAAATCTTTTAGTCAGGGGTACCCCTACTAAAATGTGAATTAGTCCTCTCTCTCCTCATTTAACTCCTTTCCTCTAACACATGCAAGTTCTGAATTGGAGGGTTTGGAGGATAATAAATGCTCATTAACTTGATTTTAATCTCTTTAGTATTTGGATCCAAACATGGATGAGGCTAGCAAATTTTAGTCTCACTACTTTTAGTCATGGGATTAAAACGTATCCAAGCACCCTCTCAGTAGCTGTGCACATTTAGTTATTTCCACTCTTCCTGCTCTTAATTACCACCACACAAATAGAGGGTGGTCTGGCTACCCGCATTTGCAGTTAGTTCCTGCTTCTTGCCCTCGCCGCGCCTTTGCCAACTTGCGCTCCTTGTTAGCGGTGAAGACCTTGGCCGCGAACTCGGTGAAGGCGGCCTCGTCCATCCCGATCTGCCGGTTCTTGTAGCAGCTGAAAATGTCCGGGTTACCATCGGGGCATGGGTCGCCGGCGGGGTCCCACCACGAGCCCTCGTGCCGCATCCCGCGCGGCTCGCCATCCACCGGTACACGAACTGCCCGCCCGCCGCCCGCTGCCTCCACCCCATCGGGTAGAACTCCATGACGCTGCTGTTCCGGTCCATGAACAGCTGGTTCGTCACCTGCGCCCCGTGCGCCGAGATGAACACGTCCGTCCTGCTTAGCAGCCGCACTTGGCCCTGGCCTTGCACCGGATGAAGTCGAACGCCTCCAGGAGCCTCTCCGTGCTCATACCGGCCAGGTTTCTCCTGGACACCACGGCCTCCTCGAAGCACACCGGGGTGGTGCCAAACTCCTCCACGGCCACCGGCCCGCCGGTAGCCGCCTCGACCAGCGACATCAGCCAACCGCTCATCCCGGACCTAACCTCGCCATGGTGGAAGAGGGCCCACCTCGCCGGGGCGGGACGGCACCCGCGCCTCGCGTGCCATGACACCAGCGGGACCAGCGCTGTGAGCCCGTGCCACATATTCGAGTGGTCGTAGAAGGTCTCGGACAAGAGAGCAAGGCCGGGCCGGAGCTCCGCGCCGCGGGGGAGCGCGCCCGGCCACGCCAACGCGTAGGCATTCTTGGTTCCGTCGCGGCGCGAGGGGGCGGCCCGCGGTGGCGACGGACGGAAACTGGAGGTTCCTCGCCTCGCCCGGAGGCTCGGATGTGTCGTTGAGGGTGCTGATGAACCACGTGTCGGCACCCTCGCGGGTGTCCTTGAGCGGGAGGAAGGTGGCCGACGAACGGAGGCGGTCGTCGACACCATTGCCGAGCCGGCTGGCACATTGCACGGCCAGGGTGTCCAGGTGGAGGTAGAAGAAGATGGTGAGCAGGACGGGAAGGGTGAGGTAGAGCACCTTCCTCGTGAGACGGCTTTGGCTCGTGGTGGTGGATTTCATGGTGGACTTGACGAGCAGATTGCATTTATGGGGGCTGCAGCTGGGCAGGGTTTTTGACTGATAAAAAGGATGAACACCCCGGAGTAGCAGCTAAGCGAAATAGAGAGAGACTTGGTCACGCGGAGCATCTACGGACGGAGTAGCAGCAACGCGAAGTGAAGCCGGGGGTTTTCAAATTCAGAGAGGTCCAACAGATGCATACATAATGCCACCCCCACCAGTGCTGCCCTTGGTTGACAGTGTAGATAGATGATTTGCAATACGATATATTGATTGGGGTGCTGGTGCACGCATATATAATACTACAAGGGAAGGCCTCTACCTCAACTATACAAGACTAGGAGGTGGGCCACAACTTCAATACACGTGCAGTACAAAATACATACTCAACAGACAGGAAGGAAATCGACCGGGCTTGATTGGCAAGCAAAGCGATCGTCCTTGGATTCTAGCTAGCCTCGGAGGAGTAGAGGTTGACTTGTGGTGGATAGACATATGCATGGGTTTTGTGGTAGTAAACTCCTATTGCGTGTTGAGATAAAGCGTGGTGTGGGAAGCAAGCAATGTGCTCTAGTCCAGCCAACTAGAGTATTGAATTTTTAGGTCAGTTGATTAGGAGTGCTTCGACCGTATGCTAAGTAAGTACATCCAGAATGAATGAATGAATATGCAACTAATTCGTAGCATAATTATGTATCTCAAATCCTCAACATGCTCATCGATCTCAACTAATTCGTAGCATAATTATGAACTTCGTCACGGTGTAAAGGGACATGCATGGGTCATATATTCTTTTGCAGGTAACGAAGTGAGCGCATTTCTCAGGAAACACAAAGATTGATCAACAAGTTCAATCAGCAACACCTGGCAGGTAAGGGTATATATATCATCCTGTATATATATATCACAGATGGGTGGAACGGGGCTGGATGACCCAAAATTACGGCGACAGGTCAGAACTAGGTTGTTTTTCAGTTACCGTTATCTGTCAGGTCGTCTCTGCATCAGAAGGTCGCTGCTTAAAATTGCATTTGTTCACGGTTCTGACCGATTGGAGTGAGAAGTTATCTACAACTTGATGCAGCGCCGTTGGTTAATTTCCTTATGCTTGAAAATCATCACGCCATTGCCATGCCAGTTCTGTTGCCCAATATTCACTTTGATTTGGCCGATTAATTCTTCTGGGGAGCTTAGATCAAACTAGTAGATGACGAGCTTATGGGATTTTAGGCTATATATGCTAGTTGATGTCTTTCCTCCTCCCTGAGAAAAGTCTTCTTCCTAACGATAATAATAACACTCCACGTCGCCTTCAAGCTTGGATCCATGCCTTGCATCTTCTTTCTCACCCGTCGGCCCCTCCTCTGATGGCAGGATCTTGCCCCCCCCCCCCCCCCC
>LR738712.1:911614-924067 GCA_902687465.1 Secale cereale
CCCCCCCCATGGGAGGGACCCCGCACTTGATTTTAATAGGTACAGTGTCTAGGTTCGGACTGGACCGTGGAATGTCCATCAGTAGGAATAATGTCTCCCATGTCCGATCCCCGTCTCGATGGTTCGTCTAGCGTCATCGGAGGGTGTGTAGAGGTGTCCCCGTCGGATCTCGTGGGATTCGGTCGGTCCTACTCTTCGGTGGATCTATTTGGATCTAGTTTTTGTCTGTATGGTTACACATTTGGTGCTTCCGATTTACGACTCCCTTCATCGGTGATGTTTGCGCTGGTCCTTTGTGGACATAGCACGACGACTTCACAATTGTCTATCACAACAAGGTTTGTTTGGCTCCCCTGGGAAAGGGACAATGACGGTGGCGCGCCTCGCCTTTTACTCCCTCCAGTGCCTGTAGTCATTGCTAGGTGGTCAATGAACCTGATTGTAATCTTTATTATATTTGGTTTTCATTGTATTGGTATGATTGATTATGAATAGATCGAAAATTTCTCTCGGTAAAATAAAAAGGGGAAGATGCCTATTGCTTAGACAGGCAGGCTCCCTGCTCTGAGTTGGAATCTAGTTTGGCAGGGCATTGGTTGTTCTGGTTGAACTTTCTCATGGTGTATGAACTAGTATGAAACAAGAGCCGAGACAATGACAGATTTGTTATTGTTACTTTGCACAAAAACAGTTGGCTGGTGGCAAGGCAACTTAGAGCTTGGTATGCCAAAGCTACGGGTTTTTTTCAACTAGGCATATATGAGTAGGAAAAATCTTGTTCAAGCACACACATGAAGACCACTCTTCGACCCATGCTCGTGCGGCCCAGCACCATTTGTTTAGAACTATCCAACTGGGCTGTATGTTTCACACACGTTGGCCCGATTAACAAGAGGACGCCCAAGTCAGTCTTGGGAGCAGCGGCTCAGGAGACGTTTCAGCTGGCCACGACAAGAAGATTGGGACGGTGGTGAAAAACTTGTGGTGGAGGACCAAGCCATCCTGAGCGTTAAAGGAGCAAATCGAATGGCTAGAAGTGTCAAATCGCTGTGGGGAAGCGTAGCTCGCTGCATCTTACTGTTTAGTAATGGGTTCCAAAATGCGTCAACGCGCCACTGACCATGCGGTGGCACACCAGCCATGCATTTTATTTGTACCTTCATAATTTGAAATGCTTAAATATTCTGACTAGAATGTTTGATTTATGAACCAATTGAATCTTTGAGCTCCATGCAATGATATCATTAAAACTATGCCAAAGTTGTACCATCCAATCACGTGGAGAAACAACGACATGTAGAGGAGATGCAGCGATGTGGGGTGATGGAGGTCGGCGGCGGAGATGCACCTCCCAGGCAACGGCGTTGACTTGCAGATGTGGAACGACGGCGGGTCAGCGGGAGGGATGGTGAAGGAACAAATGTGAGGAGGAGAGGGAGAAGACGAGGCATGGTGTGAGGCCCTCGACGCACCCTCACCTCGCGCCGCCGCCCGGCAGGAAGCACCACGAGTGCGGGCCGCCAAGACGGACGTCCACGTCGATGTTGCCGCCTTTCTTTGGGCCATAAGATGGGATTGCCACAAACTACAGTGACTTGGCGCTGGTGATGGAGGTGAGCCTACATGTGACATCATGTGGGATGCCATTGAGGACGACACCGTTTCGCGGTGGGACGACAAACAGGTGATGCCAGCGCTGATCTCGGGTAGGGGTGCCCAAGCCATGCGTCTAAGAATCGATGGTAACAGGAGACTGGGGACACGGTATTTACCCCAGGTTCAGGCCCTCTCGATCGAGGTAATACCCTACTTCCTGCTTGATTGATCTTGATGAATATGGGGTTACAAAAGGTGATCTACCTCGAGATCGTAATGACTAAACCCTAAAAATCTAGCCTATGTGATTGCTATGATTTTGTTACCCTCTACGGACCAGACCCTCCAGTTTATATATCCACCGGAGGAGACCTAGGGTTTACGAAGATTGCTTGGGAAGGAAGGAATTGTTACATCCAAACATCTATTATATCTTTCTACGTATACAGGAGTCCCAGCCGGACACGGGGACGTCTTCATCTTCATGGCCCATGTATTCGGCCCAGATTCGGTAGACTGGATCCTCACGGACCCCAAATCCAGGACTCCCTCACCCACGGCGCACACAACATCGTTGGAGAAATGAAATATTTACCATCATGTTGCTTGACGCCACCTTCTATATCGGTTGATGAACAACGTGATAGACTAGGTTCCAAAGGGTTGTGACAAACACCTAAATAAACAAACTTTTACAGAACATAATGGTTTGACCCCATCAAATCAAATGGTCTGGAACTGACGCTTTTCCCTTTCCCTGGAATTATTAATATTCCACTTAGAGGGAAATGATTGGACTCGAGTGTTTTGTATTATATCATTATTATCGCTGACCAAAATTGTATTCTTTACATAATAAAATACTCTCTCCGTCCGAAAATAAGTGTCTTGACCTTAGTACAACTTTAAAGTGGGTCAACTAATTGCCACGTAGCACAGCTTCAAGCACATAATTAAAGAAAGCCTAGATACGGGCACCCTTCGAAACATCGATAGTATATGATCGTACTTTATTTTTCTTGTAATAATAACAGTCTTCAAGCACACAGATAGTATACGGGCATGGTAGTACTCCCTCCGTTCTTAAATATTTGTCTTTCTAGAGATTTCAACAAGTGACTACATACGGAGCAAAATGAGTGAATCTACACTTTAAAATATGTCTACATACATTTGTATTTGTAGTCTATTTGAAATGTCTAGAAAGACAAATATTTGGGAACGGAGGGAGTACAATACAGTCGTATCCATTATTGGTAATAAACTAGATAGGGGCCTCGAGTCAGAGTCCAACCATATCACTCACTAGTCCAATAAATCGGCGGTGTATTTTTCAGCAGGGAATCAAACAGTGACTTTTCTCGACCTCCACTAACAAGGATTTCTCCGTCTCCATCGGGGTTTAGTACCGGTCCAAAAATTCGAGAAAATTTCCAGAATCCATTTTGCGTGGACGCAGTTTTTTTGATACTTCAGCAGTTGAGATCGAGTAACAGTATATATCAATATAATGCATGGACGGTACGAGAGCCCAGCCCTTCACGGCATGCACCAGACATTTCTTGGTGCGGTCTTCTTGCCCCATGATGAGACGTGCACCTACATAAGAACACTTCACGGATCAGTTTCACAGGCACAAAACCAGCAACCATGGAGACCTCCCCTCACCTAAAGCTCGTCTGGCTCGCTCTCCTGCTAGCTTCGTTTTCCCGGGCCATGGCGGCACCACCTCCATCCCTCCTGGAAGAACAGGCGGGAGCCCTCCTCGCCTGGAAAGCTACCATACACAACCCCCGAGACCAGCTCCGATCCTGGGGAAACACCACAACCCAGCCATGTGGCTGGTACGGCATCAAGTGTGGCAAGCATCAAGCAAGCATCACCAAGATATCTCTGCGGGGGCTGCGGCTTAGAGTGCGGCTAGAGGCCCTCAACTTCACGGCGTTGCATACTCTCACGAGTATCCAGCTCCCCTTCAACCAGATAAGCGGCCCCTTTCCACCAGCTTTAGCATCATCTTTGCCGAACCTGCGGCACCTACTGCTCCAGGAGAATGAAATCTCCGGTGAAATACCGAGGCAAATAGAACAACTAGAGAGTCTCGTGGGGCTGAACTTATCAAACAACCACTTGTCTGGTCCCATCCCCACTCAACTAGGGTACCTAAAGAAGCTGAAAATGTTAGATTTTTCCAACAACAACCTCATTGGCCTCGTTCCGAGAAATCTATGGAATGTGACCAAACTCACTTTCCTGTACCTTCAAACTAATCAGTTATCCGGATATCTTCCTCGAGAACTAGGTTGCCTAGTGAATCTAAGACGCTTGGCTCTTAACAACAACAAACTCATAGGTTTCATCCCCGATACCTTTGGTAGTTTGAATAACCTCATTGGCTTGTATCTTTGGGGTAACCAACTTTCTGGCCATATTCCTCCAGAACTAGGTTACATGGTGAATTTACAAGAGTTGACTATTAACGAGAACAAACTCATGGGTTCCATCCCTAATACCTTTGGAAATTTGACCAAACTCACTACCTTATACCTATATGATAACCAACTATCCGGACAAGTTCCTCAAGAACTAGGTTCCTTGGTCAACCTAGAAGATTTGGAACTTAGCGAAAACAAACTCATGGGATCCATCCCCAATGCCTTTGGAAATTTGACCAAGCTCACTACCTTGTACCTTGATACTAATCATTTCTCCGGACATGTTCCACGAGAACTAGATTCACTTGTGAATCTGGAAGACTTGGAACTTAGAGAAAACAACTCATAGGTTCCATCCCCAACACCTTTGGAAATTTGACGAAGCTCACTACCTTGTACCTACATGATAACCAACTCACCGGACATGTTCCTCGAGAACTAGGCTTCCTGGTGAATCTAGAAGACTTGGAACTTAGTGAAAACAAACTCATGGGTTCCATCCCCAATACCTTTGGAAATTTGACCAAGCTCACTACCTTGTACCTACATGATAACCAACTCTCCGGACATGTTCCGCGAGATCTAGGTTCCCTTGTGAATCTGGAAGACTTGGAACTTAATGAAAACAAACTTGTGGGCTCCATCCCTAATACCATTGGAAATTTAACCAAGCTCACTACCTTACACCTCGATGGCAATCAATTCTCCGGACATGTTCCACGGGAAATTGGCAGCTTAATTGGACTCAAAGATTTTGAGTTTGATGTTAACAATCTCTCTGGTCCCTTGCCAGCTAACTTGTGTGCTAGTGGCATGCTCGAGAGATTAACTGCATCTGACAACAATCTCAATGGACCTCTGCCATCAAGTTTGGTAAACTGCAGAAGCCTAGTCCGAGTTCGCCTTGAAAGGAATCAAATCAAAGGAGATATTTCTAATATGGGAGTTTACCCAAATCTGGTATACATGGATATGAGCTCAAATAAATTTTTTGGTCAATTATCTTATAAGTGGGGTGAATGTCATAATCTTACAATGCTACGCTTCTCAAACAACAACCTTACGGGAGAAATACCCGCAAGTATGGGGCGACTATCACAACTAGAGCTACTTGACCTTTCATCGAACAATCTTGAAGGAGAGATTCCAAGTGCACTAGGAAATTTAAAAAAATTGTTCAACCTAAGCCTCGCTGACAATTTGCTCCATGGAAGCATTCCACAACAAATTGGAGCTCTATCCAATCTAGAGTTGTTGGATTTCTCATCAAATAACCTGAATGGTTCAGTACGAGATTCAATCGAGCATTGTTTGAAGCTTCACCTTTTGAAGTTGAATCACAATAACTTCAGAGGAAACATCCCTGTCGAACTAGGGTTATTGCACAACTTACATGGCCTATTGGATTTAAGTGATAATTCTTTTACTGGGGCAATACCAAGCCAACTTAGTGGTATGTTGATGCTAGATATTATGAATCTTTCACACAATGAACTTAATGGCTCCATCCCGTTGTCATTCCGGATTATGGAAAGTTTGACATCCATTGATGTATCTTACAATGAACTGGAAGGGCCAGTCCCAGAGAGTAAGCTCTTCCAAGGAGCTCCAATCCAGTGGTTCATGCATAATAAGATGCTATGTGGTGTGGTGAAAGGATTGCCCCCTTGTAGTAGTGCAACTAGGAGGGGAGAGAAAAATAAAGGGTACAAAATACTTGTGCTAGCCATCGTTCCTGCTCTGATGTCTCTTGTTCTTGTTGCGGTGATTTTGATGTTTTGGCATGAAAGGAAGAAAATCAAGGACACTAACACTGATAAAGTAACACAAGCAGCTGCCTTCTCTATTTGGAGTTTTGATGGGGGAAATGTGTTCAAGCAAATCGTTGAAGCAACCAACGATTTTAGCGAGATGCATTGCATAGGGACTGGGGGATATGGATCCGTCTACAAAGCTAGACTTGCAACTTGTGAAATATTTGCAGTGAAGAAGATACATATGATAGAAGATGAGTGTTGCATGAACGAGCTAGTGTTCAAGCGTGAAATCGAGGCATTGGTGCAAATCCGTCATCGAAACATCGTAAGACTATTTGGGTATTGTTCCTCTAGCCAAGGCAGGTTCCTTGTATATGAATATATGGAGAGAGGAGACTTGGCAAAAACACTAAAGGATGAAGAAAGTGCAATTGAACTGGATTGGAGAAGGCGGATACATATCATGCTCGATCTTGTTCATGCTTTGGCATACATGCATCATGATTGTTCGTCACCAATAGTACATCGAGATATAACAAGCAGCAACATTTTGCTTGATATAGAATTTAGAGCTTGCATCTCTGACTTTGGCACAGCCAAAATTCTCGATATGTATGGCCAGAATCTCACAAGGCTTGCCGGGACGAAAGGCTATCTTGCCCCAGGTAAATAAAACTAAAACCTTAACTACTAATTTTGCAATTTTGGCAATAGATAAGTACGTAGATGTAAACTTTGGTGTAATCTAATAATTATGATGAACTTTGAACTGTTTAGCTGCAACATATACACTAACTAATTTTAATTATTGCAGAACTAGCATATACAGAAAACGTGACGGAGAAATGTGACGTATACAGCTTTGGAGTGCTTGTTTTGGAGCTATTTATGGGATCTCATCCAGGCGATTTGCTCGCATCCCTCTCGTTGCCCGCCAAGACCAATCATGTGTGCCTGCACGATCTGCTGGACCCCAGGCTTGTGATTCCAGATGCTGAGACTGCTAGAGAAATATACCGCATGCTCAGTGTTGCAGTTCGGTGCCTGGAGCCGAGTCCATTACACAGGCCAACGGCACGACGTGCCAGCGACGAGCTATCTACGATTAAAGCTTGTGAAGATCAGGTTGATTATTTGAACGCTGGCATCACTTTTCCTACGCTGTAGTGCTTATGGCTATGGATGGTGGATTTGTACCATGTGGTTCCTTCTCTGGTACCTACCTACTTCCTCCGTCCGGAAATACTTGTCATCAAAATGAATAAAAGGGGATGTATCCAGATCTATTTTAGTTGTAGATACATCCCTTTTTGCTCATTTTGATGACAAGTATTTTCGGACGGAGGGAGTACTTGCTTAAACATAGTTGTTTTCTCTGTAAGCAGTCAGTAAAGAAAAGTATGATGGTCTGTATGGAACTAGCAAACCTGCAATATTGCATCATTGTAAACCGCTTTGGTTTCCTTTTAACATTGTACGAAGAGACATTGCACTACTGCAAAACAAGTCTGCACTGAAGGCTCCATAAGTAATTTGGTCGGATATAAATGAGTTATCTCCATGGTTATTTTCCTCCTTCGGAGAGGAGCATATATACTTGCTAACCTGCTAGCGTATATGGGTTCCTTGGCCTTTTGGCCAGAATTACTACTGAAAACCTAAAGAAAGGAGATTGGGGACTTACATAAAGGAGTTGGGCCTTCCTGTCATGTATGTCGCCATCGCCCCCCTCATGCTCGGCGCCCCGTCCCTCCCCCGCACTCCCGGCTAGTGCACACCATGGCTGCGACGTGGTTGGGCGAGTTTGACGGTCAATATTGGCTATCATTTGAAAGAATGTTCTCCATGGTCATTGTTTAAATTCAAGTTAATTCAACCAACATGAAGTTTTGATTAGGGAATTAATAAGAATACATTCTTGTGTCATACGATGATATTCTGAACAACACTGCTGCTTATTTGTTTATAGTGTAATTTTAAAAAGGTTCATCGAAAAAAATTTGTGTATAGTGACACGGATTAGAAAAATAATTAAGCATGTCTTTAATCCGACAATTGCAAGCATAATTAATGCCTAATACCTTTTTTATGATGCTCATGAACTTGCCATCTCTTTTCAGCAATGAACACCAATGTGCATCAGAAACCTAAATTTCTCCAACACGCTCTTCTCGTTTCCCAAGCGGTTAGGCCGAGGCAGACAACACTAAGAAGGCATGCAAGATCTAAACGGACTCAGCTAGGACACTGGTACGTATGTTTGGATTACCCCAGCGAATAAAACAATGTAACACAATGTAAACTCCCAACCATGATGGAAAGAAAGGAAGGAGAAATAGAAGAACTAACGACTACCATCGAGCGAGAAACAAAACTGCATGCACTCTATGAAATATGAAATTCTTGCACGCATCTATGAGTTTGATCATTGATTATCCAGTCATATATCATATCGATTCTTTTCCTCCTTGAGAGAGGTGCAACCTGATCGACTAAAATTCATATTGGGCTGGGCCATAATAGACTAAAATTCCATCAACTCCCTCATCCTTAGAATTCATGGGAGACTTTAAAAAAATATTAAAGGTGAGTGAGTTAGATGTGAGATAATATCTCGCATCTAGATGTGAAATAGCAAACCCGTTGTTTTTGTTTGCATTAAAAGAGTTGGCTGGTGGCAAGGGAACTTGATTGATCTGTCGTGCAAAATGAAAATTCAGTTGATGCCGACCAACTCCGCTAAATTCGGTTTCTTTTCATGACCGGCATCCAAAAATATTGAACATGCAACCTTTTTTTCTCAAACCTGATATGTGACAAAAATTTATTTAGGAATGGAGGGAGTAATAGTGTAATTAATGACATGAGGATCTAGCGCAGAGATAGATAGATGATGTGCATGTAATGTAGTAATTCAGAGATTTGACATGGCAAATTTTCAAACGGCCTTTTATTTTATCTTTCCCACTCCTATCCCTCGGTGGCTAGGGCAGACAAACTCTCCCCTTGAGGCTTGGCTGGCGAGGCCGTGGATTCACTGACGGCCAAGGGCCGGATGTAGAAGCCGATGGCGTGGAGGTACTCTCCAGCACGGCAGAACATGCCGACGAGGCTGCCGCCGTCGAGCACGGGCAGGTTGTGGTGCGCGCCGTCCCCTCGGCCGAAGGGGCCGTAGGTGGCCCCAAGGTTGGTCACAAACTTGAGCGAGGTGATGCAGTCCTCGATCTCCTTGAACTGGAATGGGCCCACCGACCAGGCGACCTCCGTCACGTACTCCGAGGGGGCCAGGGTGATCTAGGAATTTTAGAATAAGAGATGGATAGATAGATAGATAAACAACTGAATTTGAATTTGAAAAAAAAAGAGCTCACTGTCTCTTCCTTTTCGCCTCCGGTGCCGCCCCATGGCCCGGCGGTGTGCAGCTGCCCGCCTTCATCGGTG
Organism: Secale cereale; assembly: GCA_902687465.1. NCBI lineage: Eukaryota > Viridiplantae > Streptophyta > Magnoliopsida > Poales > Poaceae > Secale > Secale cereale. Next base: position 920,844 of record LR738712.1, read on the forward strand.
TAGGTGAAGGCGACGGAGTCGATGACCTTGCCCCAGCGGACGGCGATGGTCTCCAGCCGGTGCGGCACCGCCGCCGTGACGTCGATGTCGTGGGCGGCCCCGGCGTCGCTGCCCCACGCCCCCAGCTTCACCACCGGGCTCGGGCTCTGCACCTGCACCATTTCGTTAACTCTCGCCCGGCCGCAAAGCACCAATGCAAAGGAAAGTTGAGATCATGAGGCAGGCACTTGAATGAACTTTATATGCAGCAAACACACGAGGAGAGTAGTTGGTTCGGGTGGATGCGCAGCCTCCACGTCTCCTCCTACTCGATCGTGGCTACTTCCATTTATGAGGATTTAATTTGTTTGTTGAGACACAGAATTTAGTGCCGACACTGATGTTTTTTGATGGCGGTGGTTTGATCTACTTCCTCACCGACGTGCTGGTTTATGTGGACCGCAACTTCGAAGACTTCCCGTCTCCGGCAAATCCGTCTCCAGATCCAGATCCAAGGTCAGGCCGACTCCGAGGGAGCGGCAATGACGGCGCGCCTTCACTTCACTTCATGGTGGTGTTGTGGTTGGTCGGGCTTTGTAAAGGCCCGATTGTAATTTTCTTATTTCGTAGGGTGCCTTGTATCATTGTTGTTCTTCTAATACTCCCTCCGTTCCATAATGTAGTGCCTATAGATTTTTACGAAAGTCAAACATTACAAACTTTGACCATGTTTATAGAGAAAAGTATGTACATCTAGAATACCAAATGCACATCATTGGATACATCGCAAGTTATATTTTCAGAATGTACATGTTTGATATTGTAGATGTAGACAATTTTCTTTATACACTTGGTCAAAGTTGGTAACGTTTGACTTTCACAAAAATCTATAGGCACTACATTGTGGAACGGAGGGAGTATAGTTTTGGGATGATTTTCGTTATAAAAAAAAAACTACTCCCTCCGTTCCAGACTAAAATTTTTGTTCAAAAGGGCCACCTGACCAATGGAATTGACAAAAAAGACCATCTCTGAGGCACATTGGCAAAGGACCAGTTGGGCAGTGGCAGCAGGCGCGCTGGCAGCTACGGTGTGAGGCGGCAACCCTTGCCATCAGCCGGTCAGGCGGCAGGCTGCAGATCACAGGATTTCCGCGCCGTGACGGAACGGAGCCCTGCCGCCACTGGACGAGGCGGCAACACTGTTGCTATGGCACGCGACGCGATGGCTACAGCGTTTAACGTTTCTGCCGGCAATGATTGCAGTGTTTTGGATCATGCGTATTTCCCGCCTAAAAATTCTTCCATTCGCGCCCTATTTCCGCGCCAGCACATTTGTCATCGTAGCCTATAAAACGAGGCATTGAACCTCTCTTTATTGTGTCACACTTTTTTTAGTCGGTATGAGTTTGCCTTGCTCGGATCAATGCGTTAGGCCGAGGAAAATGAAGAATGCGAACTCCGGGGGTGGCAGTCTTGCGGTGTTGGTGTGGCCATTGCTAGGTGGTTCATGAACCTGATTGTAATTTTTATTATCTCTAGTGTTTGTTGTACTGGCATGATCGATTATAAATAGATCGAAAATTTGTCTCGAAAAAAAGATATATCGAATTTGCCTAGGTAATAGTTGGTGTGGTTGAAATTTGTCATGGTGTATGAATTAAGAGCCGTGACAATGACAGATATTTTATTATTATAAATTTGTATTGAAACAGTTGGCTGTGATCCGGTATAATCGTAGCAAGCAACAGCAAAATATCTCTCTGTGATTCCGTAGGATCTTATATTTCATTACACAGACAGTGATAATGTAATGACATGAGGAGCCAGCGCAGAGATAGATATATGCACATGTTGTAATCCAGAGACTCGATATGGCAAATGTCAAATGGTCTTTTATTTTTATCTTCTCCTCTCCTATCCCTCGGTGGCTAGGGCAGGCAAACTCTCCCCTTGAGGCTTGGCTGGCGAGGCCGTGGATTCGACAACGGCCAAGGGTCGTACGTAGAAGCCGATGGCATGGAGGTAGTCTGCGGCGCGGCAGAACATGCCGACGACGCTGCCGGCGTCGAGCACGGGCAGGCTGTGGTTCGTGCCATCCCCGTTGCCGAAGGGGCCGTAGGTGCCCCCCAGGTTGGTCACGAACTTGAGTGAGGTGACGCACTCCTCGATCTCCTTGAGCTTGAACGGGCCCACCGTCCAGGCGACCTCTGTCACGTACTCTGAGGGCCCTAGGGTGATCTGTGCATTTAAGTATATATCAAGGATTTTCCAAAAAGTTTTGGAATAAGATATAAATAAACAATTGAATTTGAAAGGAAAGGCCACCAGGTCTTCGGATACGCCTCCGGGGCTGCCCCAGGGCCCGGCTGCGTGCGGCTGCCCGTCCTCGTCGGTGTAGGTGAAGGCGAGGGAGTCGATGACCTTGCCCCACCGGACGGCGATGGTCTCCAGCCGGTGCGGCGCCGCCGCCGCCTTGGCGTCGATGTCGTGGGCGGCGCCGGCGTCGCTGCCCCACGCCCCCAGCTTCACCACCGTACTCTGCCCCTGCACCTGCACACACAAAAACGAGCACCTGCCATGAGTCATCCACACATGCCATGAGAGCCATCATTCATGGGCCTATTTCTATGACACACCATTTCGTTAACAAACTCTCGGGCGGCCGCACAACGAATGGAGCACCGATGGAAAGGAAAGTTTAGGTGATCACTGATCAGGCAGGGCAGGCAGGCACTTGAATTGGATTTTATATGCAGCAAAATACATGAGAGTAGGTTGTTTGCGTGGATGCGCAGCCTCCACGTCTGCTCCTACTCGATCGTGGCTACTTGCATTTATGAGGATTTAATTTGTTTGTTGGACACATAATTTAGTGTCGACTCTGATGTTTCTCTTGTAACGCTCCTTAACGCTGCTCGTAATGAAAATGTCATATGTAGTATCATGCATGTCAGTTAGGTAATTTTGATAAGGTGGCATAGAGTTTAAATAAATAAGAAGTTGGTTAAGTATCATATCATGATATCGTATCATATATGTGCTACTATGTGTCATGTGTGACAATAAATAAGCTACTCCCTCCGTCTCAAAAAATTTGTCTTAGATTTGTCTAGATACGAATGTATCAAGTTTTAGACAAATCTAAGACAAGAATTTTGGGACGAATGAAGTACAGTACCTTATAAAACCAGCATATTATACTATGCACTACAGATGTTATATGACATCCTTTACTCCCCCCCC
>LR738712.1:931220-945525 GCA_902687465.1 Secale cereale
CATTATTCTCAGATTTAAATGAGTAGCCATCTCGCATAAGACGAGATCCAGATACAATGTTCATGCTCAAAGCTGGTACTAAATAACAATTATTAAGGTTTAAAACTAATCCCGAGGGTAGATGTAGAGGCAGCGTGCCGACGGCGATCACATCGACCTTGGAACCATTCCCGACGCGCATCGTCACCTCGTCCTTCGCCAGTCTCCGCTTATTCCGCAACTCCTGCTTAGAGTTACAAATATGAGCAACTGCACCGGTATCGAATACCCAGGAGCTACTACGAGTGCTGGTAAGGTACACATCAATAACATGTATATCACATATACCTTTGACGTTGCCGGCCTTCTTGTCCGCTAAGTATTTGGGGCAGTTCCGCTTCCAGTGACCCGTTCCCTTGCAATAAAAGCACTCTGTTTCAGGCTTGGGTCCATACTTTGGCTTCTTCCCGGCAACTGGCTTACCGGGCGCGACAACTCCTTTGCTGTCCTTCTTGAAGTTCTTCTTACCCTTGCCTTTCTTGAACTTAGTGGTTTTATTGACCATCAACACTTGATGTTCTTTCTTGATATCCACCTCCGCTGATTTCAACATTGAATACACCTCGGGAATGGACTTTTCCATCCCCTGCATATTAAAGTTCAACACGAAGCTCTTGTAGCTTGGTGGGAGCGACTGGAGGATTCTGTCAACGACCGCTTCGTCTGGGAGATTCATTCCCAACTGAGACAAGCGGTTGTGCAACCCAGAAATCTTGAGGATGTGCTCACTGACAGAACTATTTTCCTCTATCTTACAGCTGTAGAATGCGTCGGAGACGTCATATCTCTCGACTCGGGCATGAGCTTGGAAAACCATTTTCAGCTCTTGGAACATCTCATATGCCCCGTGGTGCTCAAAACGCTTTTGGAGCCTCGATTCTAAACTGTAAAGCATGCCGCACTGAACCAGGGAGTAATCATCACAACGCGACTGCCAAGCGTTCATAACATCTTGGTTTGCCGGGGCGGGAGCGTCACCTAGCGGTGCTTCTAGGACATAAGTTTTCTTGGCAGCTATGAGGATGATCCTCAGGTTACGGACCCAGTCCGTATAGTTGCTACCATCGTCTTTCAGCTTGGATTTCTCTAGGAACGTATTGAAGTTGAGGGTGACATGAGCGTGGGCCATTTGATCTACAAGACATATTGTAAAGAATTTAGACTAAGTTCATGATAATTAAGTTCATCTAATCAAATTTTAATGAACTCCCACTCTGATTGACATCTCTCTAGTCATCTAAGTGATACATGATCCGAATCGACTAGCCCGTGTCTGATCATCACGTGAGACGGACTAGTCATCAACGGTGAACATCTTCATGTTGATCGTATCTTCTATACGACTCATGTTCGACCTTTCGGTCTTCCGTGTTCCGAGGCCATGTCTGTACATGCTAGGCTCGTCAAGTGAACCCTAAGTGTATTGCTTGTGTAAATCTGGCTTACACCCGTTGTATGCGAACGTTAGAACCTATCACACCCGATCATCACGTGGTGCTTCGGAACAACGATCCTTAGCAACGGTGCACAGTTAGGGGAAACACAATTCTTGAAATTTTAGTGAGAGATCATCTTATTTACTACCGTCGTTCTAAGTAAACAAGATGCAAAAACATGATAAACATCACATGCAATCAATTAAAGTGACATGATATGGCCAATATCATCTTGCTCCTTCGATCTCCATCTTCGGGGCACCATGATCATCTTTTGTCACCGGCTCGACAACATGATCTCCATCATCATGATCTCCATCATCGTGTCTTCATGAAGTCGTCACGCCAACCATTACTTCCACTACTATGGCTAACGTTTAGCAATAAAGTAAAGTAATTACATGGCGTTATTCAGTGACACGCAGGTCATACAATAATTAAGACAACTCCTATGGCTCCTGCCGGTTGTCATTATCATCGACATGCAAGTCGTGATTCCCTATTACAAGAACATGATCAATCTCATACATCACATATATCATTCATCACATCTTCTTGGCCATACCACATCACATAGCACATGCTGCAAGAACAAGTTAGACGACCTCTAATTGTTGTTGCAAGTTTTACGTGGCTTCTAAAGGTTTTCTAGCAAGAACGTTTCTTACCTACGCAAAAGCCACAACGTGATTTGTCAATTTCAATTTACCCTTCATAAGGACCCTGTTCATCGAATCCGATCCGACTAAAGTGGGAGAGACACACACCCGCCAGCCACCTTATGCAACTAGTGCATGTCTGTTGGTGGAACCAGTCTCACGTAAGCGTACGTGTAAGGTCGGTCCGGGCCGCTTCATCCACGATGCCGCCGAATCAAGATTGGACTAGTAACGGTAAGAAAATTGAGCAAACTCAACGCCCACAACTTGTTTGTGTTCTACTCGTGCAAGATGCTACGCAAAAGATCTAGCTCAGATGCCACTGTTGGGGAACGTAGCAGAATTCAAAAAAATTCTACGCTTTCACCAAGATCAATCTAAGGAGTCATCTAGCAACGAGCATACTGGAGTGCATCTACATACCCTTTTGTAGATCGCGTGCGGAAGCGTTCGAAGGAACGTGGATGAAGTAGTCGTACTCTTCGCGTTCTTCGTCACCGATGATCCTAGCGCCGAACGGACGGCACCTCCGCGTTCAACACACGTATGGTACAGCAATGTCACCTCCTTCTTGATCCAGCAAGGGGGAGGAGAGGTCGTCGGAGATCCAGCAGCACGACGGCGTGGTGGTGGATGCAGCAGGAAATCCTGCAGGGCTTCGCCGGCGCCCTGCGGAGGAGTAGGAAGTGTGACGGGAGGGGGGAGAGGCGCCAGAGGCTTGGGGTGCAGCTGCCCTCTCCCCCCCCCCACTATATATAGGGGCCAGGGGGGCGCCGGCCCTGGGAGATCAGATCTCCAGGGTGGGGCGGCGGCCAAGGGGGGAAACTTGCCCCCCAAGGCATAGGGGGCGCCCCCTCCCCCTAGGGTTTCAACCCTAGGCGCATGGAGGGGGGCCCATATGGGTGCGCCAGCCCACCAGGGGCTGGCCCCCTTCCCCTTGCGGCCTAGGGGCCCCACCGGGATGGGTGGCCCCACCAGGTGGACCCCCGGGACCCCTCCGGTGGTCCCGGGACACTCCCGGTGACCCCCGGAGTTCACCCGATGGCCGAAACTGGACTTCCTATATATCATTCTTTACCTCCGGACCATTCCGGAACTCCTCGTGACGTCCGGGATCTCATCCGGGACTCCGAACAACATTCGGGTTTCCATGTGCATGTATCTCTACAACCCTAGCGTTATCGAACCTTAAGTGTGTAGACCCTACGGGTTCGGGAGACACGCAGACATGACCGAGACGACTCTCCGGTTAATAACCGACATCGGGATCTGGATACCCATGTTGGTTCCCACGTGTTCCTCGATGATCTTCATCGGATGAACCACTGTGTCAAGGATTCACTCAATCCCGTATGTCATTCCCTTTGTCTATCGGTACGGTACTTGCCCGAGATTCGATCGTCGGTATACCCGATACCTTGTTCAATCTCGTCATGGCAAGTCTCTTTACTCGTTCCGTAATCCATCATCCCGTGACTAACTCCTTAGTCACTTTGAGCCTATTATGATGATGTCTTACCGAGTGGGCCCAGAGGTACCTCTCCGTCATACGGAGTGACAATATCCCAGTCTCGGTTCGTACCAACTCAACAGACACTTTCGGAGATACCCGTTGCGTACCTTTATAGCCACCCAGTTACGTTGTGACGTTTGGCACACCCAAAGTATTCCTACGGCATTCGGGAGTTGCACAACCTCATGGTCTAAGGAATAAATACTTGACACCGAAAAGCTTATGCATTACGAACTATACGATCTCGTGCTTGGCTCAGGATTGGGTCTTGTCCATCACATCATTCTCCTAATGATGTGATCCCGTTATCAATGACATCCAATGTCCATGGTCAGGAAACCGTGACCATCTGTTGATCAACGAGCTAGTAACTAGAGGCTTACCAGGGACTCATTGTGGTCTATATATTCACACATGTATCGTTGTTTCCGTACAATACAATTCAAGCATGAATAACAGACAATTATCATGAACAAGGAAATATAATAATAATACTTTTATTATTGCCTCTAGGGCATATTTCCAACAGGGTACCCGTGGGGATTTACCCGTCATGGAGCGGGGATGGGGGGCAAATTATCCCCATGGATATTGTTTGGTGGGTACCCGTTAGTCTCGCGGGGCGGGATGGGTATAAAATCCTCCCCGTGGGGACTCCATGGATACCCGAAAACTATGCCATTCGTACTATAAATGCGGAATATATAGATTAATACCTAGATATTTCACACAATTATATTTCTCCACCTCTCCCAACAACCATGTCTTCTCTAATCTCATCTATCCTAGTTAGCTTTGAAATCCCCATGGATACCCGACGGGTACCGGGTACCCGCTATTAACGAGGATGGGGGGCATTTTGTCCCCGCGAAGCTTCATGGGGATCGCGGGTATGGGGATTGACGGGGATCGGGGCGGGGATGGTGGAGTCATCCCCAGACATCCCCGTCCCCGTTGCCACCTTGACTCGCACATAGGCCAGCTCATGAACATGTGCGGGAAGGTGGATGGGCCCTTGCTAAAGAGAGAAAAGCACAGGAAAATGGAATAACCCGGGTCTCGAGGGGAGACCACGATTTTAGAGCATCTCTCGCACACCCCTTATAAGTTAACCCTTAAAGACGCGTATAAGGGGCACTGTAACGGTGTGAAATTGCCCCGTGCAGAGTAGACCCCGTAAATGAAACTGTAAACCGTTTTTTTTTTTCCTTTTTTTCCTTCTTCCTCCCTCTCCGCCCGCCTGGCCCCGACGGCACCATGCCCTGATTCTGGCCGCCAGTGGCCTGCTCCGCCTTGCCCATGGATGGCCTCGCCTCGACAGTGGAGGTCGAGCCGGCCAGAATTTGCACAGTCGGCGGCAATGGCTTCTTCTGACATGCGGCGATGGATTTCGATGGTCCGGGTAGATTCCGACCAGTTCCGCGACGACGCGTCTGCTCCGACGTTTGACGGATTTTCAATGCCCTTTAAAAAGTGTAAGGGCCAAATGAGTTTTACAGCATCCGCTAGGCGCTGTTTTTTCGACCCAAACTCACTTCGGTTCATTCGGTTTACACGGCTTGATTTATATGATTTGTATGATATTAATACTTCGATAAATATGGTATGAAATTAAAATTTGATAAACATGGTTTGGTTTATAGCAATTTCAAGGGTAATTTTAGGACGGATGGGCGACACCCAGAAAAACCTTTCCTTTCAAAATATTTGCCTGGCATTTTCATTTATGTATTCCTGGTGAAGACTTGCTTCAAACTGCAAGCACACTCATTTGAAACCATGCATTGCATGCATACTTTGGCCAAAGGTAACAAACAAAGTAAGCAACTCCCAACAAAATTCACCAGAAAAAACCACGCATTGCATACTTTGAAAAGGACCAAACCGCATCATCCAAGACGCCACTCTCGTTAACCACCACCATACCAGACCAGACAAACCACAGGTAGCAAAACAACCAGCGCTACAGATCGTCAACATCATCATCTCAAGTTTCAGATTCTGTGGAAGCAGCTAACAAGGCAAAGGCAAGGCAAGGCTAGTTCGGCGACATCGGAAACTTATTATCATCATCATCGTCATCACCATCGCGCAGGTCCATGTGCAGTAAGCAAGTAAAACACCAGGGCGGGACGGGACGGGCCGGGCCGATCAGTCGACGACCTCCTCCGTCTTCTTGGGCTTGGACAGGAGATACCAGCCCAGGGCGCTCAGCCCAGCCAGGGTGCCAGCCAGCACGGCGTAGTTCCTGTTCTTGTCGGTCGAGGTGGCTGCTGCGGATGCCGACGCGGTCGAACCGGCGCCTCCGGTGTTCACGTCAGCTGCTGCGGGGGTTGGGGTGGACGGAGCTTGCTCTCCAGCGCTGGGACCCTGCAGGAATTCACAGCAGCTTTTGTCAGTTCCATGAACCAGAGGATATATTAGCACTGCAATCTCAACTTAAGAAGCTACAACATAGGTATGAATTGCACATATGTAACTTTGTCAACATGCTGCTGAACACAAACATAAAAAGACACATCCTCTTGTCAATTTCATGACCAACACAGAACTCAACTTAGGAAGCTGAAACATACACATCCATTCAAGATATATAATCTAGTGCAGAAGGATTCTAATTTGCTGCACACAGCATCACAAGAACTTGCACACCATATGTATCCACTGGACATATATAACGTCCTTAATAAGGATGCTAATAAACTGTGCATTACATAATAAGACTTTACATCTCTAGTCAGATCCATGAACCGCACAGAACACATACAAATGGCAATGCATTTCAACTTAGGAAGCTAAGACATACATATCCAATGGGCATATACGTATAATTTTGTAGAAACGGATGCAAAATTGCTGTACATGGCAGCATGAGCAGACAAGAATCACGAAAGTAAAACATCAACAACCACTGCCCAGTTGAGAGGCTGAAGCAATTGTTCGTTCACATACCTTGCGTGCGAGCTTCTCCCGCTTCTCTTGCTCCATTTTCTGCATAAACAGATCAGAAATAGGTCATCACGCATGTTAGTAAGTATTAACAAAGCATCAGCACATATACAGAAGACCACTTATGCCAACACTATAGCTTTATATTAACAAAGCATCAGCACATATACAAAAGACCACTTATGCCAACACTACAGCCTTATATTAACAAAGCATCAACACATATACAAAAGACCACTTATGTCAGCAGTATTGTTTATATCAGATTCAGAGTTAGAAACAGGACAAAGTGGTGCTGCTTCAAAGCCTACTGGACACAATTTACATCTATCAGTAGAGGATGTCCTGATTAACTTCAAGTGTTTATAGGTGAACTTGTACTATGGATGAGTCTATTGCATCATTCGTCAACTGAACAGAGATAACAGGGGCATAACACCATACATAAAGTGATAATATATGGATGAGTCTATTGCATCTTTCGTCAACTGAACAGAGATAACAGGGGCATAACACCATACATAAAGTGATATATACACATATATGAACATACATACTACTGTGCAAGCAAAATTGCCAGTTTGCCAATGAGATAAACATTTTATTGTTCAAGACTTCAACTGAAAGCAGCTAACAAGGTAACAGACTCAATTCCATGATTATGATTATATATGTAAGACAGGCATTTTCTGAAGCAATGGGTGCATCAAGCAATGGTTAATTAATGTGCTGCAGAAAGAAGTAGGAATTATGTCTACCCGTACAACTGTTATCAAGGATTACTAGCTGAATTTTACTTCTCATAAGTCTAGTGCTCCATTTATCAACTCAACACAGGACATACAATGGTATATATACATAACTATATGATATGAACATGGGTACTTTCCAAACAATGTCACAGCTGAGTACAAACAATTTATGGTTGACGACTTCAACTGAAAACTAGTAATAAAGTAACAGTTCCAGTTCAATGATTACATATGGTAAGACAAGCATTATTTTGAAGCAATGAGGTGTTGCATCAAGCACAGGGTTTCTATTAGTGGTCAGCAGAAATAATAAAATAACAATGGTTCTCAGGAGACTAAACAGAAAACACACAAACAAGTAGAGTAATTAGCATAGTGGTAGAATTTTTCTACTAACCGCAAACCAAAGCTATAACATAATCATCTAAGTACAAACTGCCATGATGAACAATAAACATAACTGATGAGTTCACAAGAGCCACAGCAAAAACTATAGCCCAAATGGACCACCAGATGAAAGAAAATGGTTCAGGGAACAGGTCACGCAGTGGCAAGAATTCAACTCTGTAAACATAATAGAAGGTTCACATAACCTAAAAAACACAGCACCAACACATATCACAGTGCCTATCAGTAGTCAGTGCCTACTGATAGAATTTGCAATCCTATCTGTATATCCAAATATCAATCCCCAATTCCAACCAAACTAAAACCCATATCACAGCAACCATCTAACGAAGCTCCAATAGTAAGAAAAGCAGGATGAACAAATAAAATCAATTCAGAGGCAGGTTTGCAAAGATCCCCATCGGAACAGCTATTGTGTCGATGTGCATAACTGAGAACCAACCTACATCAGAAGGTTCACGTAATCAGAGAAGGCCAACACTGACACATAGTTGGCAGTGTGTAAAAGTATCATTTGCACTTCCATATGTGCAACCAAAGATCAATCCCCATTCCAAACACCCTATAATTTGACACCACAGCAACCATCCAACTGAATCTCCAATAATAGCAAAACCAGTTGAGGAAGGTTAGCAGAGATCCCCCAGTTCCCCCACTGCACCAGCAGAACAGCTATCATGTCCATGGGCATAACTAAGCAACTAACCCGCACTTATAAGATTCACATAATAATCACAAAAAACCTAACATTGACAGAGATCCCCTATTCCCCCAATACATCAGCAGAACAGCTATCATGTCCATGGCCATAACTAAGCAACCAACCAGCATCAGAAGATTCACATAATAATCACAAAAGACTTACAGATTCACAGGTTGTTGCCAGCGCATACTAGTACGATTTCCACTTGCTCAAATCAATCCCCACTATCAAACCACCTAAAACTCCACACACCAGAGCAGGAGCAGCCACCCAACTCGATGAACACATAAAAGTCAGTCCAGCGGGCAAAGATCCCTCCAAATCTACACGAACAGAGGAGCTACACCGCGTCAACGGACATATCTGAGCGACCAATCATGAATCCGACAGGGGCGCCTCAAATCACCACCCCACCCCGCGCAGGGCCGTCTTCTTCCTCCTGGAACCACGCGACACGAAAACGACCACGCGACCGGCGGAAACCCCCCGGCGGGCGCGCGGATCGCGCCGGGAACCCTAGCCCAACACGCGCGGGACCGACGCGACGAGACGGGGAACCATCTCGCGCCGGAGCGGGGGAGGGAGGGACGGGGGGGGGGGGGGGGGGGGGGGGGGGGGGGGGGGGGAAGAGGTTATACCTTGATGTAGACGTTCTCGGCGGCCCTCTCCTCCTCGCTGAGCACCTTGCCGGAGGAGCGGAGCCTGGTCTGCACGAACCGCGCCGCCGCCCTGCCCGGGGCCCGCGCCGCCGCCCTCGCCGCCGCCGCCATCGACATCTCCGCCGCCCTCGCCGCCGGGAGAGAGAGGAAACCCTAGCACTCTCTGGATGGATCCGCTCTCCGGAAGACTCTCGAACTCTCCCTTCTCTCTTCTCTCTCTGGAAATGAGATGACGGGGCGGAAGTGGAGCACGGGGTGGGTATGAGTAGGCCGCTGGCCCGTGCCGTTTTTGCGATTACGCCCCTCAAGACGCGCGTATTCGCGCCGGCTTTACCACTTTCTGCCTCCTTTTTGCGCTTCGGTCCGTTCCATCAACCTCCGCTCCAAGAAAGGATCCGCTTCTTCTTCTTTTTTTCTTACAGCCGCACACCAAATTCAAAGCTTAATTACGTCTTCATTCGCAAGGGAAAAAAAACTTGCTTCTTGCTTGCGGGTATATATTTCGGCGATGGTGGGGGCGCGCCGGCGTGGCACGGGGCGGTGAGGAAACGGGCAGTCTGCGCGGCCGCTCTGGGTGAGGTCGATGGGCTGTTTGCGTGGGTATTGCGTCCTCGAGGTGCTAGGATGGTAGGTTGGTGGTTGATGTGGAGGAGGAGTGTGTCCTTGCGCGGATGCAATCCTATGATCCTACAAAGCCCATGGCCCGACCGTCTTAGGTAGGGTGTACGTTGGTCCATGCCGATGAGATTGTCCTCTCGTGAGTTGTGTTACGGTCATAGAATGCCGATAAGGATGTTTAGTGTGAAAGAAGAAGATGTCATCCAAGAAGAAAATGGAGACAACGAAACCTACTGTGGCCTCTGCATCATGTCCTACTAAAAACGCCTTCTTTCTCCGGGAACAAGATTATGAAGCCAAAGAAGATTATGAGGCACCAACGAGTCCTCGGGAGATTATGAAGCCAAAGAAGAGACGAAAAAATAAATTGAATGGTGATGCTCAAGAAGGCAAAGATAGAAGCTTTGGCTTATGATAAACCGAGAGTTATTTCATTGTATCCGTTTTTGTTTGGTTAAGGGAGGGAGAGGAGGAAGAAGATGGCACCGCGGATACGTTCAATGAACCACCATCACTGGCCACGGCCTTGCGTCACAATGCACCTTGTTTTACTTAAACCCCTCCCAACACGACTCCAAATTCATGTTTTCTGGACATTTATGGTTTTTTCCCTGTTCAAAATTATGTGCTTACCAGACTTGCAGAAATTGCGCTTAACGTTAGCCTTGATGAGTTGCGGTGCAAACCTGTGGTTCCAGTCTCTGCTAGTGAAATCTTTGAATGGACCCAAAGCCCTTGCTCTCTGGAGCAGTGTTCTACTCCATTGAAAGTGCAGGTATTTTGCTACATGGAGCCAAACAAGATGTGGGTCGGTTTGGGCAACCCATGTGACGAGGAGGACCTATATTTCTTCTACGCCTCAACCACCATTACTGTAGGGATTGGGGCGAAAACACCTTTCTGGGACTCCCCTTGGCTACATGGAACCAAACCAAAGGATGTTGCTTCCCTAATCTTTGAGGCTTCCACAAGGAAAAAAAATTGGAAGGTGCGGGAGGCCCTAAAAAACAATGCTTGGATTCTCAAGATCAACCCCTCCACGGTCATCTCCATCGAGCACATCCGGCAATTCTTCACTCTTTCGACGCTCCTACATAACTTCCATCTTGATGAGCTTGCCGAGGATGCTATTATATGGAAGCACCCGACCGATGGACACTACACCGCAGCCTCCGCCTATAAAGCACAATTTCTTGGGTTGGTCCTCTCTCCCATGGAGCACATGATTTGGAAGGTCTGGGCGCCACCAAAGGCAAAGTTCTTTGCTTGGTTGGTTACCCAAAGTAAAATCTGGACGGCCGACAGGCTTACAAAGCGGGGATGGCCAAATTGTGGTCTTTGCTCTCTTTGCAAAGGGGAGCAAGAGAGCGGACCACACCTTTTCTTCAAGTGCCGCTACACCATTCGGCTTTGGAATATGGTCATTGAGAAGTTCTGACTTGAGCAAATGGAGACCTCCTTATGGCATTTGAATGTTTCCGTCAAGACTTGGTGGGAAAGTATGACCGGCACAAAACTCAGCGTAACTATTTCTTAAATAAATTTGAGAAGCACTTGGTCTCAGCGACCTCTATTCATGTTGTCAAGCACACAAATGTGAGTGCTAGGCATTTAATCTTAGGGAGAAGAGAGCATTTTCTAAATGCATTTATCTCTAACATCACGAACTATTTGCAAGCTTGAGTTTTTTGCTTTAATAATACCATGAATAAATGACATAACCCTTGTGCCTTAATTATCTTAGTACCATGTCAACCGAAAAAAAAGACCGGCCCTGCTTTGCCGATGAGCGCACTGCAGGCATTGGGCACCACGGGCACCACCACTGTGGCCATAGCATTAATCACTCGGTAACCCGAAGGAACCAAATCAGTCAACCAGATGTAACTCTGAAGAAACTAGTAGAACGCCCGTGCGTTGCCACGGGCCAAGAAATGAATCTATGACGAGCCCCTCAACTTAAGCTCTTCAATCATCGTGTTATTACCTCGCTATGCTAGAGCCCCTCAACTTCAGCGCTTCAATCATTGTGTTATTACTTCGCTATGTTGCATGAGAGCTGATATGCCCACTCGTAAGAATTCTCCTATACCCAAGGATTAAAATCACCCATACAAAGGAAAATAGCTAGAATCATATCATATGCACATAATGATCAAGGCATATCACTTGTGTTGTCGAATTAGCCGTTATTAAAACATTTTTTTCTTTTGTCCACAAAAAATCACATAAAACAAGTTCTTCTCACTTGAATTGATGACTCATGCAGCATAGTTGTATTCTATTGTGCAAATGATTGCATGCTTTGCCGTCTCTCTAAATGGCTACTATGACACAACTTCATGACGGAGCATCCAGTTCCTCCTCTCTGCATTGCCCTTTTTTCTCTCACAGGCTCGTGCTCCTTGCCCTTCTTGTTGACAATAAAACTTTCAACAAGTAGGGGATCCCTGTAATGGGAAATTCTTTCATAGAAAACCGAATCAATATCAGATGTGCATATTTTGCTATCTCAACTATTTACAATCCCTCCAATGATTCTCCCTATTTCTCTTACGGCCTAAGTTGCCAAACTTTGTCATGGTTCAACATCAGTACATGCTTGTTTCTTTTATACGCACCCAAAAGCTGATGAGATTCTTTGTATTTATCATAGCATGATTGATAAAAATAGAAGAACTATGATCACCTCTCACCGAAATACAGTTAATAAAAATAGAAGAACTATGATCAACTCTCACGGAAATAAGGAACAAAATGTGATGGCCCACTGTCAATCTCGGCTTGCACGCACTAACGCAAACCCGGCAATCCAAGGAAGAACCATGACGGCATGCAAAAATCATAATAAGTATTTTCTTCCTGTACTAAGAAAATTTTCTTTGGAGAGAAACTGATGGTACTTAACATGACGAACCCGGCCTTTTATTTTTGTTGTTGGGACGTAATTTTGTTTTTTTGTAAAGCCTACAAGTCACAACATTTTCAAATGAAATTTAACACGTTCTTGCAGAATACATAAATTTAACATGTAATAAGCGTGTATGAAGCTCAGGGGAGGATACTGAATATTAGATGCTGATAGTGACCTTTTCGACACATTTCAAGCTGAGATCACGTTTGATAGGCATAAACTCGTACATGAGTATAACATCCAGGTCCCATATTTGACCAACCATTGCATCACAAACACTATGGCAATTTTAAAATTCGTACCTAGTTACTATTTTAAAACTACACAAGGAGCCTGCTAACTTCCAATACGGCAATTTATGACATATCCGAATCAACAAAGCTCATTTAACCACGCTATTTCAATATGACCCGACACTTGTGCAATTACAGGTGCCAGATGAAGTCAAGAAAAGTACAATCACATGCATATACTAACTTCATAATTCTATAGCAGCAATGTAAATAACGATTTATTATAGATGTAAAACAAAAGGAAACACCCACAAATCATGTCATAATTACGATCAACAACCAGACATGTTCCATGATTTTCAAATCCATTTGCTGGGAAGGACCAGGGGGATTCGGGGCGGGGGACCTTGCAGGTGGGCGTAGAGTATGACAGCGCGGAGGCTGAGGTTGAAGGCACAGAAGCACTACTCCTGCCCGGCGTGTGGGGGTTGTTGGTGAAGCAGCGACGGATGGAGCCAATGATGCGCCGAAGCACTCCTGCCCAGCGGCAGGGTCGTCGGCGTCGGCGAAGCGGCGACCGACGCGTGGGGGCCGTCGTCGAAGCGGTGATGGACGGAGCCCATGATTCACCGGAGCACTCCTCCTGTCCGGCAGCGGGGTCGTCGGCGAAGCGACGACAGACGCGTGGGGGTCGTTCGCGAAGCGGCGACGGACGGAGCCAATGAGGTGCCGAAGCACTCCTCCTGCCCGGCAGCGGGGTCGTCGGTGCAGCGGCGACAGATGTGTGGGGGTCATCGGCGAAGCGGCGACGAACGGAGCCCAGGAGGTGCCTCGCCTCGACACGCGTGGTGGGTTCTGGAAGCGATCGAGCAGGGCCGTGAGGGCGTTGTGCGCCTCGTCGCCAGCTTCTAGGTTGGAGGGAAGAGAGAGGGGCAAGGCGGCTGGAGACGGGCTGGTCGAGGAGCTCCACGGCGGCGACACAACACAAGGAACCCTAGCGCAAGATTGTTAATCGGGAAGAGAAGCGGCTGGCTCGTTAGGTGCGGAGTTTTTTTTCTCTCTTATATTGATTATTGATTGGTTCTTAGAAAAGGCAAACATCAATGCATTAGGAAAATTAGGATTTGGAATTGATGGTCATAAAACTAAACTTTATTAATTGGTAACGTGTTATCGGTTCCTGCCCGTTTATAACGTGTCTAGTTAGGAAACTTTGGAAAAATTAGGAAAGTTTTTATTGCGTTATGAATGAATTGATTGTGTCTGGTTACCTTAAGTTAATTGATTGCGTTTGGAAATAATTGATTGTCATGCATTATTGCGTTTGGAAAGAATTGATTGTTAATGCATTAGGAAAATTAGCATTTGGAATTGATGGTCATAAAACTAAACTTTATTAATTGGTAACGTGTTATCGGTTCC
>LR738712.1:946958-971218 GCA_902687465.1 Secale cereale
GGATTCGTTAATCGTGGAAATCACTCCGGGACCCCAAAACAGTGAGTAATAGTCCACGAAACGGGCCAGAATCGGCCAAAACATTGAGGGTTGATGACCGACACGTAGACGCACCCCAGGGTTCGTTAATCGTGGAAATCACTCCGGGACCCCAAAACGGTGAGTAATAGTCCACGAAACGGGCCAGAATCGGCCAAAACAGCGAGTGTTAATGACCGACACGTAGACGCACCCCGGGGTTCGTTAAGAGCATCTCTAGTGGATGGTGTATATGGACGTGTATGTTAAATATACACGATGTTTGCCAAAAAATCGTCTCCAGCGGAACGTGTATACGGGCGTGCAAGTTATCCACGTCCAACCACGAAGCTACTGGACGTGCAAATAAACACGACCATGCCACGTTCGTCGCTCGTCGCTCGTCGCGCGTCTGGAGCCGAGCCCGTCGCTCGTCGCTCGTCTGGAGCATACGCCGTCGCCCGTCGCCACCCCTCTCCAGCCGGCCAGGTACGTGCTCTTCCCCCCTCGCTCAAATCGATCTGGCGGCGGCGCGCGCCCTGGTGAGGAGGGAGATGGGGCGGGGGCGTTGAGGGGAGCAGGGAGATCTGGCGGCAGCGCGCGCCCTGGTGAGGAGGGAGATGGGGCGCGGCGGCGGCGTTGAGGGGAGCAGGGGCCGGCGGCGGCGTGGGGAAGGGAGGCCGGCGGCGGCATGAGGAAGGGAGGCCGGCGGCGGCGTGGGGAAGGAAGGCCGGCGGCGGCGTGGGGAAGGGAGGCCGGCGGCGGCGTGGGGAAGGGAGGCCGGCGGGGGAGAGAGAGGGGCCGGCGGTGTGGGGACGAGGGGCTGGGGAGGGGCCGGCGGCCATGGGAGCGAGAGTGAGGTCGAGGGAGTAGATAGAGTGCTCTGTATATATAGAGTGCTCATTTTTTTTGAGAGAGTAGTAGTGCTCTGTATATAGACATATTTGCTCCGTATATAGTCATTGTTTGGGTGTGGAAATATAGCCGTTTGAAAATATAGCCGTTGGAATATACACGTCCTGATTTCCACGTCATGTATACACGTTCCACTGAAAAACTGGGAGGTGTAAAATTTAGCAAGGTGTATATGGACGTGTATACGAAGATATACACGTCCAAATTTACACCATCCACTGGAGATGCTCTAATCGTGGAAATCACTCCGGGACCCCAAAACGTTGAGTAATAGTCCACGAAACGGGCCAGAATCGGCTAATACAGCGAGTGTTGACCGACACGTAGATGCACCCCGGGGTTCGTTAATCGTGGAAATCACTCCGGTACTCCAAAACGGTGAGTAATAGTCCACGAAACGGGCCAGAATCGGCCAATACAGCGAGTGTTGACCGACACGTAGATGCACCCCGGGGTTCGTTAATCGTGGAAATCACTCCGGTACCCTAAAACGGTGAGTAATAGTCCACGAAACGGGCCAGAATCGGCCAAAACAGCGAGGGTTGATGACCGACACGTAAACGCACCCCGGGGTTCGTTAATCGTGGAAATCATTCCGGAACCCCAAAACGGCGAGTAATGCTTGATAAGTACACCCTTCATCCCATAATACAAGAGTGTTTTTTACACTAATAGTGTCAAAAGTGCTCATATATTATGGAACGTCGTGAGTAATAGTGTCAAAAATGCCCTGAGAATACCTGCGTCGAGATGAAAAGGAACTAATAGAAAGGTGACTCCCTGCCATGGTTTTTTTGACGAAACCTCGTCAGAGGGCGGGGAGCTCCCGCATTTGCATATAGAAGAAGAGAGTTGGTCCGGTTAATAAGGGAAACCGGACCCAAAAACCATACATGCATCGGTTAATTAAGGGAAACCGGCGAAGACCACTCACACCGGACTAGCACTCAAGGGACGTCGTCCGAGCCAGATACAAGGGTGCCGAGGCCCAAGACCACCGTCAACACAGCATACCCGACCAAGACAACCACTGCAACCTCAAGAACAGACCTGCAACTAGAAGTGAACTCGCACCTAACCTTTTGAAACATGAGAGGCATGACTCAGAATCAGCACAACCATCATTGGATCGAATACTGCTGTACTAACTAAAACATCTAACCTAACTCATGCTTAATTATCCAACTGTGGTAGCAGTTTACATAAGCAAGATATAACTAATTCTAATGGATGTACCTTGCTGGTGAGAGCGGTCTCGGTTTTAACAGAAGAGTAAATGTGGTAAAGTGATTCCTGAAGCATCTTGGGTTTCTCATTGAACAGAGTTCATCTGTAATTGAGGATAGGAACTTGTTTTAATTGCTATTACCAACACCTTGGGGTTACTTATGTCTATAGTCCGACTCACCATTTAAAAGAAACTTTTGTTAGAACTAACAGGCGGATGCTCCCCATCATTCTTTATTTTAAACCTTATAACACCATCATCAGCCTGCACATGCCATCCGTGAACCCTGAGCAATTGGCTTGTAGCAACACACTGTGCACAAGGACACCTAAAATAAGAACATCTGCAGACTTGCAGGCAATCTACGAACACTGAATCGACTGCTAGACCATGTTAGGCCTTTGAACCTGAGCATTGATAGTTGTGGATGACACTAGGAGAGTTGGGACAATTTTCGTTGGTTTATTTCTCACACAATGCCATGCCAACCTGAGGGGTTGGGGATACATACTTATAGGCTGCTAGCCAGCCAAGCATATGCTGAGATGCTGCTAAGATGCCAGTCTAAGATGCTAGTCTAAGATGCTAGTCTAAGATGCTATCCTAACTGACAGTCCTTGACAGTCAGGAACTCTATCCTAACTGCCACAAGGACCATGTGCGGCAGCCCCACAAAGAGGGTACACAGATGCTGCAGCCCCACAAAGACCAGACCCTAGTACACAGACTTATCCATCATTCTCCCCCTAAGTCTTGTACGTCGTCTTGTGGGAGAGTTGAATCATCCCAATCCTGGAGCAAAGTTCGAGGAACTTGACCCTCCCAAGAGGCTTGGTGAGCAGGTCTGCGAGCTGGTCCGTGGTGTTGATGTAGCTCGCCTCGATGCTCCCTTCTTCCACACAGCTGCGGATGAAGTGATACCTCAGTCGGATGTGCTTGCTCCGTTCGTGGAACACGGGGTTCTTTGACAGAGCCAGGGCGGACTTGCTGTCCACCAGAAGCTGCACCGTTCTGGTGTCTTGAACGAGAAGATCACCAAGCAGTCGAGCAAGCCAGAGCGCCTGAGTGCAGGCGGTGGAGGCCGCTATGTACTCAGCCTCACAGCTGGACAAGGCCACCACCTGCTGCTTGACTGATTGCCAGCTCACGAGACACTTGCCGAGGAAGAAGAGGATCCCGCTCGTGCTCTTGCTGGTGTCGATGTCGCCGGCGTGGTCGCTGTCGCTGTACCCGACGAAGAGTGCCGCCCCCGGACACTTGGGGTAGTGGAGGCCGTGGTCGAGGGTCCCTGCTACGTAGCGGACGATCCTCTTCACTGCCTGCTGGTGTTCCGACGTCGGTCGCTCCATGAACCGACTGACATAGCCGACGGAGAATGCCAAGTCCGGCCGTGTGTGGGTGAGATAGCGAAGGCTCCCCACAAGGCGCCGATACTGCGTAGCATCCACTTCCTCCATTGTGCTGTCGCGGCTCAGTTTCAGCCTCTCCTCCATCGGAGTGAGAGCTGGGTGGCAGTCGGTGAGCCCAGCTAGCTCAACGATGTGCTTGACGTAGGCGGACTGTCGAAGCACGATCCCGGAGTGGTCCTGGTGCACCTCAATCCCTAGATAGAAGGAGAGGAGCCCCAGATCACTCATCTGGAAGGTGGCCTTCATGTCTTCCTTGAACGCCGCCACCTCTTCATCTTTGGTGCCGGTGATCACCAGGTCGTCAACATAGACGCCCACCAGCAGGGCATTTCCTCCACTGCCCCGTCGATAGACGGCAGCCTCATGAGGACTTTGCTCGAAGCCCATCTTCTTTAGCGTGGAGTCCAGCTTGGCGTTCCATGCCCTAGGTGCCTGCCGTAGACCATAGAGAGCCTTGCGCAGGCGGAGTACCTTGCCCTCCTGGCCGGGAATCCCAAATCCCGGTGGCTGATGCACGTAGACTTCCTCCTTCAAGTCGCCGTTGAGGAATGCCGACTTGACATCCATGTGATGGACACGCCAGCCCTCCTGGGCAGCTAGCGCAAGGAGAAGTCGCACGGACTCCATCCGTGCCACGGGAGCGAAGGCGTCGTCGAAGTCGACTCCTTCTTGCTGCAAGAAGCCTCGCGCCACCAGGCGAGCCTTGTGCTTGATGATGGCGCCGGCTCCATCCCTCTTCAGCTTGAACACCCACTTAAGGGTGATTGCGCGGTGACCACGAGGGAGGTCAGCGAGCTCCCAGGTGCGGTTTTGCTCGACCGCATCCATCTCCAACTGCATCGCGGCACGCCATGCCGCATCTCTCTCGGCCTCTGCAAAGGACCGTGGTTCGCCGTCCTCACACGCGAGTTGTAGTTGCGCCTCCAAGTCACGTGGCATCAGTCCCGGCACCGGCTGGTCGCCAAGTAGATTATCCATCGTGCGATACCGCAGCCGTTCGCCTCCATAATACGCGTCGACACGCTCCTCGTCGTGAGTGAGCGGGGAAGCGAACTTCATCGGGTTGTGCTCTGCGTGAGCTGGTGTTGATGAAGACGAACCCGGAGTGGTGACTGGCGGGGCTGGAGTATGCGGCGTGGCCAGTTGTGGTGCCGTCAGCGTTGCAGGCACCGGAGTCGATGTAGTTTTGGGGGCCGGGGTAGGCGTGCCCGGCGAAGAGGAGCTGCTTGCTCCCCCGGCTTCCTTGAAGTGGGCATACTCGACAATGAAGTCGTCATACGTCAGCGTCGAGCCGTCGTCCACCGCCTTGTCCCATTGCCATCCTCGCCCTTCGTTGAACACGACGTCTCGCGCCGTGCGCACACGCTGCGTCTTTGGGTCGAGGATGCGGTAGGCCTTTGAGCCCTCCGCGTAGCCGATGAAGACTCCCGGAGTGCTCCTGTCGTCGAGCTTGCCGATGTGGCCGAGCTCCTTGGCGAACGCAAGGCAGCCAAAGACTCGCAAATGGGAGACCACCGGCTTCCGCCCATGCCAGGCCTCGTACGGTGTCCTGCCGTCGAGTGCCTTAGTAGGCGAGCGGTTGAGGATGTAAACGGCCGTCAGCACCGCCTCTCCCCAGAAAACAGCCGACATCCCTCTCTGCTTGAGGAGAGCCCGAGCCATCCCCACAACCGTCTGGTTGCGCCGCTCGACGACTCCGTTTTGCTGCGGGCTGTACGGCGCGGAGTAGTGGCGCTGGATGCCCTCGTCGGCGCAGTACGACGCGAATTCAGCCGCCGTGAATTCGCCGCCGTTGTCAGTGCGCAGCACGCGCAATTTGCGGCCGCTCTCCGCCTCCACACCAACCTGAGCGCGCCTGATGGCGTCCGCCGCTTCTCCCTTGCTGCCGAGAATCATCGCCCACATGTAGCGAGAGAGATCGTCGACAAGCAGCAGGAAGTAGCGTCGACCTCCGGGTGTGGCTGGCGTCACCGGGCCGCATAAGTCTCCGTGCACGAGTTCCAGCTTCTCCTTGGCCCGAAAACTCGCCTGTTGGGGAAAGGGGAGTCGTCTCTGCTTCGTCAGTACGCAGATGTCGCAGAACTGCTCCACATGGTCGAGGCATGGCAGGCCTCGTACCATCTCCTTGGCACTTAGACGCTTCAGGGCCTCAAAATGAAGGTGCCCAAAGCGCTCATGCCATTGCCACGTCTCGTCGTCCCGACGGACAGCGAGACAGACCGGTTGTGCCACCTGCACATCAAGGACGTAAAGTCGATTTTCACCTCTGGGTACCTTGGCGAGAAGCCTTGGTGACAGGAAGCAGCCAGGGCGGAGGTAGAAGCAGCAGCGGCAGCAGACGCAGCACGTGAGCCGTTCTCATCCAGCTGTCCCAAGCTGATGATGGAGTTCCTCAGCGCGGGGATGTAGTAGACGCCGGTGAGCAGCCGGTGCTCTCCCGTCTTGGTGGCGAAGATGACGGAGCCGACGCCCTTAATTTCCACAGCGGAGGCATCCCCAAACTTGACGGAGCCTCGCGCATCGGAGTCGAGCTCGGCGAAGAAGTCCCTTCGACCGGTCATGTGGTGGGTGGCGCCGGTGTCGAGGCACCACCCCGTAGTCTTGTCCTTCCCGGAGCCATCGCCGAGAAGAGCGTGTGCTTTTGGCTCGTCGAGATGGATGAGAGCTTTTGCGGCTGGTGTCGCTGAAGATAGCTCAATGCTTGCATGCGCCATGAACAAAGCCGTCTCCTCCTCCTTCACCTGTGCGACGTGAGCCTGGCCTTGACGTGGTTGCCGGCACTCATTGGCCCAATGGCCAAACCGGCCACAGTTGTGGCAAGTGTTGCCTTGTGCCGGCTTGGGCTTGCCAGCGGCGCCGTCCTTGGCGCCTCCGCGGGCGTCACCTTCGGCACGTCCTTGTGCCCTGCCCGGGGGGCCTCTTCGCGTCTTACGCTGCTTGCCACGCTTGCGGCCGCCCGTCGTGGAAGAAGGCTCCCCCTTCTTCCTGTCACCAAGGCTGGCATCCCACTGTTCCCGAGTTAGGAGCAGCTTCCCGCCGGTGGTGATGGGCCCCGAGGAAGGCTGAGGCTCGTCGGTGCCGATGACCTTGAGGCGGCCTATCGCCTCCTCGATTGTCATCGTGGAGAGGTCCAGCAAAGACTCGATCGACCGAGCCATCTGCTTGTACTTCTCGGGGATGCACCGAAAGAGCTTCTCGACAGCTCTCTCCTCGGTGTAAGTGGCATCACCAAACTTCACCAACTTCTGCAGCAGAGTGTTGAGACGGAGAGCAAAGTCATCAACGTCCTCACCTGGCTTAAAGCCCAGGCTCTCCCACTCCTTGCGAAGTGCCTGCAGAGTGGACTTGCGAGCACGGTCGCTGCCGATGCGTGCCGCGGCGATGGCGTCCCAAGCTTCCTTGGCAGTCCGCTTGCTGGAAAGCGAGAACTGCATCTCGGGCGGGACTGCGGCGATGAGGGCGTCCAACGCCCGTCGGTCCTCTTGGTGGTCGACGTTGCTGTCCTGGACTGCCTCCCACATGCGCCGTACCTGGAGCCTGACCTTCATGATCGCGGCCCACTCGACATAGTTGGTTTTAGTGAGGGTAGGCCACCCAGCACTGGGACCAACATCCCTGACCATAGTCCGGACCTCGTAGAGGCCGCGGTCCTGGTCGTTGCAGCCGCCGTCGCGGTGCGCACCTCCACCTGGAGCGCGGGCGTGCTCGGCTGCCCACTGTGCCGTCCGCTCGTGCGCCACTTTGGCGCGGTCTGCGTCAGCGCAGTCGTCCGCAGCCGCGGAGCTGTTGGAGCTGCCGGAGCCGCCGCGGAGTGCCTTGGCCTCTGCCATAGCCTCACGTGCTGCGTCTGCTGCTGCTGCTGCTTCTACCTCCGCCCTAGCTGCTTCTACCTCCGCTCTGGCTGCTGCCAGTTCCGCTGCAGCCAGCCTCGACACCCTTGCTGCCGCATCAGCTGTTGCTACAGCTGCCCGCTCACGCTCCTCTGCCACGGCGCGCTCGGCCTCCTGCCGGCGCCGTATGCTCGAGGTAGCCGTGTGCTGAGAGCGACCTGCAGACATGGCTTGCTGCAGGGGGGCTGTTGCGTGAAGAGGAGGCTGTTGAAGATGAACTGCTGCTCGACAGTCCGGAGGGAGGAAGGTTACCAGAGGCAGACGGAGCAGCTGTTGCTACCGACTTAGGCTGCCCACAGGAAATGCTCAGGGTGCAAGATAACGAGGCTTTGATACCACTTGTTAGGCCTTTGAACCTGAGCATTGCTAGTTGTGGATGACACTAGGAGAGTTGGAACAATTTTCGTTGGTTTATTTCTCACACAATGCCATGCCAACCTGAGGGGTTGGGGATACATACTTATAGGCTGCTAGCCAGCCAAGCATATGCTGAGATGCTGCTAAGATGCCAGTCTAAGATGCTAGTCTAAGATGCTAGTCTAAGATGCTATCCTAACTGACAGTCCTTGACAGTCAGGAACTTTATCCTAACTGCCACAAGGACCATGTGCTGCAGCCCCACAAAGAGGGTACACAGATGCTGCAGCCCCACAAAGACCAGACCCTAGTACACAGACTTATCCATCAGACCAGACTGCATTTTTTTCAAGTTGATCTTTGGCTTACCAAAATAATATTACACCAATTCTCCTGACACTCTTAGTCCCAAAATGAGCCAACCAACTACTTCTAACCCTTGCCGCCATTGACCACAATTCATATACACAATAATAAAATGAATATGGCCGTGTTTCATTTTGTAATTCATTGTTGAAGGATTATTTTCTGGGGCAAGAGTATATACTAAAAGTGTAAGATCCTTTCCTTCGGGGAAATATCTGTGCTTAATATTTGTTTCAATATTTTGCTGACAAATAGATCTATACAGCTCCATGCAGGGGAGGGAAACACATACAGTGAACAAACAAACTAATTCAAGGAATCATGTATTTCTTTGAGAATACAAAGAGAAAGTAAGCATCGCCGCATGGGGTCACGGAGTCAGGAAACCATTACCATCCTCGTCCTTGGGGTCGACGCGGAGGCGGAGCTGCTTGACGAGGAACCTGCAGACCTCGGTCTGGCCCTCCCGCGCGGTGCGCTTGTTGGTGTCCCGCACGCCGGCGGCCACCATGGCCACACCATTCCTCTCCTCGTCGAGCGCAGACCAGAACTCTGCAACACCGACACGGCGTGCGAGCAGGTCTTGCAGCGCCGCCTCGCGTGGCTCGGACAAGATCCGGGTGTCGTCGCCGGTGTACCGCGTCCCTTCCCCGGGCCGATCTTAGGGCATCTCGAGCTGTTGGGGCTAAAAATCGTCCTCTCGGGGCGCACCATGGCACTGGGGGCGTGATGCCCCTCGGTCGCGGCCTCCCAAAGATTTTGAAAATATTCAAATTCGGCGCAAACACGGCTCAAATTTAACAAACATGGGCGAGTTCGTTCAAACTTAAACATGTTTTACAAAAAAAAACTACCGCGGGCTACCCCCGCCGTCTCCCTCGCCGCCCGCCCACGCGGTTCTATGTAACACCCCCAGTTTCTCACCACAGTGATCACCCCCTAAACATGCTAACTCATCATCATTTCCCATGGATGATCACAGTGGATTAAAGTCTCATAGCAAATTCTGCCATTTGGATTCAAATTCAAATTTTCAGTGGAATTTGAAGTTGCTCAAAACCCTCTGGAAAAATGTTCATCATTTAGCAAATATTCCATAGTATTTATTTGTTAAGTAAAACCACATCACTCTTTGGTAAAAATGAGCAGTACCAATTCTTCAGTACCAATTCAGCATACTCAAAATGCTTTTGCATTTTTGAATAATCCAAGCAGTGCCCAAAGATCTTCAAACTTGTTGGGGCAGTGACTAAATGTATATTGGAAATATTGGGCCTAGTCCCATAATTTTCTAAAGCATTATGCTTGCTCAGATAATGCCTTTTCCCTCTCTGTTATATAAAAATAAAAGAAATAGCAGAAAGGACCGAAGAAAAGGGGAGAGCTCGCTTACCTGGCGTGGCCCAGCTCGGCCCAGCCCACCACCCCTCTCCTACCTGCTCCCGCGCGCTGTCGGCACGGCACACGCCGGCGCGCGGTGCACCGGCCGGAGGCCGCCACGGCGACGGGCAGGTAGCTGGGGAAGGATAAGAGCAAGGCATCGACGCTCTGGACAGAACCCTAGCTACTCTCTCCCCTCCTCTCGCTCGCCTCCTTCATCTCTTCGACGACAGAGCGCGGCTGGCGGCACGCCGCCGTCGTCCCCGTGCTCCGAGGCCACCGCGAGCAGCGCGAGCCTATCCAACGGCTCCGCCGAGCTCGCCTACTTCGTCTGCATCACCGGATCGAACCCGGGGGGCCACCGTGGCGACGCCCACGCCGATCCCCTTTGTCGGGCGCCGCCTCTGCCTCGTCGGAGATCTGCACCACCACGGCGTCCCCGGCCCCCTCGATCCATCTCTGCACACGCTGTGAGCCGCCACACCTCTCTCCCTCTCTCCCGTACGCGTCCCCGTGCTTCTAGCCACCGTACCACGGTAGCCCGAGCTCGCCGCCGCCGTTTTAGTCGCCGCCGTCGTTCTGGGTAACCACCACCGCGTCTGAGCACCTGGGCGTGCTCCGGGTGCTCCGTAGGGCCTGCCGGTGAGCTCCATTCGCTCGTTAGCTCTTCGCACCGCCGCACCCGAGTTGCCACCGAGAGCACCGCCGCCAAACGCCGTCGTGCCGGCGTTCCCGGACACCGTTGCCCGCGCTACCACCACCACTAGCTTCGCCGTCGTCGACCCGATCGAATGAGCCCGGCCGCGCTCGAAACGGCGCCCTGTACGCGTTGTCCGGCCAACTCCGGCGAGAAACGCCGCGGGAGTGGCTCGCCGGAGCTCTCTCCGGTGGCCGGCCGACGTGGCCTGTGTGGGCCCCGCCTCTGGGTCACTGCCAGTGGCCCCCACGGGCCCCAGTTGACCAGGTCAACTGGCTGACTGGGCACCTCTGGCCCACTGACACGCGGGCCCCACCGCCCTGTTAATTAACTAAAATGTTTTATAAATAAAAATAAATTAATTAAGATTAATTAGTCTATGACAGGTGGGGTCCAGTAGCTAAATAGATTTAGTTTAGATTAAAACAAACTCTGTTTTATAACAGAGGCTGACATGTGGGTCCCACTGGACCCACAGGTCAGGTGTGACCTGGTCAGCCGACTGCTGACGTCACTGTGATGTCATGCTGGCGCAATAATTCATTTCTGTTAATAACAATAATTTCAGAAAATGTTTAAATCTTTAGAAATTCATATCTTTTAAACCGTAGCTCCGATCGAAAAACTTTCTACATGAAAGTTGCTCAGAACGACGAGACGAAGCCAACAGTGTCATCCGTTTCCGTGACGGGACCCTCTACGGAGGTGAACCCGCAACTTTTAGCATGTTTCCGGTAGGTGAATAGTGCACATACACCGGTTAATAATTCCAGTTAAATCCTAAAAATAACCAATACGACTTAGACATGTTTTTAGGCAACCCTGCACTGCACATTAGCCTAGCACGCTTTGTGATGCTTGTATTCTGTGTATTTATCTGTTTCTTCCCCCCCCTCTTCTCTCTCGGTAGAGTCCGACGCTGACACCGCTCCAGAGACCGACGCCGTCCCGGTGATTGGTTCCCCCTCCGACGACCTTGCTTTTGCCACCGAGCAACCAGGCAAGCAACCCCCCCCTTGATCATTCCGATATCGCCTATGTCTATTCTCTCTTATTCTTGCATTAGAATTGCTGCTACTGCTGTTGCTCCTATTACTGCTGCATAGCCTGTTTTTGCAATACTGTTGATACCTGTCTTTATTCATAAACTGCTTAGTATAGGTTGGGTAGTACTGCTGTGGTCCCGCTTTCTCGTAGTTGCCTCGCATAGTACCCTTGCCTCGATCAAGCGATCGAGCCCCTTCCCCTGACCTTCTTCACATCACCGCACACCCCCTAATATGCTCGACTCCGCAGAGTTAACATCAGGTGACGAGGGTGATACCTCCGAACTCACTTCCGATGTTGTCCCTGTAGTATAGCTAGCTCGTTGTGGGTTACCGAGGGTGATTCCTCTTCCCACTTCCGACTTAGCTTTTGTCGTGCATCCGCTATGGTGATTACCGCCGAGGGTGATTCCTCCGGTACCACCTTAACGGGACTTGTCGTTTAGGAGTCCAACGAGGGTGATTCCTCGGATTCCTCATCGGCATGGAAACCACACGGATGCCCTGGATTACCGTACCGTGTTTAAAGACGTATCGATCCCCGAGGCCGGACGTCGCCAGGAACAAAGGCGTGCGGCCAGAGGTATCGTGCGTCTGAAGACACTTTGAAGTTACTACTACACATGTTGGATGGAGGCGGGTTGACCCAGAGGGGTACCCGCGAGTGCCTTTGAGGCGTGAGCTGTGGAGTCGGGTGACCAGAGAGGGTACCCGCGAGATAACTACGAGGCGTGGCCGGTCATTCTTAGTCCTTGTCACAAGTCCTCGAGACGGGACGACGGGGCCAACAGTATCGTGGGCTCTGCTCGTTACCGCGCGCTCCCA
Organism: Secale cereale; assembly: GCA_902687465.1. Taxonomy (NCBI): domain Eukaryota; kingdom Viridiplantae; phylum Streptophyta; class Magnoliopsida; order Poales; family Poaceae; genus Secale; species Secale cereale. Next base: position 959,090 of record LR738712.1, read on the forward strand.
ATCCACTAAACGATTTGGATATTTGATCCGAGGGGCCTCCGGGTCCGATAGCACTAACCACCACGTGGGTGTGAGTGGGTGCTCTGCGTCGTATACATCAGCCGGAGTCGTCACGACGTCAGCGATTGAGCGGGCTGTTCGGATTGGACTTAGGATGCAAATGCGTGCTTGTATAAGGGGTTGCTAGGTCTGCTACCGAACGGCCTCGCAACGTGCGGAGCGTCCGGGGCGATGGCCCCGACCCCCGGGGGCATAGGATTAGTCCGGCGTGCTCGATCCTCTCTGGCGGTATCCGGTCGGGTTGCGTCGTATTGTTTGGCCGAGGGCGGGCACGACCTGATGGTGTGTCCGGCCGGAGTTAAGCGAGCGTGGTGGGTAACTTGGTGCACCCCTGCAGGGAAGAAAACATCTATCGATAGCCTGTCCTACGGTAACGGACACTCGGAGTTGTATCCACTTCGGTACAACTAGAACATGGTGACTTGAGATATGAGGTAGGGCTCTGGGATTGCTTTCTCGTAGGGAGTCGAGGAAGGATCCCCGGCCGAGGTTGATATTACTATAAACACTTTACATTATGATGTACTAATCTACACCCTTCTAATTGCTGCAAGACCCTGAAGATGCTAGTCTTCGTCAGGACTAGGCTTTCCCCTTCTTTACTCTGGCTTTCTGCAGTCTAGTCCACCCACATAAAGCCTCCTTTGAAAATGATGCATTGCTAGTATAGATCTGATGTAAGTCTTGCTGAGTACTTTGGATGAGTACTCACGGTTGCTTTGCTTCCTCTTTTGTCCTACCCGCATGTTAAACCAGACGACGGAGCCATGGTGCCTGCAGCCCCCGTTGACGACTACTACTACCAGCCCGAGGCTGGCTACTACTACTACCCGGCCGGCGAGTACTTCTACGAGGAGCCGGCGGACGACGACCAGGAGTAGGATCGGAGGTCCCAGGCAGGAGGCCTGCGCCTTTTCGATCGTAGATTATCTTTTGCCCCGCCTGTGTAACAGGCCTATCTTCTTCTGTGTTGTATCTGTACCCAGATACCTAACGCTTCCGCTGACTATGTGTGTGACACTTGTTATGTATTCGAGCCCTCGAGGCCCCTGGCTTGTAATATATAACTTGTATGTATTTATTTATGTTTTAGAGTTGTGTTGTGATTCCTTCACGTGAGTCCTTAGGCTTGATCGTGTGCATTTGCGTGTATGATTAGTGCACGGTCGGGCCGGGGTCGTCACAGGTTGGTATCAGAGCCGACTGCCTGTAGGAACCCCTTTCCAACTCCTTGGTCGAAGTTGAGTCTAGAGGTCAAAAACTGTTTTACTAACTTGGCTGTGTGGCTTATGGCCCCACGTCGCCACTTGGGTGGTGTAGCTTCTTTTATTCCTCGTCTTTACTCTGGGACTCTGAATCTCTCTTCTATTCGGGTTAAATGATTTTACTAACTCCGACACTAGGTTCTCGTAACCGCTTCTCCCGGTGAGCCCCCTCACTCCAGAAAATGGCATGTCATCATCAGAAGACTCCGGAGATACTCCTCGAAATTAACCGAGACCCTGTGCCCCTGCCTTGCAGTTCCTGACCTCCAACAAAACCCCGTTGATAACTACCCATCCTTGCCGTTTGTACCTTCTTTCCCAGTTACTGTTGTTATCACCAGATACTCTATAATACTCCCAGTTGTTCAAGTGTTCCGCAACATACTTCGCAATGCCATTTGATCTTCCGAAAATCTTTTACAGCCTTTGGCCCTTAGCATTCTTGTCTGCTTGCAATATGGTTAGGTCCATACGTCTGATAATCTCCGTTGACCTCCCTTGTCTCCACTATTTTGAGTCCCCTGATTCAATTTGCTGCAAATGCACGCAATCATCAGTTGATTCTTAGAAATTAATTCTTCAACTCAGACGTCATTCTGGATCTGAGCTGGTTCTCGGTAAATCAATCCTTGATTGATTGGCCATCAAATTCTATTCTACCTATCCATCTTTTGATCAGAGCCTTTGCTTCTGATTCTTCATCTTGGAATTATAATTCCCCGTACCCAAGCGTCGAATTATTTCAATGTTTCTATAATTCGATGGCCTTGCATTCCTTCTTCTCTGGTTGGGTACCGATACTCACATCAGATCCTTGGCCGACCACCTGATTTTCGTTGGATTAATATCCGGCAAAGTCCTTTATATTCAACAAATCTTGAGCGCTTTTCCCCTGATACATATTGCCTTCGGTACATTGTATCCCTTGACTTCGTCGACCATGCTCTGCTTCCGAGCTTGAGTTCAGTACTCCTTCAAGTATGTGGTATATGTTCCTAAGATGCCCCGATGGGTTGAATATATGCCTTCCCTAATCGTATGAACTTGAAAGTTCTGCGAGTCATAACCTTCTGGTGCTTCACCAGATAAATCTTCCGCACTACCGTTTCTTCGAAAGACGAGGAGTGAATGAAAGGTTAAGCATTGGATAAGTGGGAGTCGACCTTGAACCTAGAGTTCATGCCCATGGACCCGATGTAGAACTTATCATGGAAGCTGCTCGTAAAAAAAAATGATTCCCCTCTGTTATAAAATCATCTTATATCTGTGAATTGATCCTTTGCAACCATGGGTCCGACCATATTCTTCCCTTGATTACAATTCCCGGATAAGTTAAAATACTTGTCCTCTACAGATCATTTCACCCGTCCAACCTCTATTCTGATTTACCTTCGGGTATTAACCCTACTACTTGTTACTGGGAAGTCCATCACTCCATCACCTCATTCCTAGCCTGATCGGCTATATCATTATCGAACTACTCTTAACTGTGTTATCTGGTCTTTATGCCGGAGCACAACTTCTGACGATGAGCAAAACTTACGTCGATCATCCTCATTTTATCCTTTCACCTCGAACCACAAGCTTGATTTCGAGCTTGTGCTGTATCCGTGGTTCCATTAACCTTTCGCTTCATCATTCCTTTCTCTTGATGTCGTCGCCGTTCGACGGCATCTTCGTGAAACCTCTCGACAGATGATTCTTGGTCTATTATCCAAACACTGTTGTATGGGTAATATCTTGATTCTTTCCTCGTCCCTTCATCTAAATGCTTTAGAACTTGCTGCCCTATCATGTATATCATGCTCCGCTTTTCCTTGGGAAATGATATACCCCTAATTCTTGTGAGTAAACACATTTTCCTTTTCATTGGTGTGATTAATCAATTAATCACATTTTCCTTTCCATTGGTTTGTTTAACCTTTCTTGTGATCTATATGTTATAGGCAGAAATAATCTCCTGCTTATGAAAACATCTCGGTCTATCACTCTGTCGGAGAGACCCTGTTACTTTTGTTGATGACATTCCGGTAACCACCGATGGACGAGAACTTTGCCTATTGGTCCGCCTCGTTTAACGAGCAGGAAAATGGTTCTCTTCGTCCCTCGCCCTTGGTACCAACGCTGTTGCCGACATAGCTGACAGACTTTTTCGCTGACATGTCATATTGTCGTGACCGTGTAAGTTGTCACCGTTCTCTCTACTTTGATCGACCCTCTTCACAGTTCCACAGGATCGGAACCTAAACCTCTGGTACATCCTTGATCCCGAAACATCCTTTGTCCTGGGCTTGTGTGTTATCGCAAGCCATCACTCTCCGAGAGTTGATCTATTCCGATGCTTCGAATCTTTTTCACACTCTGTTCAAGTATCGATCGTATGTCCATTCCTTTGAAACTTCTTATCGCACCTTCATACTTTGCTCTCGATGTTTTCTTAAGTTTTAACTCGAGAGATTCTTCTGCCGCATCCCCTGAGTTGTCAACCAAATAATCAACCCTATAAGGGCCAGTCCTTCCGAAGTTACTCCTTTTTCTTCCCCACTTAAATCTCGGGACGAGATTTCTTGTAGTGGAGGAGATTTGTAACACCCCCAGTTTCTCACCACAGTGATCACCCCCTAAACATGCCAACTCATCATCATTTCCCATGGATGATCACAGTGGATTAAAGTCTCATAGCAAATTCTGCCATTTGGATTCAAATTCAAATTTTCAGTGGAATTTGAAGTTGCTCAAAACCCTCTGGAAAAATGTTCATCATTTAGCAAATATTCCATAGTATTTATTTGTTAAGTAAAACCACATCACTCTTTGGTAAAAATGAGCAGTACCAATTCTTCAGTACCAATTCAGCATACTCAAAATGCTTTTGCATTTTTGAATAATCCAAGCAGTGCCCAAAGATCTTCAAACTTGTTGGGGCAGTGACTAAATGTATATTGGAAATATTGGGCCTAGTCCCATAATTTTCTAAAGCATTATGCTTGCTCAGATAATGCCTTTTCCCTCTCTGTTATATAAAAATAAAAGAAATAGCAGAAAGGACCGAAGAAAAGGGGAGAGCTCGCTTACCTGGCGTGGCCCAGCTCGGCCCAGCCCACCACCCCTCTCCTACCTGCTCCCGCGCGCTGTCGGCACGGCACACGCCGGCGCGCGGTGCACCGGCCGGAGGCCGCCACGGCGACGGGCAGGTAGCTGGGGAAGGATAAGAGCAAGGCATCGACGCTCTGGACAGAACCCTAGCTACTCTCTCCCCTCCTCTCGCTCGCCTCCTTCATCTCTTCGACGACAGAGCGCGGCTGGCGGCACGCCGCCGTCGTCCCCGTGCTCCGAGGCCACCGCGAGCAGCGCGAGCCTATCCAACGGCTCCGCCGAGCTCGCCTACTTCGTCTGCATCACCGGATCGAACCCGGGGGGCCACCGTGGCGACGCCCACGCCGATCCCCTTCGTCGGGCGCCGCCTCTGCCTCGTCGGAGATCTGCACCACCACGGCGTCCCCGGCCCCCTCGATCCATCTCTGCACACGCTGTGAGCCGCCACACCTCTCTCCCTCTCTCCCGTACGCGTCCCCGTGCTTCTAGCCACCGTACCACGGTAGCCCGAGCTCGCCGCCGCCGTTTTAGTCGCCGCCGTCGTTCTGGGTAACCACCACCGCGTCTGAGCACCTGGGCGTGCTCCGGGTGCTCCGTAGGGCCTGCCGGTGAGCTCCATTCGCTCGTTAGCTCTTCGCACCGCCGCACCCGAGTCGCCACCGAGAGCACCGCCGCCAAACGCCGTCGTGCCGGCGTTCCCGGCCACCGTTGCCCGCGCTACCACCACCACTAGCTTCGCCGTCGTCGACCCGATCGAATGAGCCCGGCCGCGCTCGAAACGGCGCCCTGTACGCGTTGTCCGGCCAACTCCGGCGAGAAACGCCGCGGGAGTGGCTCGCCGGAGCTCTCTCCGGTGGCCGGCCGACGTGGCCTGTGTGGGCCCCGCCTCTGGGTCACTGCCAGTGGCCCCCACGGGCCCTAGTTGACCAGGTCAACTGGCTGACTGGGCACCTCTGGCCCACTGACACGCGGGCCCCACCGCCCTGTTAATTAACTAAAATGTTTTATAAATAAAAATAAATTAATTAAGATTAATTAGTCTATGACAGGTGGGGTCCAGTAGCTAAATAGATTTAGTTTAGATTAAAACAAACTCTGTTTTATAACAGAGGCTGACATGTGGGTCCCACTGGACCCACAGGTCAGGTGTGACCTGGTCAGCCGACTGCTGACGTCACTGTGATGTCATGCTGGCGCAATAATTCATTTCTGTTAATAACAATAATTTCAGAAAATGTTTAAATCTTTAGAAATTCATATCTTTTAAACCGTAGCTCCGATCGAAAAACTTTCTACATGAAAGTTGCTCAGAACGACGAGACGAAGCCAACAGTGTCATCCGTTTCCGTGACGGGACCCTCTACGGAGGTGAACCCGCAACTTTTAGCCTGTTTCCGGTAGGTGAATAGTGCACATACACCGGTTAATAATTCCAGTTAAATCCTAAAAATAACCAATACGACTTAGACATGTTTTTAGGCAACCCTGCACTGCACATTAGCCTAGCACGCTTTGTGATGCTTGTATTCTGTGTATTTATCTGTTTCTTCCCCCCCCTCTTCTCTCTCGGTAGAGTCCGACGCTGACACCGCTCCAGAGACCGACGCCGTCCCGGTGATTGGTTCCCCCTCCGACGACCTTGCTTTTGCCACCGAGCAACCAGGCAAGCAACCCCCCCCTTGATCATTCCGATATCGCCTATGTCTATTCTCTCTTATTCTTGCATTAGAATTGCTGCTACTGCTGTTGCTCCTATTACTGCTGCATAGCCTGTTTTTGCAATACTGTTGATACCTGTCTTTATTCATAAACTGCTTAGTATAGGTTGGGTAGTACTGCTGTGGTCCCGCTTTCTTGTAGTTGCCTCGCATAGTACCCTTGCCTCGATCAAGCGATCGAGCCCCTTCCCCTGACCTTCTTCACATCACCGCACACCCCCTAATATGCTCGACTCCGCAGAGTTAACATCAGGTGACGAGGGTGATACCTCCGAACTCACTTCCGATGTTGTCCCTGTAGTATAGCTAGCTCGTTGTGGGTTACCGAGGGTGATTCCTCTTCCCACTTCCGACTTAGCTTTTGTCGTGCATCCGCTATGGTGATTACCGCCGAGGGTGATTCCTCCGGTACCACCTTAACGGGACTTGTCGTTTAGGAGTCCAACGAGGGTGATTCCTCGGATTCCTCATCGGCATGGAAACCACACGGATGCCCTGGATTACCGTACCGTGTTTAAAGACGTATCGATCCCCGAGGCCGGACGTCGCCAGGAACAAAGGCGTGCGGCCAGAGGTATCGTGCGTCTGAAGACACTTTGAAGTTACTACTACACATGTTGGATGGAGGCGGGTTGACCCAGAGGGGTACCCGCGAGTGCCTTTGAGGCGTGAGCTGTGGAGTCGGGTGACCAGAGAGGGTACCCGCGAGATAACTACGAGGCGTGGCCGGTCATTCTTAGTCCTTGTCACAAGTCCTCGAGACGGGACGACGGGGCCAACAGTATCGTGGGCTCTGCTCGTTACCGCGCGCTCCCAATCCACTAAACGATTTGGATATTTGATCCGAGGGGCCTCCGGGTCCGATAGCACTAACCACCACGTGGGTGTGAGTGGGTGCTCTGCGTCGTATACATCAGCCGGAGTCGTCACGACGTCAGCGATTGAGCGGGCTGTTCGGATTGGACTTAGGATGCAAATGCGTGCTTGTATAAGGGGTTGCTAGGTCTGCTACCGAACGGCCTCGCAACGTGCGGAGCGTCCGGGGCGATGGCCCCGACCCCCGGGGGCATAGGATTAGTCCGGCGTGCTCGATCCTCTCTGGCGGTATCCGGTCGGGTTGCGTCGTATTGTTTGGCCGAGGGCGGGCACGACCTGATGGTGTGTCCGGCCGGAGTTAAGCGAGCGTGGTGGGTAACTTGGTGCACCCCTGCAGGGAAGAAAACATCTATCGATAGCCTGTCCTACGGTAACGGACACTCGGAGTTGTATCCACTTCGGTACAACTAGAACATGGTGACTTGAGATATGAGGTAGGGCTCTGGGATTGCTTTCTCGTAGGGAGTCGAGGAAGGATCCCCGGCCGAGGTTGATATTACTATAAACACTTTACATTATGATGTACTAATCTACACCCTTCTAATTGCTGCAAGACCCTGAAGATGCTAGTCTTCGTCAGGACTAGGCTTTCCCCTTCTTTACTCTGGCTTTCTGCAGTCTAGTCCACCCACATAAAGCCTCCTTTGAAAATGATGCATTGCTAGTATAGATCTGATGTAAGTCTTGCTGAGTACTTTGGATGAGTACTCACGGTTGCTTTGCTTCCTCTTTTGTCCTACCCGCATGTTAAACCAGACGACGGAGCCATGGTGCCTGCAGCCCCCGTTGACGACTACTACTACCAGCCCGAGGCTGGCTACTACTACTACCCGGCCGGCGAGTACTTCTACGAGGAGCCGGCGGACGACGACCAGGAGTAGGATCGGAGGTCCCAGGCAGGAGGCCTGCGCCTTTTCGATCGTAGATTATCTTTTGCCCCGCCTGTGTAACAGGCCTATCTTCTTCTGTGTTGTATCTGTACCCAGATACCTAACGCTTCCGCTGACTATGTGTGTGACACTTGTTATGTATTCGAGCCCTCGAGGCCCCTGGCTTGTAATATATAACTTGTATGTATTTATTTATGTTTTAGAGTTGTGTTGTGATTCCTTCACGTGAGTCCTTAGGCTTGATCGTGTGCATTTGCGTGTATGATTAGTGCACGGTCGGGCCGGGGTCGTCACATTCTACATGCCGAGGAGACTGTAGAACCGCGTGTAGTCACCGCCGTCGTCGTCGTCGTCGCCCCCGCCTCCGCCGTCCCTGCTGCATCCCTCCCCCGGTTGGCGCGGCGGGTTGGACGGTCCAGGGGCGTCGTCGTCGTCGCTATCGAGGACGACGACACCGTCCTCGTCCTCGCGGCCACGTTTGCGGGCGGCGATCTCCTCGAGGGCACGGCACTGCCGGACCATCTCCTCGCGTAGGTAGTCGTCGCGCGACCACCGCATGGCGTCCTCGTCGGAGAAGCCGCGCCGAGCTATCTCCTCATACTCCGGGGGGAGGCCGGACTCCGTCTTAAGCTCGAGGAGGGCGCCGGAGCTGCGGGTACGCGCGCTGACAGGCGTGTCCTGGGGCTCCGGCTTGACGGGGCGGAGGTGGAGGCAGGGAGAGCCGCCGGACGAGGAGGAGGACACCCCGGTCTTCATGCGCCTCGGCGTCCAGGAGCTTCCCCGGCGGCGTGAGAAGGACGGGGGAGCGGGGTACTCGAGGCGCGGCGTGTTGCCGCCCTCGATGTACTCGAGGACAGACTCCAACGTGCGCCCTGGCATGCCCCACCACCGGCGCCGACCGTCGGTGTTGTACCTGCCGGAGGGCACGACGCCGTTGGTGGCCTCGAGCTGCTCGTTGTGCCGGCGGCGGAAGTACGGCTCCCAGATTGTGCTGTCGGGGACGTACCGGGGCCCCTCCCTCGCCGCCCGCGGCAGGGACGAGCGGATGCGTGCGATCTCCGCACGCCGCGCAACGCCGGTGGGTACCGGGGGCACCGGCACGCCGCCGGCGCTGATCTTCCACGCCCCGGGCACCCGCATGTCCGACGGGACCGGGTACTCGGCCTCGAAAAGGAGGCGAGCCTCTTCCTCGTGGAGATGCCGGCGCCCGAATCCGTTCGCCGCCGCGCCGTCGCCTGGGAAACGCTCGGCCATGCTGTGGCAACTGGTGACGGCAAGAGGACGAAAGGGGGAGAAGATGAGCGCGTCGTCGGAGGATGATCGGGGCGAGTCTCTTCGGCGCGCTTCGGTCGGCTTTTATAGGCGGAGAAGCAGCGTGGGAGGCTTGGCCGGCGCGTTACGCGTGGCGTGATTGCGTGGCGGCCGAGGGACGCGTTGCCCAGCCTTCACTGCGCCGCCCGTGAGGCATCAATGGAGGCTGACCGGCGCGGCAGCTTTGGCATTGATTCGTCGCGGGAAACGTGGCGATGAGGACGACGAAGGGGCGAGAAGGGAGTAGAGCCGCTGACGCGGCGGGCCCGCGGCTCTTCGCGCCAAAAACGATTCGCCCGGCGCCCCCGAGCGACCCCCCAGCGCGCCGGGTTCGGGTTGGGTCCGCCGGCGCCAATTTCGGCCCGAGCCGGCGAAAACTGGGCTCTTGGGGGCGCGACTGGGCCGATTTTTTGGCGCCGGCGGGCGAAAAAAACGCCTGGGGGGCCTTCTTGGGGACGCGGCTGGAGATGCTCTTAGGAGAGGTGGAGACCACACGCGAGTATCGACGGCAAGGCAGGCAGTGAGGCGATGACGTCCGATTCAGGAAGGAAAAGAGAAAAGGGGATGAGGCGACGACGGCGAAAGGGAGAGCGGCAGCTAGGGTTGTCTCCCACCCAATCCCTTTCCCGTCTTTACACACAAGATGAGCCACCCATGGAGCGCCACACAAGGGCAGGACCACGGAATGGCAAAATTACCGTCGGCGATGACACGAATTTGCAGGCGGTGGCACGACCACCCGCGCCCATATGAACCCGCACCGGGCGCGCCCACCTCCGCGGTCACTGACAGGCGCGGACCACAGACCACGTGACCCCCCTGTCAGTGAGATAGAAAAATGCCACGAAGTAAGAAACCAGAAGCACTATTCATTGGTTGTCACATCAATGAAGATCCAATGACCAGAATCATTTCTTCCGAAGATCTAACGGTGAGGATTCGTTTGGACACCTAATCCAACGACCGAAATCCAAGTGCCCTGAGATGTGTGGGCTAGAAATCAAGAGCCTGAGGGGGGCAGGCCACCAGCATCAATCCCGTTACAAACTTTGGAAAAGAAGAGCTGTACTGTAAATCAAATAATTCAAGTTAAATTGTTGTGATTTGAAGAAAAAACACACATGAGATTTGAGCAACTGATCCTCCAATCACAGGTTTTCTTGACTGGTCGCGACAAGTATGGTGCTACTACCAGTACTGTACACTAGTACTAGTAGCCGGCCAGCAAGTTCTTCCTCCTCCTCCCCTTTCCTCTCAAGCAGCCGGCCAGCAAGTTCTTCCTCCTCCACCAATGGCGCTCCACGTGTCCACCCCGTTTCTCCCTCAGCCAGTCATGCCCCGTGGCCCCATGGCGCGAGGAAGCAAGCAGCCGCTGCCTGATTTCTCCTTTCTCCAACAAGAGAAAGAAGAAGACTTAGAGCATCTCCAGCCGCGCCCGCAACAGGCCCCCAAGGCCACTTTTTAGGCGCCGGCGCCGAAAAAATGGCCCAGTCGCGCCCCCAGGACTCCGAAAATCGCCGGATTGGGCCGAAATTGGCGCCGGCGGACCCAACCCGAACCTGGGGCGCTGGGGGTTGCCTGGGGGCGCCGGGCGAGGCATTTTTTGGCGCGAATGGGATGGGCTCGCCCTGTCAGCGACGTGCTGCTTCGTCGTCCTCATCGCCTCGGTTCTCGCGGGAATCAATGCCAAAGTTGCCGCACTGCCGAGCCGTCGCCTGCCAATGATGCCGCCCCCAGCGACCCGTCGCGTCGCCGACACGCACTGCGCCCCATGCCGCCTCGCCGCCGGGGAGGTGCGGGCTACCGCGGCGTCCGGGTTCGTCCGTCCGGCACCTACTCCGCCGAGATTCAGTCGGGCAACGTGCGCCTCCGCCTCGGAGCCTTCGACACCGCTCAGGAGGGCGCCCGTGCGTACGACGCTGCGGTGTGGCGCCTCCGGCGTTTCCGTTGGGACATGAACTTCACGGACGTGCCGACTCTGGAGCGGGCACAGGAGCTGGCGCCTCCCCCGCGGCTTAGAACCGACGAAGATCATCGGAAGAACCGTAGGCGGGCGCACCGTCTCCACTTGGCCGAGATGGATGAGAAAGCCATGTCGACGTGGCGCCAAAACTTCCCGCAAGACTTCATCGACGAGCACCGGTTCTTGGCCGAGAGGAGGGCGGAGAGGAAGAAGAGGAGGAAGGAGCGAGTGGCTTATCGCGAGGACAAGCGAGCGCGGAGGGCGGTCGCTAAGTCCAACGTCGAGCAAGGAGATGCGTCCTCCTGGGACTTCACCGACGAGCGGTTCCTTGACGCCTACGCTGAGACGTCGGAGGAGGACATCACCGAGGAAGAGTCCGAGTCGGAGAATGACTAGTAGTAGGTCGTAGGAGAAGAGTATGTGAACTATCTATTATCTATCTATCGTATGAAATATCTATCTATCTATATATGTGACTATCTATCTATCTGTGTTAAGAACGTCGAGCCTGGGCCGTTTTGCGCCGGAAATGAGCTGAAAAGCGTCGAAAATGGGCTGAAAGCACCGAAAATGGGCCGATGTCGGCGCCTGGGGGCCCGACGGCTGGGAACGAACTGACACCCAAGCCGAAACTAGCGCCGGCTCGCCCCCAGGCGGCGGTTTTCGGCGCGTTCTGGGGGCCAACGGCTGGAGATGCTCTTACTCAGATGTACTATGTTTTTTCCTCGTGTAACCCCAGCTTCTAGTCTGTCTCTCTAATGTTTTTTAATCACAAGGGGAGACGGGAGAGCCGGCTGGGCCTCACCGGGAGCGTCGGATCTCCGATCCAAGGGCCGCCCCGGCCGGCCAATTTGCGGAAAGGCCCATGCGCGTCCTGATGCTCGCGGGAAGGCCCTTATATAGCCGTTGGTTCCTGCCCCCCCCCCCCCCCCCCCCCCCCCCCCCCCCCC
>LR738712.1:971231-984057 GCA_902687465.1 Secale cereale
TGCCTCGCGTGCTGTTCTTGCGACGAGACCCGCGTTTCTTGATTTCATTCTCCGTCCAGCCGTGTTCAACTTCTTGCGACGAGATGTGCGTTTCTTGATCCTCCCCGTTCGATCTTGGTCCGGGCTGTGCGTACTTCTCTTGGATTCCAGCAGCGTAATTATCGCGCTGAGCTTGGAAATTTAGGTGAAATGTTATGCTATTCTAGTAAGATTGTCTCCTTGCACAGGATTTAGGGGAGGTTCGAAATTTAGGTGAAATTTGATGCTATTCTAGTAAGATTGTCTCCTTGCACAGGATTTAGGGGAGGTTCGAAATTTAGGTGAAATTTGATGCTATTCTAGTAAGATTGCCTCGTTGCACAGGATTTAGGGGAGGTTGCAAATTTAGGTGAAATGTGATGCTGCTCTAAGTTGTCTCGTTGCACAAGATTTAGTACTGGTTGCGAATTTTGGTGAAATTTGATCCTGTTTTAAGATTACCTCATTACACAAGATTTAGGACTGGTTGCGAATTTTGGTGAAATTTGATGCTGTTCTAAGATTGCCTCCTTGCTCAAGATTTAGGACAAGTTGGGAATTTAGAAGAAATTTGATGTTGTTGTAAGATTTGCCTCGTTGCACAATATTTAGGACTGGTTGCGAATTTTGGTGAAATTTGATGCTGTTCTAAGATTGCCTCCTTGCTCAAGATTTAGGACTGGTTGCGAATTTTGGTGAAATTTGATGCTGTTCTAAGATTGCCTCCTTGCTCAAGATTTAGGACAGGTTGGGAATTTAGAAGAAATTCGATGCTGTTGTAAGATTTGCCTCGTTGCACAAGATTTAGGACAGGTTGGACCTACGAATAGTGAAGCAGCTTCTGCTATCAGTCTTTATCTTGCTTCCACTATCTTGTACCTATGCTATGAATCAGCCCTTTACCCCCATCATCTCTTCGAAGCAGGATCTGCTATCAATAGGTTTCATGTCTTCACCGTTTCTTTACTCCCATAATTTCTTCTAATAGGTTTCATGTCCTTTAAATGCAGAGGATCTCAGCACAGATGATGTTACTTCACCAGACACTGTAAAGAAGGTTTGCCTTCATCATATTCTTCTCAGTTACCATATCAGTAGAAAAAGTTTACTGCACTGTCTCATTTGCTTGTTTTGTCTCTGTTTTTCTATTTGTAAACCAAAACAGAGGCAACAAGCATTTGAAAGAAGGGATGAGTCCACTTTGGAGGAAAGCGCTGAGTCTGTTGACAATACAGTAAGAAAATTCTCTTACTGAAAACTTGCATTAACCTACGTCCTTCACTCAGTCAGAACATGAATTACTTACAGTATTATGTATGTGACAATCTGCTTCTGTTTTTTTTTTACTATTATCAGAAAAGCAAAGGGTGTACAGGGGTCATTGTGGTTGGCAATACAAACCCAGCGAAACAACAGAGTATCGAGGCCAAGGATAGGAATGTATGTCTGATTCTAATGTGTTTTTCTTGCTTATGTTCAGACTATAGTGTATTGCTGTCAATCGCGGTCATAGGCTGCTTACATTTCATTTCTAGTAAGAGTATTTTCTATTCAAACATACAGATGACCAACATGGTGCCGTATTTATTACTCCTGCCATAATCCAATTCTGCTTCATGTACCAAGATCCAAGAGTATAATTTGTTTTTACTTTTCCTTCGACTATGGATCATGTCTTCATGTACCAAATTGAATTATGCTAGAATTTTACTCCTGAATTCTAGAATGTTTCTGCTTCTTGTTTTTTACTTCATTATATCCATAATTCAGATAGGCTGTTTCTGCTTCATGTACTTGGCCTTAGCAGATTATCCATAATTCAGATAGGTTGTTATTTGCATCTAGATTGTTTCTGCTTCATGTACCAAATTTGAGACAGATAAGAGAATAGTCGCATCTAGATTGTTTCTGCTTCATGCACCTAAATTTGGAACCAATAATGAATTGCATCGCCTGCTAGAATGATTTTGCTTCATGTACCCAGCCTCATTAGCTTTGTCTGGTAAATTGTTATTATGCGCACTCCTGCTATAATCGGATCATGTCGACTACTAACATGTTGTGCATCTGCACAGGATGACAAGTCAACCGATTTCTCCAGGCTAGAAAGGTGCGTGGATAGCTGTTGTTCTTTTTGACAGTTCTATAGGCTTAGTTGCATAAGGAAAGCTCCCTGTTTGTTTTGTTTTTATGCCAGGAGTTGTAATTATTTTGTATGGATTTAGCTGTACTGTTGTTTTAATATGTTTTTGAAATTTATACTGCATGAACCCTTAGAAATATATTTCCAATGCAGCACCCTTATTTTCAGTGATGCCTTATTGTGATTTTTTGCTGTTCCAGAGTGGTGACTGAAAAGGAAGGGTCTTTAGCTCAGTATGCGAGGCTTCAAGAGGAAGGGAAGACAGAACATGCTGGCAAATGCTTAGGTGGGTTTACAAGTGATGTTTCTCCTATTATATGATTTCCTCTCCTGTTATGTTCTTCACTTTGCACATGATTGATAATGATGATAAATGTTTGTTAGTACACCATGTCACATGGTCATGCCCCCTTTGAGTCTTATTTCTGAACTTTTTTTGTTTATTTTACTTTTTGTCGCAGATAATGTGCAGAAAACAGCTGTCCTTCATGTTAAACATATCCGGATTTGCTCAATGCTCCTAGCTTCTGAAAGCCAGTTTTTCCATAAGGTAATTATAGCTAATTATGATTATAATAGTTGTTTGATTGGTGCGTGTTTCCCAGCTTATTTAGTGTTTTGCATCTTATAGCTTTTTACAAATGGAATGATGGAGTCTAATCAGAACGTCATTTCACTTCAAGTGTTGGAAGAAGGTAATGAAATGCATGAACTTCTTATGCTATGAAATTTGAGACTAGACTTGGTTTTAATACCATTTTTTAATATATATCTTTCAGAGTTGGAGCCGGTGCAGGAAATAATAAATTTTATTTATAATGGAGAGTTTAGCAAATTGGAACCCAAGAAATTGCTCACTACTCTTGTTACTGCGGATAAATACGGAGTTACCAGAGCTGTTAGTGAGTGCGGAGAATTATTATCCAAATCAGAGATGACTCTTGAGACTGCTTTGATGTACTTGGACTTTCCGGCCACAAATTCAGTAGTATTGGAAGCCTTGGGACCTCTGAAGTCTGCATCTGGTGACTTTGTTGCTCTCAAATTCAAGGATGCTGTCCGGTAAGTGACCTCTAAAAGGATTCCTTTTGTTCATTGAATTGGTTTTTTGCCCTGTTGTGAAATTTGAGGGGGTTTTCTATTGGGGATTGCATATCAAAGTGCAAACAATATGTAGTCTGTCGGAATTTTTGCATGTATGAATGAGAATGATCGGTTTTCCTTGTTTTTTTTTACTTATATAAGCTATACAGCTCATCTAGGTGGTCTTTTGCACATGTATATTGATGCTTTTTATTACTTACTATTTTAGGCATGAACACGAGCTTCTCGAAATGCCCCTCTCTGTGATCAGATGTGTTTTCATGAGTAGTGAGCTGGTTGTTCCTTCGGAAAATTATGTTTACACCTTTTTGCTCAAGTGGGTCTCGGAGAACTACCCTGATCTGAGTCAGAGAACGGGTGTATTTCGCAATGTGCTGTTACATCTTGTCAGGTTCATGCACATGCCAATTGAAGGGCTAGTGTTGTTTGCTGGTTGCCCTCTAATGGCTGACAAAGTGCTTGTGATGACCATGATTGTCAATGCACTGATGTTCAAGGCCAACAGCTCCTACCACCGAGTTCGCCAGTGGAACTATGAGCCTAGGGTCTATCTGACCAAACCAGTGCATGTTTCAGTTCTTCATCCATATGCAGAAGCGATAGCATACATGGACTTGAATTTGGATGACTGCTCTCGAATCAGTACAGCTGGAAATACAAGCTACATCAACTCAGAGGTGTTCATGTTTGCTGGATATAAGTTCTTTCTGAAGGTTGTTTGTAGTATGGATCCAGTTTCTAACGTGCCAGCAACATTGGGCTTGTTTGTTGGTATTAATCATACGAGCAAACCACCAGTTAATCTGAATCTTTCCTTTGCTGTAAGGCAGAGGCCTTCTGAAGATTTCGTCAATAAGTTCACATATAATCAGACACTTGCAAGTGGCAATACCTTTGGATTGCTGGATCTCCTCTTGTGCCCGTGGTCTCAGCTAGTTAGTGGTGGGAGCATGTATGTTATAGATGGGAGAATCCATCTGCGAGTCCAACTGAAGACCGGAGCTGGTTAGCTAATCTAGTGAAGGTAGTCACCACATTAGGCAAAATGGTGTGTATCCAAGTGGTCTTGGATTGGAAAAAAACTGTACAGTACATTGATTCTATATTGTACCTTGTCAGTTTCTTAGTTTCAGTTGTGCGGTTGAATCAATAATTTGTTGTTCCCCGCATAAATGTAAACTCAGTTTTTGTTTTTTCTACCTTGTCAGTTTCTTAGTTTCAGTTGTGCGGTTGAGTCAATATTATTGGTTGTTCTCCGCATAAATGTAAACTCAGTTTCTGTTTTTCTTTGCTTTTTGAATTGGTAAACACAGTATAACCTACTGCCACGACTCTACCCAAAGTTGATAGCTAGCAGATTAGTGCTGTAAAATTCCATCCAAGCTTTGCTTGAGTAAATCATGTGCCTTCAGATTATATATTCTTTTAAGCTTTGATGATTGCACTTATATATTCTTTACATTCTTTGATACTCACAAAAATGGGTAGAAATGAACGCACTTGCTTGAGTAAATCATGTGAGAGCCTGCACAAGACAGACGCACTACACCTAAGCTAGAGTAGTACTCCCTCTGTAAACTAATATAAGAGCATTTAGATAACTAAAGTAGTGATCTAAACACTCTTATATTAGTTTACGGAGGAAGTAATTTTTTATTTTCGCACAAAAGGTAGAGTAGTAATTTTCTTCTTCCTGGCTGGTTACCTAAATTAAAATCCAGGAATCATAGTGGGCACTTTTTTTTCCCAAACCCAAAACACAAACCCGTATAGCCCGAACCCGAAGCCCTAACAATTTTCTCGGGCAGCATGTATGAAATTATTTCAGGTAGTAGGCCACTAACAATTCTTAGCCTCATTACGAAATTTTAGGTTCAACAAGAAAGTAGTAGTTGTCTAGAAATGCAATAAGGTGGACAACTTATATGACAAGCAACACAAGGACACGTGCAAGCACAAAGTAAACATGCAATAAAAGCTTGCACAAAGTAAATGAACGAAGTAATCACAAGTGGAGTCGATTCATATGCAAGAACAAGAATATATCAGTTGAAGTTTTCAAAAATAAGTATCATGATAAGGAATGAATAAGGGTGGCATTGATATTACCCTTACATAAAAAAGAAAATGAAATAAAAACTAAAACAAAATAATGAAACTTTCTAAGATCAAATTAATTACTGGCATTACTATTACCCTTTGGAAAGAAAGAAAATTTCAAAATGACAAAATTTGCACATAATACATATAATAGTGGAATTTTCTCTAAAAAGTTCCCTACACTACTAGGAAAAGGCCTATTAATGGCGCACCTAATTTGGCCATTAATGACGCATTAGTGGTGCGCCATTACTAGCACGCCATTAGTATTTGATACTAATGGCGCACCTCTGGTGCGCCATTAGTATCTGGTATACTAATGGCGCATCAAAGGTGCGCCATTAGTGTGCACCTTAGTGCGCCATTAGTAAGCCTCCCAGGGGCCAGGTGCTATGGCATACTAATGGCGCACTAAGTGTGATGCGCCATTAGTATGCTTTGGCATACTAATGGCGCACTGCCAGTTAATGCGCCATTACTATGCTTTGGCATACTAATGGCGCACTTTCCTCTGATGCGCCATTAGTATGAATATTAGGTTTTTTTTAATATTATTTTTCTGTTTTTTTTGCACCGATTACAAAATGTATAATTGCACAGAATATAGACAGCACACATCAACAACACATTCATCGAATACAATAGAAGATTAATCTCTGAATACAATTCATCATATTAGTCTCCGAATACAATTCATCGATCATATTAGTCTCCGAATTGAAAAGACCGAACAAAGATAGAACAATATATTACAAGTCTCGAGATCGCGAGTAGCGAGTTTGTCTTCGCATTACAAGTCGATATCGATCATCTAAACTACCATCACATAGAAGAGAGCTGCGGTCGTCACGATGAGCATCATCACGATGAAACTCGTCTTCATCCGGTTCCTCCAACGCTCCCTCCCCTCTCCCGCTAGATAGCGGGCGTATCTAGATTCGGCCTCGGCCCTAGTGGTGTACCCTTTGTAACTGTTACCGCTGAATCGGTGAACCTGTCTCCGACACTCCTCCCAGTCGTCGTAGACTCCGGGAACCTTACCCTTGTACACGACATACGACGGCATCGCTATATATATGCACTAGCCAAACGAAACGTTAGTATCAATTCACAGACAATTCATAAGCAATATATAAGTATGCAATAGAACGATCGAAAGAGAAAAGCAAGACATTAATAGCATCGATTACATCTAAGTTGAACGACTCTCGAAACCAAAGAGACATACTACAAGTTCATTAAAGTTTAATTACAACAAGAGCCAATTGATGTTTCAGAACTAGACACAGCATCACTGCTTTCGACTCGACTCAATGCACCGGAGCATGGATGAAGCCGCCGTCTATCGTGGGAGTCATGAAATCACGGGCGTTGTCAGCCTGCATTTGTAGCATTGTGTCGATGTCACTGTTCGACGGTTGATTCCTGAGGTAGAACAGCCCCGAGGTACGAAGGACATCTTGATGGATGATTTCCGCAAACTCCGACTGGATGCGAAAGAAATCTTGTCTGATGTCCGCGTCCTGGATTGCCGACACGCGCGCGGCCCAATCTTTGAGCTTACTCGGTAGCAGAAGTTGATGATGGTCCCGTACGATCGCCCGCATGTGATGGATGGCGTAGTAGGCACCCTTCTGACCGCCAGGCGGCTGCTTGACGCAGCAGAACGTCGTGTTGTGGGAGAACACGTGCTTGCCGTACTTACGAGTTGTCCTGGTGAAGGTGCCTCCAGATTTGGCGTAGCCGGCGAGAACATCATCAAGAACCTTCTTGACATTTGTGTAGTCTACAGCCGACTTACGGTCCGGGTCGAAATACGTGGCCATGGAATATTTGGGGCTTAGTAGGATGAGCGTGCACTGTGTGTCACTGTAGAAAACACGGAATGTTAAAAGAAGAACGATCGAAATCTAAGAATTCATATGTTACGGGGCGGTTGAGGCGGAGGACTTACTCGGGAAAGTAAGGCACGAGGAAGTTATCCTTATCTCGGTTTGCCAGAATGACGCCTCCGAGGTAAGAACTCGCGACTTGCCGGTCCCCAGCGCTGCCCAAGATCTTGGCACGCATGTAGAAGGGGTCGACTATCACGATGTGCGGGGTCTTGTCGCGAATGATCCGCATCTCCATACTCAGCGAAAATAGCCGAACGAAGGTGTAGTGCAGCGGATGAAGGTTCAACATAGCGTGGATGTCATCAAACCGCAGCACGATCGAACCCCCGATGGAGTTATCCACAAAGCCCTTGCCCTCCGGCACCTTGGCCGCGAAAACCGGGTACGCCACATCCTTCTGTGTGAGACGCCGCTTCTCCAAAGAAAGAACACTGTCATGCAGACTCCGCATGGCACCGGTTGCAGCATCGAGCATATTTGTTGGTAGCATCGGCCTACCCGCCACATGCACCCTCCTCATTACATCCTCAGGTGAAGGTGGCCCGTCCTGAGCACGGATCGTACTCGGTGCCGGCTGGCTCGCACCCTTGTTAGTTTTTCTTTTGCGTGCCTTCTTCTTGATCTCCATAATTGGGACCGAGTTCTGCTCAGAGACAGCCTTCTTTAGTGTGTTGGGGCTGATCATATTTCGCACCTCGCCTATCTGAGGCTCGGTGAAATCGGCAGCTGGAGGCGTCTCCTGAGAGCTGAACGGCAGACGACGCCTGTTGCAACTTGGCTTCTCCGCGGTACCGGCTTGATCGCGCACGTCTTTTGTTGGGTTGGGTTCTTGAGAAGGAGCCCCCATGAAGTCGTCACCGTACCCATGATCGGCAAAGTAATGATCGACGTTGGCAAATGTATCGTCGTCGTCGTCCTGATCCTGTGCCATATGCATGTTTGGATCAAGTGGCATAGGGATGTCCGGCACCGTTGCGGCGGACTTGCCATGGGGACGACTTGGCGCCGGCACGACTGGCGGTGTTGTCTTTGGTGTGGTTTCCCCCGCCCCAAACGAATCTGGCTCTTCGGCCAAAGCAGGGGCCAGCTCAGGCAGGCGCTGAGGGTCATGACGTCATCATCGTCGGCCCCGACGGGTCGAATCGGAGGTAACACGTCGTCGCAGCCTGGCAGCACCCGAACCAGTTGAACCCTAAACAAGTTGGGTGGCATCTGGGTACCGTGGAACAAGGGCTGGCCCGGTTGAACGATTTTGCCCTTGGCGACATCGACCAACTCGTTGTTCACGAAGTGCAGTAGAGTGCACGGAACCTCGGCGGCGCCCTGCGAAAATATGTAGGGCGTCAGGGATGCCCAGTCAAAGGCAAGGAGATGAAGTCCTCGGCCGAGAGAGGCTTAATTAGTTACCGTGATGATGGCGTCGAGCTCGGCTAATGTCGAGGCACCGCCAACGGCGGGAGTGCAGTTGACGGAGGGGCCGCTTGCTGCAGAGGTGCCGGCCGGCGTACACACGGGTGCATTAAGCTCCCGTGCCGGTGTCGGAGACACCAATGCCGCCTCCGCCGAAGACACCAATGGCCCCGCCATCTCGTTCTGCGAGTTGCTGGCCGTGAAGCTGGGAATCGGGGGCGGCCCCTGTTGGCCGCCAGCAATCCACGCACTCAACCCCTCGATCAAGCTAGGCACAATGGCGGTGATCGTCGCTCCGAGCTGTTGTTGCACTTGCTCTTGGACAATCTCCGGAATCCGCGCCACCTGTGCCTTGAGTTCTTGAACCTCGCGCGCCTGGCTTTCCGAGCTGGTCTTTTTCTCCTTTCGCCCACCAGCGTTATAGTATGACGACCATTTTGTCGACAAGCCTTTGCCGGCCACACGACCAGCTGACGTCGGCTTCTCGAGCTTATCCTTGTTCTTCATTACATTCAACGCCCTATTTAGAGTCGTGTCCCAAGGGCCGCTCTTAGTCGACCCCGCGCTACTACTTTCAGTCGCCTGCGGAAGGAATGTGAATCATTTAGAAATTTGGCTTAATTAATTAGAATGCAACCATATGGAGCTAATTACGCGGGGGTGTATTCCTTACCAGAACAAGCTCAAGCGCCCTGGTCTTCGGATCCGTGGTCAGCTCCTTTGTTTTCGGGTCCTTCTTGTACCGGGCCCTGATAAAGTTCCTGGTCTGCTTGTCACTGTATTTATCGAAGAGGGGCGGTAGGCCTTGCTCGGCACGGTCCGCCTCCTCCTTGTCCCATTTAGGCTCCGCCACTCTGTAACCGCCGGGACCGAGTTTGTGTTCCCCTAAGTTGAGCTCCCGCATTTCTTCCCCCCACTTACTTGATTCGGAGTGTGAGTCGCTCGAGCAAGTGATCTTGAATTCGTTGTAGTCATCTTCGGTGATCGAAGGATGTTTCTGCTTGATCGTCTCATAACTCTCACCTTTGTTGATCATTTTCTTCACATTGGTTTTCCAAGTAGACAGGGCCGTGCTCATCTTCGTGAGGGCAGCATTGTTCACTTTATTCCCTTTGAGGCTTGTGTTATCAAATTGAGCGGGGAACTTGTATCGTTCGTGCAGCTTCGTGAAGAGGAGGTTGCGGTAATTCGCGTTGTCAGGATGCCTCAGGTTCTCGCTGTTGATCGAGACGGTGCTCCGGAGAATGCACCCGAGCTGAAGCGAGTATCCCTTGACTATTCGTTCGGGCGCCGTTGGATTCCCGTCGGGGTCCACTTCAGTAACTTCCTCCTTGAGGGTGCGGAGCACGGTCGGGCGCCGGTCCTTCCGTTGCCTCTTCGGTTGGCTGCCATCTGTGCGTGCGCCGCCATCATCAGTGGTGGCATTCTCGGCGGCACCATCAGTGGTGGCATCAGTGGGGTCATCCTCCGCGGTACCATCAGTGGTCTCAGGATCGGTGTGGAAGGCGGCGTCCTCATACAAGTGAGGTTGTTCCTCCATCTCCTGGGAAAGCTCCCAGAATGCCTTCCCGCCCGAACCGCCGGCCTCATCGTTGTTGGCCATGTTTCTCTCTAAATAGGAACAAAGTTTGGTCAAAAAGTTGGTTATTGTCAAGGAACAAGATCATGGTCTCATCATTTAGGGTTTGTCGACACCGGGGCATCCTAAAAGCTAAGCTTTTATAATTGAGGGTTTTTCGACGCCGAGGCACCCTAAAAGCCTAAGCTTTCATCATTTCGGTTTTCATCGACACCGAGGCACCCTAAAAGCCAAGGTTTTATAATTAATGGTTTGTTGACACCGAGGCATCCTAAAAGCTAAGCTGGGCCTAATCACTTGGCTCTATTGCCGCCTATGGTTTAATGCAGCTAGAACAAAGGGGCACTTGATCCTACTTAATTAACTACTAAGATACCCCGGCCCATGGATTAGTCACAAGTACCCCATATGTCCTATTTTTTTAGCAAAGTCATGCTAAAATTCATGGAAAATTTCAGCATGACCTTTGCTGAAAATAGGACATATGGAGTACCCGAATTTGCCGGAACGGAAGTTAATCGACATTCCGGCAAACTCAAGGGCCTCTCGGGGTACCTGCAAAACTATCACGACACGATGGCCGAAGATAAAACGCAGCCAAAATACCACTGGCATATTACAATTATTGTTTCCGCGCTATTACGCAGATTCAGGTTGCCGCAACTATCACAAATCCAACCGTAAATTTCAGTGAAGATAGTTCACCTTCTATGTGTACATGAGAAGAGCAGATCATAAGATAATACTACACCAAATGTGCATAACAGCATCCGTTTACAAAGGAAGCTCATACATTCGAGTATGTCAGTAATGTGCAGTAATCTGGACAGGACCTCACATTTTACAGACAAGAGTTTTAACAAGATAGTCATTCTAGTCTTGCAACTGGCTTTCACTAGTCTTTCTATTTACCAGGCCAAGTGAATTTGTCAAATTCAGACAAGTAGAAAATACAGGTCTAGAGATTGAAAATCCCCTAACCACACTTAATTGTATTTTCTAGGACCTATTGTATGGGACGCTTCTCTGCATAACCTGAATAGGACCTTGTTTTGTGGTTATTTTGTCCTTGTATAGGACCTTGTTTCTAGGATAGTAAGATCACCGAATTTGCCATCTTAATTGTTTGAAAATGGGTCCATCTAACTCCTATCAAGCATAAATTGGTTTATGCCATAACTGTGAATAACTAGGACACTAAAACAGGGATGCGATGACCATTTGCGACATCAACCAAACTTGCTTAATTATCCATTGCATAACCTGATTGTTTCCTGGGACAAAACTCCTCTGTCTAACCCTGAGTATATACTACTGAAGTTTGAGCTATCTATTTGGCAACGATCATGTGTGCATCAGTTGCTGATTTTTAAAAAGAAACGACTATTCTAAGCTGACCTTCATAGAATGACAGGAGATTACAAAACTCAATTAAATAGCCGTGTTAAATTTGCTCAGTACTCCTAAGATCTCATTACAGGAAACTACTCACATCTAATTGAATACACCTTCACCCTTATGATTTAGCTGTAATATTTTCTTGACACTTGAAAACATAAATAACAACAGGCATGTACAATGAGCAAGTCGAACTTCATGTCACATCATGTAAAGAGGAATATGGTCTGAAACAATGCTGGCTACAAGTTCAGCTTTGATTTAACCAACGCAGGTGAACCCAACTAACTTGCACACTAAGTTCACCAGAAGAGCTGATTTAACCCAACTACACTTCTAGTTCAGAATCCAAGGCACTAATGGTGTAGCTAGAGAGGAGCTGAATCTATTCACCAGAAGAACCAACCATACCTCGAAGACCAACGGCGGAGTCACGGACGAAGCAGAGAGGGGGCAGGGTCGCGACTAGGCGGCGAGGTAGCACGGGAACGTCGACGGCGGCAGAGGCGAGGGGCTCGTCCGGGGGGTGGGGAGGCGTCGGTGGCGAGGCCGCGGAAGCGCTAGGGCACGACGATGGGCGGGAGGACGTCGAGGGCGCGGGCGCGGGCAGAGGGAGGACGGCGAGGGAGGCGGCGCTCGGCTCGAGAAGGTGGCGCGGGGGCGGCGAGGGAGGCGGCGCTCGGCTCGGCGGGGGTGGCGCAGGGGCGGCGGCGTCGGGGCGGTGGAGGGAGGGAGAGGGACGAAGGGGATCGATCTGGCGAGGGAGAGTGGGAATGGGTGGAGTGGGGGACGAAGTATGGATGGGGGGAGATTACTAATGGCGCACCTCCCAGCAGTGCGCCATAAGTACGACGATTCTAATGGCGCACCTCCCCCTGGTGCGCCATTAGTATTTTGTTTTAGTTACTAGCCCAACTGGTCAGGTTATATTCCACCTAACCCTATCCCCATCAGAACACGCCCACTAGCCCGACTGGTCAGCACGCAGCACACCCACTAGGAGGTCCTGGGTTCGATTCCCAGGCTCCCCAATTAATTTTTTTATGCATTTAAAATGTTGTTTGATACTTATTTGTGTTTAAATATGTTCAAACTTGTTTAAATCATAACAGTAATATTTTTTTATAAAACAGTAATAATTTTTTATAAAACAGTAATAAAATTTAGTGCGGGGGGTCG
>LR738712.1:984438-998922 GCA_902687465.1 Secale cereale
ATATTTGAAAATATCATGAGTTCATGGGTCGGCGGCGGCGGCCGGTGGAGCGGGGGAGGGTGCGGTGGGTCGTCGGCGGCGGTGGAGTAGGGGAGGGTGCGGGGGGTCGGCGGCGGCGGCCGGTGGAGCGGGGGGTGCTCGGCGGCGAGGGGGACCGGATCTGGCGAGGTGGGATAGCGATCGAGATGGAGAGGGATCGAGATCGAGTGTCCATGAAATTTAAAAATATTCATGATAGTTCAAAAAGTGCCCATGAAATACAATCGAGGAATGAAGGCTACGATTTAAATACAAACGATCTTAGCTAGCTAGCTATCTGTTCACAATCTTCTTGCCCTTCTTTTTCGCAAATGGGGTTCTTCTGTGGAACGGACGTCCTTTAGGTAGGGTGGTCCTGCTTCTTCTTGTGGTGTATGCTGCTACTTCATCATCGTCGTCATGTTCGATCCTCGGGTCGCCGTACTTGTCGAAGTCTTGCTCATTGGCTACTCCATCCATTCCGATGATCTTCCTTTTGCCTCTCCTCACGACAACACGACTGGGCTTTGACGGGTCGGTAATGAAGAAGCATTGGTCAATTTGGGAAGCCAGTACCCATGGCTCATTTTTCGCGGTGACGTTTGCGCCCGCGGTCTTGGATTTGGCTTCGGGTATAACCATGGTGGTGAAATACCGGTCTTCTTTTAGGACGCTCTTGGCCCATCTGACACGGAACATCGGGACCTTCTCTCCAGCGTAGCTCAGCTCCCAGATCTCCTCGATCCTTCCGTAGTATCTGTCCTTGTCATTACCGGTGTAGGATTCCATCGTTACCCCGGAGTTCTGATAACCATCGCTCTTCATGTCCTTGGCCTCGGTGTAGAATGTGTAGCCGTTGATATCGTACGCCTCATAGGTCATCAGGTTGTGCTCGGCGCCCTGTGACAAGGCGAATATGAGTTGTTCTTCCGCGGAAGAATCATCATGTAAAGGGTACGACAGAAGCTTCTTCTTAAACCAACGCGTGAAACATTAGTTGTGCTCTTTGATTATATCTCCGTCCGTCCTCTGTTGGCCTCGGTCATTGTATGTCTTCTCAATAAAGGTTTTGTGCTGAACCACCCAAGGATCGACCACGTCTATGTGTTGTAGCGCGACTAGGTTTGCTCTTTCAAAGTCGGCGAGTCGACCCTCGAAGTCGACATGCATTTCGCGGCGACCCTCACGGTGACCCGATCCAGCGATCCTGCCGAGGTGCCTGTTGACGGGCAGACCAACGGGGTTCTCGATGCCTAGATAATTCGTGCAGTACGAGATGCACTCTTCGGTCAGAAAGCCCCTGGCTATGCTTCCCTCTGGACGTGACATGTTGCGAACGTATCCTTTGATGACACCATTCATCCTTTCGAACGGCATCATGCTGTGCAGGAACGTCGGCCCGAGTTGGATGATATCGTCCACGATATGGACCAGCAGATGCACCATAATGTCGAAGAATGCGGGTGGGAAGTACATCTCAAGCTCGCATAGTATCACCACGATCTCTTCCTGTAGCCTTCTGAGTTGCCTCACGCCAACAGACTTCCGAGAGATGACGTCGAAAAAGTTGCATAGGCCAAATAGGGTTCCACGGACGTGCGTGTCCATGATACCACGGATTGCAACTGGAAGTATCTGCGTCATCAGCACGTGACAATCGTGAGACTTCATCCCGCTGAACTTCAGCTTCGCCCGGTCTAGGTATCTGCTTATCTTCCCCGCGTAACCGTAAGGAAGTTGTACTCCTACGAGGCAGGTGAAAAACTGCTCGATCTCCTCCTGACTTAGAGTGAAGCACGCGGGAGGGTAGTCATTTCCGGTCTTCTTGGCCTTTTTGCCTTTGCGACGACTTTCCGTGTCCTGCTTCGCCTCATCATCATCATCATCATCATCATCATCATATATAGCGTGAAGCTCCTGCCTGATGCCCATTGATTTCAAGTCTGCCCTTGCTTTCGGCCCATCTTTGGTCCTCTCTGGCATGTTGAGCAGGGTACCAAGCAGACTCTCGCACACGTTCTTCGTGATATGCATTACATCAAGGCTGTGAGGCACACGGTGGATCTTCCAGTACGGCAAGTCCCAGAAAACAGACCTCGTTTTCCATACCTTCAGCAGCGGCTCTGGCGCCTTTCGCTTCTTTCCCGGCTCTGGCGCCTTTTGCTTCTTTCCCGGCAGTGGGCAATCTTTCCAATTTTTCAATAGCTCGTCTATTTCCTCGCCGCCCCTCGTACGCGGGCGTCCTCGGGGTTCGGTTTCACCATCGAACAAATCCTTGCGTTTTCTTCACAGGTCATCGTCGCGAAGCCACCTTCGATGTCCCATGAACACGGTTTTCGAAGACCCGGGATCTCTATCTAGCTGGCGATACGTTGTGTCATCCATGCACCTGACGCATCCAGAAAATCCGTGGACCACCTGCCCCGCGACATATCCGTAACCGAGATAGTCGTGCACCGTCGTGAGCAGCGCGGCTCTCATAGGGAAATATTCTTTCTTTGCGGCGTCCCACGTATTGGCTGGCGTTTTCCACAGCGTGTCTAGCTCCTCTTTCAGCAGCCCCAGATACAGATTGATGTCGTTCCCTGGTTGTTTCGGTCCTTCAATTAGCATACTCATGTGAATGTACTTCCTCTTCATGCACAACCAGGGGGGAAGGTTGTACATCCACACAAACACAGGCCAGGTGCTATGTGTGCTTCTCTGGCTGCCAAACGGGTTGACTCCATCGGTGCTCGCGCCCAGCACGATGTTCCTTGGATCGTTCCCAAATTCTAGGTCTTCGAAGTTCAACGCTTGCCACTGGCTCGCATCCTTAGGGTGACTCAGCATCTTGTCTTTTTTATCTATCTCCGGATCATTTGCGTCATCTTCTCGCTTCTTCTCCTTCCTATCCGCGTGCCAACGCAGAAGCTTTGCTACCTTAGGGTCCGCGAAATACCGCTGCAGACGAGGAGTGATCGGAAAGTACCACACCACTTTTCGAGGAGCTTTCTTCCTCTTCTTGTATCGAGTGACGCCGCACACCGGACATATGGTAGACTCCGCGTGCTCGTCCCGATAAATGATGCAATTGTTCATGCACACATGGTATTTCACGTGCGGTAAATCCAGAGGACACACGATTTTCTTCGCCTCCTCCAAACTGGTGGGGCCCTTGTTCCCCTTGGGAAGACGTTCGTGCCAGAATGACATGTTCTCGTCGAAGCATGCGTCGGTCATTTTGTGTTTTACCTTCATCTCCAGAGCCATGAGCGTTACTTTCAGGCGGGTATCCTCGGGCCTGCATCCTTCATACAATGGAGTAACCGCGTCTAACTCAAGTTGATCCATCTTGGCTTTCTCTCGGGCGGCAGCTCTTGCGTTATCGGTCTGCTTGAGAAGCAGCTCTTGAATATGAGGGTCCTGCACCCAGCCCATCGATGGTTCAGCGTCGTCTGCTCCGCCGGCATCATCATCTTCATGATCATGCCCGTCGTCTGCTCCGGCATCTTCCTCATCATCATGTCCTGCATCTTCTACATGATGACTGTGTACAGCATCACCGTCGTGATCATCTCCTGGGGATTCTTCGTCTTCTCGCCCGCCCGAGCCGCGGTGGTTGTCTTGCTGCCCTTCCTCATTTCTTGCCCGGCCCCCATGAACGACTTCATAGTCATCTTCATCACCTTGCCACCGATAGCCATCCATGAAACCACGCAAGAGCAGGTGGTCCCGCACCTGCCTGGAATCCGGGTCCGCAATAAGGCTCTTCAGCTTGCATCTTCGACAAGGACATCTTATCTCCGGCTCGTTCTTTTGAAGCATCTCGGCCTTCGCGGACCTCAAAAACCTATTCACGATGCCTTCGGTCATCGTGCGCACCATGGTCGCCCTGCGGGGTAGAGCAAAATGATATTTTAGAACCAAGAAAAAATTTGCCATGACTTTCCCTAAAAATAGGACAAAAATGAATGCTTAATGCCAAAATTCTCACCGAAACGGAAATGAATCAACATTCCGGGAAAATATTGGCAACTATCGCATTTCAAATACCGGTACACCTCCAAACACAAACACATATATATGCAACACAACAAACCTATGCAACACCACAAACATACATAGATCTAGCTATAGGCCATAAAAGTGCATGTGCACATTGTTTGTATGGAGTACAACATAAATATAGCTTCCCCCCATACTTACCTACCAAAACAAGGTAATTTAACCACTTAATTTGAATGAATATATGGTGGAAATGAGGTGGAAAAGAGGAGGGACCAGAGAGGAGAGGAAGTAGAGAGAATAATGAAGAAGTGGGGGGGAAAGTGTGTGTGGTAGAGAGGGGCTGTCCAAAATATCTAGTTCCTGCGCGCATACTAATGGCGCACCAGCTACTAATGCGCCATTAGTAATCAAGGTCACTAATGGCGCATTTAAAGCTGCTGCGCCATTAAAAGTTTTGCAAAAAAAAAAAATATACTAATGGCGCACTTCAGCTTAGTGCGCCATTACTGGTACAAACTAGTAATGGCGCACTTCGGGCAAGTGCGCCATTAGTAGTTCTGTAAAAAACAGAATAATAAATATCATAAAAAAAACAATTAATGGCGCACTTTACTGCTGGTGCGCCATTACTATTTACAGCTAGTGATGGCGCACTATTAAAAGATGCGCCATTACTATGTTTGGACAGGCGCGCTAGTTAAAAAAAAATTTCTTGATACTAATGGCGCACTCCGGGCAAGGTGCGCCATTAGTACTTCGAACTCTAATGGCGCATCAGTTACTAGTGCGCCATTAATATATACTAATGGCGCACTTGCTGTATGGTGCGCCATTAGTATCAATTTCATCTATAGCCCTTTTCCTAGTAGTGCTAAGAAGGAATCAGTTAGTGGCATTAATATTTAACCTTAAAGAAAGAAAGAAAATGAAATAAAAACTACACGAAATCGAACTAATATTTTTTGTAAGGAAAAATGAATTAGCAGCATGGTGTTACCCATTAAGAAGAAATAAAATAAAATAAATTTAAAAATAGTGACAAAATTGTACACAAAAATGTGTTTTTTATCATATGCAAGAACAAGCATATACCAGTAGAATTTCTCAAAAGGAGTTTCATAATGGGGAATGAATTAGAGTGGCATTTGATATCACCTTAAAGAAGAAAGAAAGTAAAATGAAACGTTAAAAACAAAAAACAAAATAATGAAATTTTGTAAGAATTGATAAATTAGTGGCATTAATATTACCCTTTGGGAAGAAAGGAAAAAATGACCAAATTTGCACATAATTTACATAGAAATTACGGTTTTTATAATATGAAAGAATAAACATGTAATGCAGGAATTTAACAAAATAAAATTTCTTAAGAAGGAATGAAATAATAACATTGCCATTGCCATTAAATAAGAAAAAAAATGAAACAATTAATGACAAAATTTGCATAAAATTAACACAGAAATTATGCTTTTTATAATATGTAATAATAAACATTCAATGGTTGAATATCTGCAGAAAAAAAGTTTCCTCCGAAGGAATAAATTGGCATTGATACTTAACCTTAAAGAAGAATAAAAATGGAATATAATCAAAATAATGAAGTTTTCTAATGAAAAATGAATTAATGGCATTGAAATTACCCTTTAAGAAGAAGAAAAAAAGTTAGCAAATAGTGACAAAATCTGCACGGAAATTGCAATTTTTTATCATACGCAAGAACAAGCATATAATTGTGGAATTTTTGCAAAACCAAGTTTCATAAAGAATGAATTATGGGCACGTAGTACACTTGAAGAAAAAGAAAAAAAAACAAAATAATGAAATTTCGATGAACGAATTAGTTAGTGACATTACTATTACCTTTTGGGAAGGAAGAAAATTAAAGATGACCAGATTTGCACATAATTTTCATAAAAAGTATAGCCCATGAAACGGGCCAGAATAGGTCAAAACGGCGAGTGTTGATGAACGACACGTAAGGGCACCCTGGGGTTCAGCAGCCACGAAAATCGTTTCGGGACCCCAAAACGATGAGTAATAGTCCACGATACGGGCCAGAATCGGCCAAAACTACGAGTGTTGATGACCGACACGTAAACGCACCTCGGGGTTCATCAGTCATGAAAATCGCCCCGGGACACCAAAACGGTGAGTAATAGTCCACTATACGGGTCAGAAATGGCTGAAACTAAGAGTGTTGATGACAGACACGTAAATGCACCCCGGGGTTCGTCAATCGTGGAAATCGCTCCGGGACCCCAAAACGGGAAGTAATAGCCCATGAAACGGGCCAGAACCACCCAAAACGGGGAGTGATGAGGAACAACACATAAGCGCACCTTGTGGTTCAGCAACCATGAAAATCACTCCGGGACTCGAAACCCAAAACCCAAAACCCTAAACATAATCCCTAATACTCTTCGATACTGGCCATAATCGGTCGAAACTGGGAGTTTTGATGTCGAACACGTAAATGCACCTCGGGGATCGTCAATCATGGAAATCGCTCCGGGACCCCAAAACAGTATGTAATAGCCCATGAAACGGGCCAGAATAGGTCAAAACGGCGAGTGTTGATGAACGACACGTAAGGGCACCCTGGGGTTCAGCAGCCACGAAAATCGTTTCGGGACCCCAAAACGGTGAGTAATAGTCCACGATACGGGCCAGAATCGGCCAAAACTACGAGTGTTGATGACCGACATGTAAACGCACCTCGGGGTTCATCAGTCATGAAAATCGCCCCGGGACACCAAAACGGTGAGTAATAGTCCACTATACGGGTCAGAAATGGCTGAAACTACGAGTGTTGATGACCGACACGTAAATGCACCCCGGGGTTCGTCAATCGTGGAAATCGCTCCGGGACCCCAAAACGGGAAGTAATAGCCCATGAAACGGGCCAGAACCACCCAAAACGGGGAGTGATGAGGAACAACACATAAGCGCACCTTGTGGTTCACCAACCATGAAAATCACTCCGGGACCCGAAACCCAAAACCCTAAACCCTAAACATAATCCCTAATACTCTTCGATACGGGCCAAAATCGGTCGAAACAGGGAGTTTTGATGTCGAACACGTAAATGCACCTCGGGGATCGTCAATCATGGAAATCGCTCCGGGACCCCAAAACAGAAAGTAATAGCCCATGAAACCGGCCAGAATAGGTCAAAACGGCGGGTGTTGATGAACGACACGTAAGGGCACCCTGGGGTTCAGCAGCCACGAAAATAGTTTCGGGACACCAAAACGGTGAGTAATAGTCCCCGATACGGGCTAGAATCGGCCAAAACTACGAGTGTTGATGACCGACACGTAAACGCACCTCGGGGTTCATCAGTCATGAAAATCGCCCCTGGACACCAAAACGGTGAGTAATAGTCCACTATACGGGTCAGAAATGGCTGAAACTACGAGTGTTGATGACCGACACGTAAGTGCAGCACGGGGTTCGTCAATCGTGGAAATCGCTCCGGGACCCCAAAACGGGAAGTAATAGCCCATGAAACGGGCCAGAACCGCCCAAAACGGCGAGTGATGAGGAACGACACATAAGCGCACCTTGTGGTTCAGCAACCATGAAAATCACTCCGGGACCCGAAACCCAAAACCGTAAACCCTAAACATAGTCCCTAATACTCTTCGATACGGGCCAGAATCAGTCGAAACTGGGAGTTTTGATGTCGAACACGTAAATGGACCTCGAGGATCGTTAATCATGGAAATCGCTCCGGGACCCCCAAACAGTAAGTAATAGCCCATGAGACGGGCCAAAATAGGTCAAAACGGCGAGTGTTGATGAACGACACGTAAGGGCACCCTGGGGTTCAGCAGCCACGAAAATCGTTCCGGGACCCCAAAACGGTGAGTAATAGTCCCCGATACGGGCTAGAATCGGCCATAACTACGAGTGTTGATGACCGACACGTAAACGCACCTCGGGGTTCATCAGTCATAAAAATCGCCCCGGGACACCAAAACGGTGAGTAATAGTCCACTATACGGGTCAGAAATGGCTGAAACTACGAGTGTTGATGACCGAGACGTAAATGCACCCCGGGGTTCGTCAATCGTGGAAATTGCTCCGGGACCCCAAAACGGGAAGTAATAGCCCATGAAACGGGCCAGAACCGCCCAAAACGGCGAGTGATGAGGAACGACACATAAGCGCACCTTGTGGTTCAGCAACCATGAAAATCACTCCGGGACCCGAAACCCAAAACCCAAAACCCTAAACATAATCCCTAATACTCTTCGATACGGGCCAGAATCGGTCGAAACTGGGAGTTTTGATGTCGAACACGTAAATGCACCTCGGGGATCGTCAATCATGGAAATCGCTCCGGGACCCCAAAACAGTAAGTAATAGCCAATGAGACGGGCCAGAATAGGTCAAAACGGCGAGTGTTGATGATCGACACGTAAGGGCACCCTGGGGTTCAGCAGCCACGAAAATCGTTCCGGGAACCCAAAACGGTGAGTAATAGTCCACGATACGGGCCAGAATCGGCCAAAACTACGAGTGTTGATGACCGACACGTAAACGCACCTCGGGGTTCATCAGTCATGAAAATCGCCCCGGGACACCAAAACGGTGAGTAATAGTCCACTATACGGGTCAGAAATGGCTGAAACTACGAGTGTTGATGACCGACACGTAAATGCACCCCGGGGTTCGTCAATCGTGGAAATCGCTCCGGGACCCCAAAACGGGAAGTAATAGCCCATGAAACGGGCCAGAACCGCCCAAAACGGCGAGTGATGAGGAACGACACATAAGCGCACCTTGTGGTTCAGCAACCATGAAAATCACTCCGGGACCCGAAACCCAAAACCCTAAACCCTAAACATAATCCCTAATACTCTTCGATACGGGCCAGAATCGTTCGAAACTGGGAGTTTTGATGTCGAACACGTAAATGCACCTCGGGGATCGTCAATCATGGAAATCGCTCCGGGACCCGAAACAGTAAGTAATTGCCCATGAAACGGGCCAGAATAGATCAAAACGGCGAGTGTTGATGAACTACACGTAAGGGCACCCTAGGGTTCAGCAGCCACGAAAATCGTTTCGGGACCCCAAAACGGTGAGTAATAGTCCACGATACGGGCCAGAATCGGCCAAAACTACGAGTGTTCATGACCGACACGTAAACGCACCTCGGGGTTCATCAGTCATGAAAATCGCCTCGGGACACAAAAACGGTGAGTAATAGTCCACTATACGGGTCAGAAATGGCTAA
Organism: Secale cereale; assembly: GCA_902687465.1. Lineage (NCBI taxonomy): Eukaryota > Viridiplantae > Streptophyta > Magnoliopsida > Poales > Poaceae > Secale > Secale cereale. Next base: position 993,692 of record LR738712.1, read on the forward strand.
AACTACGAGTGTTGATGACCGACACGTAAATGCACCCCGGGGTTCGTCAATCGTGGAAATCGCTCCGGGACCCCAAAACGGGAAGTAATAGCCCATGAAACGGGCCAGAACCGCCCAAAACGGCGAGTGATGAGGAACGACATATAAGCGCACCTTGTGGTTCAACAACCATGAAAATCACTCCAGGACTCGAAACCCAAACTCCAAAACCCTAAACATAATCCCTAATACTCTTCGATACGGGCCAGAATCGGTCGAAACTGGGAGATTTGATGTCGAACACGTAAATGCACCTCGGGGATCGTCAATCATGGATATCGCTCCGGGACCCCAAAACAGTAAGTAATAGCCCATGAAACGGCCCAGAATAGGTCAAAACGGCGAGTGTTGATGAACTACACGTAAGGGCACCCTGGGGTTCAGCAGCCACGAAAATCGTTCCGCGACCCAAAAACGGTGAGTAATAGTCCACGATACGGGCCAGAATCGGCCAAAACTACGAGTGTTGATGACCGACACGGAAACGCACCTCGGGGTTCATCAGTCATGAAAATCGCCCCGGGACACCAAAACGGTGAGTAATAGTCCACTATACGGGTCAGAAATGGCTGAAACTACGAGTGTTGATGACCGACACGTAAATGCACCCCGGGGTTCGTCAATCGTGGAAATCGCTCCGGGACCCCAAAACGGGAAGTAATAGCCCATGAAACGGGCCAGAACCGCCCAAAACGGCGAGTGATGAGGAACGACACATAAGCGCACCTTGTGGTTCAGCAACCATGAAAATCACTCCGGGACCCGAAACCCAAAACCCAAAACCCTAAACATAATCCCTAATACTCTTCGATACGGGCCAGAATCGGTCGAAACTGGGAGTTTTGATGTCGAACACGTAAATGCACCTCGGGGATCGTCAATCATGGAAATCGCTCCGGGACCCCAAAACAGTAAGTAATAGCCCATGAGACGGGCCAGAATAGGTCAAAACGGCGAGTGTTGATGATCGACACGTAAGGGCACCCTGGGGTTCAGCAGCCACGAAAATCGTTCCGGGAACCCAAAACGGTGAGTAATAGTCCACGATACGGGCCAGAATCGGCCAAAACTACGAGTGTTGATGACCGACACGTAAACGCACCTCGGGGTTCATCAGTCATGAAAATCGCCCCGGGACACCAAAACGGTGAGTAATAGTCCACTATACGGGTCAGAAATGGCTGAAACTACGAGTGTTGATGACCGACACGTAAATGCACCCCGGGGTTCGTCAATCGTGGAAATCGCTCCGGGACCCCAAAACGGGAAGTAATTGCCCATGAAACGGGCCAGAACCGCCCAAAACGGCGAGTGATGAGGAACGACACATAAGCGCACCTTGTGGTTCAGCAACCATGAAAATCACTTCGGGACCCGAAACCCAAAACCCAAAACCCTAAACATAATCCCTAATACTCTTCGATACGGACCAGAATCGGTCGAAACTGGGAGTTTTGATGTCGAACACGTAAATGCACCTAGGGGATCGTCAATCATGGAAATCGCTCCGGGACCCCAAAACAGTAAGTAATAGCCCATGAGACGGGCCAGAATAGGTCAAAACGGCGAGTGTTGATGATCGACACGTAAGGGCACCCTGGGGTTCAGCAGCCACGAAAATCATTCCGGGAACCCAAAACGGTGAGTAATAGTCCACGATACGGGCCAGAATCGGCCAAAACTACGAGTGTTGATGACCGACACGTAAACGCACCTCGGGGTTCATCAGTCATGAAAATCGCCCCGGGACACCAAAACGGTGAGTAATAGTCCACTATACGGGTCAGAAATGGCTGAAACTACGAGTGTTGATGACCGACACGTAAATGCACCCCGGGGTTCGTCAATCGTGGAAATCGCTCCGGGACCCCAAAACGGGAAGTAATAGCCCATGAAACGGGCCAGAACCGCCCAAAACGGCGAGTGATGAGGAACGACACATAAGCGCACCTTGTGGTTCAGCAACCATGAAAATCACTCCGGGACCCGAAACCCAAAACCCTAAACCCTAAACATAATCCCTAATACTCTTCGATACGGGCCAGAATCGTTCGAAACTGGGAGTTTTGATGTCGAACACGTAAATGCACCTCGGGGATCGTCAATCATGGAAATCGCTCCGGGACCCGAAAACAGTAAGTAATTGCCCATGAAACGGGCCAGAATAGGTCAAAACGGCGAGTGTTGATGAACGACACGTAAGGGCACCCTGGGGTTCAGCAGCCACGAAAATCGTTTCGGGACCCCAAAACGGTGAGTAATAGTCCACGATACGGGCCAGAATCGGCCAAAACTACGAGTGTTCATGACCGACACGTAAACGCACCTCGGGGTTCATCAGTCATGAAAATCGCCTCGGGACACCAAAACGGTGAGTAATAGTCCACTATACGGGTCAGAAATGGCTAAAACTACGAGTGTTGATGACCGACACGTAAATGCACCCCGGGGTTCGTCAATCGTGGAAATCGCTCCGGGACCCCAAAACGGGAAGTAATAGCCCATGAAACGGGCCAGAACCGCCCAAAACGGCGAGTGATGAGGAACGACATATAAGCGCACCTTGTGGTTCAACAACCATGAAAATCACTCCAGGACCCGAAACCCAAACTCCAAAACCCTAAACATAATCCCTAATACTCTTCGATACGGGCCAGAATCGGTCGAAACTGGGAGTTTTGATGTCGAACACGTAAATGCACCTCGGGGATCGTCAATCATGGAAATCGCTCCGGGACCCCAAAACAGTAAGTAATAGCCCATGAAACGGGCCAGAATAGGTCAAAACGGCGAGTGTTGATGAACGACACGTAAGGGCACCCTGGGGTTCAGCAGCCACGAAAATCGTTTCGGGACCCCAAAACGGTTAGTAATAGTCCACGATACGGGCCAAAATCGGCCATAACTACGAGTGTTGATGACCGACACGTAAACGCACCTCGGGGTTCATCAGTCATGAAAATCGCCACAGGACACCAAAACGGTGAGTAATAGTCCACTATACGGGTCAGAAATGGCTGAAACTACGAGTGTTGATGACCGACACGTAAATGCACCCCGGGGTTCGTCAATCGTGGAAATCGCTCCGGGACCCCAAAACGGGAAGTAATAGCCCATGAAACGGGCCAGAACCGCCCAAAACGGCGAGTGATGACGAACGACACATAAGCGCACCTTGTGGTTCAGCAACCATGAAAATCACTCCGGGACACGAAACCCAAAACCCTAAACCCTAAACATAATCCCTAATACTCTTCGATACGGGCCAGAATCGGTCGAAACTGGGAGTTTTATGTCGAACACGTAAATGCACCTCGGGGATCGGCAATCATGGAAATCGCTCCGGGACCCCAAAACAGTAAGTAATAGCCCATGAAACGGGCCAGAATAGGTCAAAACGGCGAGTGTTGATGAACGACACGTAAGGGCACCCTGGGGTTCAGCAGCCACGAAAATCGTTTCGGGACCCCAAAACGGTGAGTAATAGTCCACGATACGGGCCAGAATCGGCCAAAACTACGAGTGTTGATGACCGACACGTAAACGCACCTCGGGGTTCATCAGTCATGAAAATCGCCCCGGGACACCAAAACGGTGAGTAATAGTCCACTATACGGGTCAGAAATGGCTGAAACTACGAGTGTTGATGACCGACACGTAAATGCACCCCGGGGTTCGTCAATCGTGGAAATCGCTCCGGGACCCCAAAACGGGAAGTAATAGCCCATGAAACGGGCCAGAACCGCCCAAAACGGCGAGTGATGAGGAACGACACATAAGCGCACCTTGTGGTTCAGCAACCATGAAAATCACTCCGGGACCCGAAACCCAAAACCCTAAACCCTAAACATAATCCCTAATACTCTTCGATACGGGCCAGAATCGTTCGAAACTGGGAGTTTTGATGTCGAACACGTAAATGCACCTCGGGGATCGTCAATCATGGAAATCGCTCCGGGACCCGAAAACAGTAAGTAATTGCCCATGAAACGGGCCAGAATAGGTCAAAACGGCGAGTGTTGATGAACGACACGTAAGGGCACCCTGGGGTTCAGCAGCCACGAAAATCGTTTCGGGACCCCAAAACGGTGAGTAATAGTCCACGATACGGGCCAGAATCGGCCAAAACTACGAGTGTTCATGACCGACAAGTAAACGCACCTCGGGGTTCATCAGTCATGAAAATCGCCTCGGGACACCAAAACGGTGAGTAATAGTCCACTATACGGGTCAGAAATGGCTAAAACTACGAGTGTTGATGACCGACACGTAAATGCACCCCGGGGTTCGTCAATCGTGGAAATCGCTCCGGGACCCCAAAACGGGAAGTAATAGCGCATGAAACGGGCCAGAACCGCCCAAAACGGCGAGTGATGAGGAACGACATATAAGCGCACCTTGTGGTTCAACAACCATGAAAATCACTCCAGGACCCGAAACCCAAACTCCAAAACCCTAAACATAATCCCTAATACTCTTCGATACGGGCCAGAATCGGTCGAAACTGGGAGTTTTGATGTCGAACACGTAAATACACCTCGGGGATCGTAAATCATGGAAATCGCTCCGGGACCCCAAAACAGTAAGTAATAGCCCATGAAACGGCCCAGAATAGGTCAAAACGGCGAGTGTTGATGAACGACACGTAAGGGCACCCTGGGGTTCAGCAGCCACGAAAATCGTTTCGCGACCCAAAAACGGTGAGTAATAGTCCACGATACGGGCCAGAATCGGCCAAAACTACGAGTGTTGATGACCGACACGTAAACGCACCTCGGGGTTCATCAGTCATGAAAATCGCCCCGGGACACCAAAACGGTGAGTAATAGTCCACTATACGGGTCAGAAATGGCTAAAACTACGAGTGTTGATGACCGACACGTAAATGCACCCCGGGGTTCGTCAATCGTGGAAATCGCTCCGGGACCCCAAAACGGGAAGTAATAGCCCATGAAACGGGCCAGAACCGCCCAAAACGGCGAGTGATGAGGAACGACATATAAGCGCACCTTGTGGTTCAACAACCATGAAAATCACTCCAGGACCCGAAACCCAAACTCCAAAACCCTAAACATAATCCCTAATACTCTTCGATACGGGCCAGAATCGGTCGAAACTGGGAGTTTTGATGTCGAACACGTAAATGCACCTCGGGGATCGTCAATCATGGAAATCGCTCCGGGACCCCAAAA
>LR738712.1:1005041-1019621 GCA_902687465.1 Secale cereale
AGAACCGCCCAAAACGGCGAGTGATGAGGAACGACTCATAAGCGCACCTTGTGGTTCAGCAAACATGAAAATCACTCCGGGACCCGAAACCCAAAACCCAAAACCCTAAACATAATCCCTAATACTCTTCGATACGGGCCAGAAACGGTCGAAACTGGGAGTTTTGATGTCGAACACGTAAATGCACCTCGGGGATCGTCAATCATGGAAATCGCTATGGGACACCAAAACAGTAAGTAATAGCCCATGAAACGGGCCAGAATAGGTCAAAACGGCGAGTGTTGATGAACGACACGTAAGGGCACCCTGGGGTTCAGCAGCCACGAAAATCGTTTCGGGACCCCAAAACGGTGAGTAATAGTCCACGATACGGGCCAGAATCGGCCAAAACTACGAGTGTTGATGACCGACACGTAAACGCACCTCAGGGTTCATCAGTCATGAAAATCGCCTCAGGACACCAAAACGGTGAGTAATAGTCCACTATACGGGTCAGAAATGGCTGAAACTACGAGTGTTGATGACCGACACGTAAATGCACCCCGGGGTTCGTCAATCGTGCAAATCGCTCCGGGACCCCAAAACGGGAAGTAATAGCCCATGAAACGGGCCAGAACCGCCCAAAACGGCGAGTGATGAGGAACGACATATAAGCGCACCTTGTGGTTCAACAACCATGACAATCACTCCAGGACCCGAAACCCAAACTCCAAAACCCTAAACATAATCCCTAATACTCTTCGATACGGGCCAGAATCGGTCGAAACTGGGAGTTTTGATGTCGAACACGTAAATGCACCTCGGGGATCGGCAATCATGGAAATCGCTCCGGGACCCCAAAACAGTAAGTAATAGCCCATGAAATGGGCCAGAATAGGTCAAAACGGCGAGTGTTGATGAACGACACGTAAGGGCACCCTGGGGTTCAGCAGCCACGAAAATCGTTTCGGGAACCCAAAACGGTGAGTAATAGTCCACGATACGGGCCAGAATCGGCCAAAACTACGAGTGTTGATGACCGACACGTAAACGAACCTCGGGGTTCATCAGTCATGAAAATCGCCCCGGGACACCAAAACGGTGAGTAATAGTCCACTATACGGGTCAGAAATGGCTGAAACTACGAGTGTTGATGACCGACACGTAAATGCACCCCGGGGTTCGTCAATCGTGGAAATCGCTCCGGGACCCCAAAACGGGAAGTAATAGCCCATGAAACGGGCCAGAACAGCCCAAAACGGCGAGTGATGACGAACGACACATAAGCACACCTTGTGGTTCAGCAACCATGAAAATCACTCCGGGACCCGAAACCCAAAACCCAAAACCCTAAACATAATCCCTAATACTCTTCGATACGGGCCAGAATCGGTCGAAACTGGGAGTTTTGATGTCGAACACGTAAATGCACCTCGGGGATCGTCAATCATGGAAATCGCTCTGGGACCCCAAAACAGTAAGTAATAGCCCATGAAACGGGCCAGAATAGGTCAAAACGGCGAGTGTTGATGAACGACACGTAAGGGCACCCTGGGGTTCAGCAGCCACGAAAATCGTTTCGGGACCCGAAAACGGTGAGTAATAGTCCACGATACGGGCCAGAATCGGCCAAAACTACGAGTGTTGATGACCGACACGTAAACGCACCTCGGGGTTCATCAGTCATGAAAATCGCCCCGGGACACCAAAACGGTGAGTAATAGTCCACTATACGGGTCAGAAATGGCTCAAACTACGAGTGTTGATGACCGACACGTAAATGCACCCCGGGGTTCGCCAATCGTGCAAATCGCTCCGGGACCCCAAAACGGGAAGTAATAGCCCATGAAACGGGCAAGAACCGCCCAAATCGGCGAGTGATGAGGAACGACACATAAGCGCACCTTGTGGTTCAGCAACCATGAAAATCACTCCGGGACCCGAAACCCAAAACCCAAAACCCTAAACATAATCCCTAATACTCTTCGATACGGGCCAGAATCGTTCGAAACTGGGAGTTTTGATGTCGAACACGTAAATGCACCTCGGGGATCGTCAATCATGGAAATCGCTCCGGGACCCGAAAACAGTAAGTAATTGCCCATGAAACGGGCCAGAATAGGTGAAAACGGCGAGTGTTGATGAACGACACGTAAGGGCACCCTAGGGTTCAGCAGCCATGAAAATCATTTCGGGACCCCAAAACGGTGAGTAATTGTTGGAAATATGCCCTAGAGGCAATAATAAAAGAGTTATTATTATATTTCCTTGTTCATGATGATCGTTTATTATCCATGCTATAACTGTATTGATTGGAAACTCAAATACACGTGTGGATGAATAGACAGACTTTGTGTCCCTAGTGAGCCTCTACAGGACTAGCTCGTTGATCAAAGATGACCGCGGTTTCCAGGTCATAGACATGAGTTGTCATTTGATAACGGGATCACATCATTAGGAGAATGATGTGATGGACGAGACCCAAACGTTAAACATAGCTTTTGATCGTGTCAGTTATCGCTATAGTTTTCTGCATGTCAAGTATAATTTCCTATGACCATGAGATCATGTAACTCACTGACACCGTAGGAGTGCTTTGTGTGTGCCAAACGTCACAACGTAACTGGGTGACTATAAAGGTACTCTACAGGTATCTCCGAGGGTGTCTGTTGAGTTGACATGGATCGAGACTGGGATTTGTCACTCCGTGTGACGGAGAGGTATCTCCGGGCCCACTCGGTAATACGTCATCTCAATGAGCTCAAAGTGACTAAGTAGTTGGTCACGGGATTATGTATTACGGTAACGAGTAAAGAGACTTGCCGGTAACGAGATTGAACTAGGTATAGAGATACCGACGATCGAATCTCGGGCAAGTAACATACCGACGAGACAAAGGGAACTGTATACGGGATTGCCTGAATCCTTGACATCGTGGTTCATCCGATGAGATCATCGAGAAATATGTAGGAACCAATATGGGTATCCAGATCCCGCTATTGGTTATTGACCTGGGAGTGTCTCGGTCATGTCTACATGGTTTCCGAACCCGCAGGGTCTACACACTTAACGTTCGGTGACGCTAGGGTTGTTAGTGAGAAAAGTGTATGGTTACCGAAGGTTGTTCGGAGTCCCGGATGAGATCCCGGACATGACGAGGGTCTCCGGAATGGTCCGGAGACGAAGATTGATATATAGGATGAAAGGTTTCGGAGTACCGGAAGTGTTCCGGGGAGCATCGGGAAATCGGCGGAGTACCGGAAGGTGTTTCGGGGGGTCCGGAAGAAGTTCTGGGCCTAATGGGCCACAAGGGGGAACACCACAGCCCTCAGGGGGCTGTGCGCCCCCCCTGGGCCCTCTCCTCATGCGGCTAAGGGGGTGGGACCCCCTAGGGCTGGCCGCACCCCTTGGCCTTGGGGGGCAAGCCACCTAAGGGGGAAACCCTAGGGCCTGGCCGGCCCCCCCCTGCCCTGGCCGCCGCCCCCTCCCCTTGCCCTGGCCGCCGGCCCCCTAGGGGAAACCCTAGGGCGCCCTCACCTCTCCACCCCCCCTATATATAGTGAGGCAAAGGGAGGGCAGCCACACAAGTTCGTGCCTCGGTGCTGCCCTCCCTCTCCCGTCATATCTTCTTCTCCTGCGGAGCTTAGGCGAAGCCCTGCTGGAGTTCTTCTCCACCATCACCACCACGCCGTCGTGCTGCCGGTTCTCCATCAACCTCTCCTCCACCCCTTGCTGGATCAAGAAGGAGGAGACGTCCCCGAGCCGTACGTGTGAAGAACGCGGAGGCACCGTTGCTTCGGTGCTAGGATCTTCGGCGATCTGAATCGCGGCGAGTACGACTCCATCATCCGCGTTCATAACGCTTCCGCTTAGCGATCTACAAGGGTACGTAGATCACACTCTCCCCTCGTAGTTGCATCTACTAGATTGATCTTGGTGAACGGTAGGAAAATTTTTGTTTCCCATGCAACGTTCCCCAACAGTGGCATCATGAGCTAGGATCTTGCGTAGATGCTTTCTCGAGTAGAACACAAAAGGGTTTGTGGCGTTGATGTTTAAATTGCTGCCCTCCTTAGTCTTTCTTGATTCAGCGGTATTATAGGATGAAGCGGCCCGGACCAACTTTACATGTCCACGTACATGAGACCGGTTCCATCGACAGACATGTGACTTTCGTTGCATAAGATGGCTGGCGGGTGTCTGTCTCTCCTATCTTAGTTGAATCGGAATAGAACAAGGCGGTCCTTGTAGAAGGTTAAATAGCAACTTGAATATCACCGTTGTGGTTTTGCGTAGGTAAGAAACGTTCTTGCTAGATACCCATAGCAGCCACGTAAAACATGCAACAACAAATTAGAGGACGTCTAACTTGTTTTTGCAGGGTATGCATGTGATATGATATGGCCAATGACATGATGAATTATATTTGATGTATGAGATGATCATGTCGTAATAGTTAATATCGACTTGCATGTCGATGCATACGGCAACCGGCAGGAGCCATAGGGTTGTCTTTAATTTTTGTATGACCTGCGTGTCAATCATTAAGCGCTTTGTAATGCTTTACTTTATCGCTAAACGGTAGCAATAGTAGTAAGAGCATGGTGGGCGCCGACAACCCCGATGGCGACACGATGATGGAGATCATGATGATGGAGATCATGGTGTGGCGCCGGTGACGATGGAGATCATGCCGGTGCTTTGGAGATGGAGATCAAAAGCACGAGTTGATGGCCATATCATGTCACTTATGATTTGCATGTGATGTTAATCCTTTTATGCATCTTATTTTGCTTAGGACGACGGTAGCATTATAAGATGATCCTTCACTAAAATTTGATAAAATTGTGTTCCCCCCGAGTGTGCGCCGTTGCGAAGGTTCGTCGTTTCGAAGCACCACGTGATGATCGGGTGTGATAGACTCTACGTTCGCATACAACGGGTGCAAGCCAGTTTTGCACATGCAGAACACTCGGGTTAGACTTGACGAGCCTAGCATGTACAGACATGGCCTCGGAACACGGAGGACCGAAAGGTCGAGCATGAGTCATATAGTAGATATGATCAACATGTTGATGTTCACCATTGACACCACCTCATCTCACGTGATGATCGGACTTGGGTTGGTGAATTTGGATCATGTCACGCTCGAATGACCGGAGGGATGTCAATTTGAGTGGGAGTTATAATTAATTTGATTAGGTAATAACTCACTTATCATGAACAATAGTCTAAAATGTCTTTGCAAATTTTTGGTTGTAGATGGCTCGCGCAGTAGCTCCCCTGAATTTTAATGCGTTCCTAGAGAAAGCTAAACTGAAAGATGATGGGAGCAACTTTGCGGACTGGCTCCGTAATCTGAGGATCATCCTCACAGCTGCCCAAAAGGTTTATGTCCTAAATGCACCGCTAGGTGAACCCCCCGCTCCTACAGCCTCTGCAGACGTTTTGAACGTCTGGCAGACGCGTTCGGATGACTATTCGATAGTGCAGTGTGCCATGTTGTACGGCTTGGAAGGAGGACTTCAAAGACGTTTTGAACGTCATGGTGCATATGAGATGTACACGGAGTTGAAGTTCATCTTTGAGAAGAATGCTAAGATCGAGAGGTATGAGACCACCGATAAATTCTTCGCTTGCAAGATGGAGGAGAATTCGTCTGTCAGTGAGCACTTACTGAAGATGTCTGGGTACTATACCCGCATAGCTGATCTGGGACTTGTGTTCCCGGATGAGGCTATCATTGACAGAATTCTCCAGTCACTCCCTCCAAGCTACAAGAGCTTCGTTCAGCAGTATAACATGCAAGGGATGACCAAAACCATCGCCGAGCTGTTTGCGATGCTGAAAGTCGCTGAGGCAGATATCCAGAAGGAGTATCAAGTGTTGATGGTCAATAAGACCACCAGTTTCAAGAAAAATGGCAAGGGCAAGAAGGGTAACTCTAAGAAGGGTGGCAAAGCAGTTGCTAATCCAGTGAAGAAACCCAAGACTGGGCCCAAGCCAGAGACTGAGTGTTTCTATTGCAAGGGGAACGGCCACTGGAAGCGGAACTGCCCCAAGTATCTGGCGGACAAGAAGGGGGCCAACAACAACAAAGGTATATATGATATACATGTTATTGATGTGTACCTTACCAACTCTCGTTGTAGTGCCTGGGTATTTGATACCGGTTCGGTTGCTCACATTTGCAACTCTAAACAGGAACTGCGGAATAAACGGAGGCTGGCGAAGGACGAAGTGACGATGCGCGTGGGAAATGGTTCCAAGGTTGATGTGATCGCCGTCGGCACGCTCGCTCTTCGATTACCATCGGGATTAGTTATGAACCTGAATAATTGTTATTTAGTGCCTGCGTTAAGCATGAACATTATATCTGGATCTTGTTTATTGTGAGACGGTTACTCATTTAAGTCAGAGAATAATGGTTGTTCTATTTATATGAGTAATATCTTTTATGGTCATGCACCCGAAGTTAGGGGTTTATTCTTATTGAATCTCGATAGTGATGATACACATGTTCATAACATTGATGCCAAAAGATGTAGAGTAGATAATGATAATACCACTTTCTTGTGGCACTGCCGTCTAGGTCATATCGGCGTAAAACGCATGAGGAAGCTCCATGCTGATGGGCTTTTGGAGTCTCTTGATTTTGAATCACTTGACACGTGCGAGCCGTGCCTCATGGGCAAGATGACAAGGACCCCGTTTTCAGGGACAATGGAACGGGCAAGTGACTTATTGGAAATCATACATACTGATGTGTGCGGTCCGATGAGTGTAACGGCGCGCGGTGGATATCGTTATTTTCTCACCTTCACTGACGACTTAAGTAGATATGGGTATATTTACTTGATGAAGCATAAGTCTGAAACTTTTGAAAAGTTCAAGCAATTTCAGAGTGAAGTTGAAAATCATCGTAACAAGAAGATCAAGTTCCTACGATCTGATCGAGGGGGAGAATATCTGAGTTATGAGTTTGGCAATCACTTAAGAAAATGTGGAATCGTTTCACAGTTGACGCCACCTGGAACACCACAGCGTAATGGTGTGTCCGAACGTCGTAATCGAACCCTATTAGATATGGTGCGTTCTATGATGTCTCTTGCCGATTTGCCACTATCGTTTTGGGGATATGCGTTAGAGACAGCTGCATTCACTTTAAATAGGGCTCCATCCAAGTCCGTTGAGACAACACCGTATGAACTATGGTTTGGTAAGAAACCTAAGTTGTCTTTTCTCAAGGTTTGGGGTTGCGATGCTTATGTCAAAAGGCTTCAGCCAGAAAAGCTCGAACCCAAAGCGGACAAATGTGTCTTCATAGGATACCCAAAAGAAACTGTTGGGTACGCCTTCTATCCGAAGGCAAAGTGTTTGTCGCTAAGAACGGGTCCTTTCTCGAGAAAGAGTTTCTCTCGAAAGAATTGAGTGGGAGGAAGGTAGAACTTGATGAGGTTATTGAACCTCTGCTTCAACCAGAGAGTTGCGCAGCACAGAAAGATGTTTTTGTGGAGCCTGCAGCGGTTGAAGAGGAAGCCAATGATGATGATCAAGAAGCTTCTGATCAAGTTACTACCGAACCTCGTAGGTCGACAAGGGTACGCACTGCACCTGAGTGGTATGGTAACCCCGTCTTGGAGGTCATGTTGTTAGACAACGGTGAACCTACGAGCTATGGAGAAGCGATGGTGGGCCCGGATTCCGACAAATGGTTAGAGGCCATGAAATCCGAGATGGGATCCATGTATGAAAACAAAGTATGGACTTTGGAAGTATTACCTGAAGGGCGGAAGGCCATTCAGAATAAATGGATTTTTAAGAGGAAGACGGACGCTGACGGTAATGTCACCGTGTATAAAGCTCGACTTGTGGCAAAGGGTTTTTCACAAGTTCAAGGGATTGACTACGATGAGACTTTCTCACCCGTAGCGATGCTTAAATCCGTCCGAATCATGTTAGCAATAGCTGCATATTTCGATTATGAAATTTGGCAGATGGATGTCAAAACAGCGTTCCTTAACGGTTTTCTTAAGGAAGAGTTGTATATGATACAACCGGAGGGTTTTGTCGATCCAGAGAATGCTGACAAAGTATGCAAGCTCCAGCGTTCCATTTATGGACTGGTGCAAGCATCTCGGAGTTGGAATCTTCGCTTTGATGAGGTGATCAAAGCGTTTGGGTTTGTACAAGTTTACGGAGAAGCTTGTATTTACAAGAAAGTGAGTGGGAGCTCTATAGCGTTTCTAATATTATATGTGGATGACATATTGCTAATTGGAAACAATATAGAATTTTTGGATAGCGTGAAGGGGTATTTGAACAAGAGTTTTTCGATGAAAGATCTCGGTGAAGCTGCTTTCATATTGGGCATCAAGATCTATAGAGATAGATCAAGACGCTTGATAGGACTTTCACAAAGCACGTACCTTGATAAAGTTTTGAAGAAGTTCAAAATGGATCAATCCAAGAAGGGGTTCTTGCCGGTATTGCAAGGTACAAAGTTGAGTAAGACTCAATGCCCGGTGACTGCGGATGATAGAGAAAAGATGAGTGTCGTCCCCTATGCTTCAGCCATAGGCTCTATCATGTATGCAATGCTGTGCACAAGACCAGATGTCAGCCTTGCCATAAGTATGGCCGGAAGGTTTCAAAGTAATCCTGGTATGGATCACTGGACAGCGGTCAAGAATATCCTAAAGTACCTGAAAAGGACTAAGGATATGTTTCTCGTTTATGGAGGTGATCAAGAGCTCGTCGTAAAGGGTTACGTCGATGCAAGCTTTGACACTGATCCGGATGACTCTAAGTCTCAAACCGGATACGTATATATTCTCAACGGGGGAGCGGTAAGCTGGTGCAGTTCCAAGCAGAGCGTGGTAGCTGATTCTACATGTGAAGCGGAGTATATAGCTGCCTCGGAGGCGGCTAAGGAAGGTGTCTGGATGAAGGAGTTCATGACAGATCTTGGAGTTGTACCTAGTGCACTGAACCCAATGACTCTGTTCTGTGACAACACTGGTGCCATTGCTCTAGCCAAGGAACCAAGGTTTCACAAGAGGACCAGACACATAAAGCGACGCTTCAATTCCATCCGCGATTCGGTCAAGGAGGAGGATATAAGTATTTGCAAAGTACACACGGATTTGAATGTTGTAGATCCGTTGACTAAGCCTCTTCCACGGGCTAAGCATGATCAACACCAAGACTCTATGGGTGTTAGATTCATTACCTTGTAATGCTAGATTATTGACTCTAGTGCAAGTGGGAGACTGTTGGAAATATGCCCTAGAGGCAATAATAAAAGAGTTATTATTATATTTCCTTGTTCATGATAATCGTTTATTATCCATGCTATAACTGTATTGATTGGAAACTCAAATACACGTGTGGATAAATAGACAGACTTTGTGTCCCTAGTGAGCCTCTACAGGACTAGCTCGTTGATCAAAGATGACCGCGGTTTCCAGGTCATAGACATGAGTTGTCATTTGATAACGGGATCACATCATTAGGAGAATGATGTGATGGACGAGACCCAAACGTTAAACATAGCTTTTGATCGTGTCAGTTATCGCTATAGTTTTCTGCATGTCAAGTATAAGTTCCTATGACCATGAGATCATGTAACTCACTAACACCGTAGGAGTGCTTTGTGTGTGCCAAACGTCGCAACGTAACTGGGTGACTATAAAGGTACTCTACAGGTATCTCCGAGGGTGTCTGTTGAGTTGACATGGATCGAGACTGGGATTTGTCACTCCGTGTGACGGAGAGGTATCTCCGGGCCCACTCGGTAATACGTCATCTCAATGAGCTCAAAGTGACTAAGTAGTTGGTCACGGGATTATGTATTACGGTAACGAGTAAAGAGACTTGCCGGTAACGAGATTGAACTAGGTATAGAGATACCGACGATCGAATCTCGGGCAAGTAACATACCGACGAGACAAAGGGAACTGTATACGGGATTGCCTGAATCCTTGACATCGTGGTTCATCCGATGAGATCATCGAGAAATATGTAGGAACCAATATGGGTATCCAGATCCCGCTATTGGTTATTGACCTGGGAGTGTCTCGGTCATGTCTACATGGTTTCCGAACCCGCAGGGTCTACACACTTAACGTTCGGTGACGCTAGGGTTGTTAGTGAGAAAAGTGTATGGTTACCGAAGGTTGTTCGGAGTCCCGGATGAGATCCCGGACATGACGAGGGTCTCCGGAATGGTCCGGAGACGAAGATTGATATATAGGATGAAAGGTTTCGGAGTACCGGAAGTGTTCCGGGGAGCATCGGGAAATCGGCGGAGTACCGGAAGGTGTTTCGGGGGGTCCGGAAGAAGTTCTGGGCCTAATGGGCCACAAGGGGGAACACCACAGCCCTCAGGGGGCTGTGCGCCCCCCCTGGGCCCTCTCCTCATGCGGCTAAGGGGGTGGGACCCCCTAGGGCTGGCCGCACCCCTTGGCCTTGGGGGGCAAGCCACCTAAGGGGGAAACCCTAGGGCCTGGCCGGCCCCCCCCTGCCCTGGCCGCCGCCCCCTCCCCTTGCCCTGGCCGCCGGCCCCCTAGGGGAAACCCTAGGGCGCCCTCACCTCTCCACCCCCCCTATATATAGTGAGGCAAAGGGAGGGCAGCCACACAAGTTCGTGCCTCGGTGCTGCCCTCCCTCTCCCGTCATATCTTCTTCTCCTGCGGAGCTTAGGCGAAGCCCTGCTGGAGTTCTTCTCCACCATCACCACCACGCCGTCGTGCTGCCGGTTCTCCATCAACCTCTCCTCCACCCCTTGCTGGATCAAGAAGGAGGAGACGTCCCCGAGCCGTACGTGTGAAGAACGCGGAGGCACCGTTGCTTCGGTGCTAGGATCTTCGGCGATCTGAATCGCGGCGAGTACGACTCCATCATCCGCGTTCATAACGCTTCCGCTTAGCGATCTACAAGGGTACGTAGATCACACTCTCCCCTCGTAGTTGCATCTACTAGATTGATCTTGGTGAACGGTAGGAAAATTTTTGTTTCCCATGCAACGTTCCCCAACAGTAATAGTCCACGATACGGGCCAGAATCGGCCAAAACTACGAGTGTTCATGACCGACACGTGAACGCACCTCGGGGTTCATCAGTCATGAAAATCGCCTCGGGACACCAAAACGGTGAGTAATAGTCCACTATACGGGTCAGAAATGGCTAAAACTACGAGTGTTGATGACCGACACGTAAATGCACCCCGGGGTTCGTCAATCGTGGAAATCGCTCCGGGACCCCAAAACGGGATGTAATAGCCCATGAAACGGGCCAGAACCGCCCAAAACGGCGAGTGATGAGGAACGACATATAAGCGCACCTTGTGGTTCAACAACCATGAAAATCACTCCAGGACCCGAAACCCAAACTCCAAAACCCTAAACATAATCCCTAATACTCTTCGATACGGGCCAGAATCGTTCGAAACTAGGAGTTTCGATGTCGAACACGTAAATGCACCTCGGGGATCGTCAATCATGGAAATGGCTCCGGGACCCGATAACAGTAAGTAATTGCCCATGAAACGGGCCAGAATAGGTCAAAACGGCGAGTGTTGATGAACGACACGTAAGGGCACCCTGGGTTCAGCAGCCACGAAAGTCGTTTCGGGACCCCAAAACGGTGAGTAATAGTCCACGATAAGGGCCGGAATCGGCCAAAACTACGAGTGTTCATGACCGACACGTAAACGCACCTCGGGGTTCATCAGTCATGAAAATCGCCTCGGGACACCAAAACGGTGAGTAATAGTCCACTATACGGGTCAGAAATGGCTAAAACTACGAGTGTTGATGACCGACACGTAAATGCACCCCGGGGTTCGTCAATCGTGTAAATCGCTCCGGGACCCCAAAACGGGAAGTAATAGCCCATGAAACGGTCTAGAACCGCCCAAAACGGCGAGTGATGAGGAACGACATATAAGCGCACCTTGTGGTTCAACAACCATGAAAATCACTCCAGGACCCGAAACCCAAACTCCAAAACCCTAAACATAATCTCTAATACTCTTCGATACGGGCCAGAATCGGTCGAAACTGGGAGTTTCGATGTCGAACACGTAAATGCACCTCGGGGATCGTCAATCATGGAAATCGCTCCGGGACCCGATAACAGTAAGTAATTGCCCATGAAACGGGCCAGAATAGGTCAAAACGGCGAGAGTTGATGAACGACATGTAAGGGCACCCTGGGGTTCAGCAGCCACGAAAATCGTTTCGGGACCCCAAAACGATGAGTAATAGTCCACGATACGGGCCAGAATCGGCCAAAACTACGAGTGTTCATGACCGACACGTAAACGCACCTCGGGGTTCATCAGTCATGAAAATCGCCTCGGGACACCAAAACGGTGAGTAATAGTCCACTATACGGGTCAGAAATGGCTAAAACTACGAGTGTTGATGACCGACACGTAAATGCACCCCGGGGTTCGTCAATCGTGGAAATCGCTCCGGGACCCCAAAACGGGAAGTTATAGCCCATGAAGCGGGCCAGAACCGCCCAAAACGGCGAGTGATGAGGAACGACATATAAGCGCACCTTGTGGTTCAACAACCATGAAAATCACTCCAGGACCCGAAACCCAAACTCCAAAACCCTAAACATAATCCCTAATACTCTTCGATACGGGCCAGAATCGTTCGAAACTGGGAGTTTCGATGTCGAACACGTAAATGCACCTCGGGGATCGTCAATCATGGAAATCGCTCCGGGACCCGATAATAGTAAGTAATAGCCCATGAAACGGGCCAGAATAGGTCAAAACGGCGAGTGTTGATGAACGACACGTAAGGGCACCCTGGGGTTCAGCAGCCACGAAAATCGTTTCGGGACCCCAAAACGGTGAGTAATAGTCCACGATACGGGCCGGAATCGGCCAAAACTACGAGTGTTCATGACCGACACGTAAACGCACCTCGGGGTTCATCAGTCATGAAAATCGCCTCGGGACACCAAAACGGTGAGTAATAGTCCACTATACGGGTCAGAAATGGCTAAAACTACGAGTGTTGATGACCGACACATAAATGCACCCCGGGGTTCGTCAATCGTGGAAATCGCTCCGGGACCCCAAAACGGGAAGTAATAGCCCATGAAACGGTCCAGAACCGCCCAAAACGGCGAGTGATGAGGAACGACATATAAGCGCACCTTGTGGTTCAACAACCATGAAAATCACTCCAGGACCCGAAACCCAAACTCCAAAACCCTAAACATAATCCCTAATACTCTTCGATACGGGCCAGAATCGTTCGAAACTGGGAGTTTTGATGTCGAACACGTAAATGCACCTCGGGGATCGTCAATCATGGAAATCGCTCCGGGACCCGATAACAGTAAGTAATTGCCGATGAAACGGGCCAGAATAGGTCAAAACGGCGAGTGTTGATGAACGACACGTAAGGGCACCCTGGGGTTCAGCAGCCACGAAAATCGTTTCGGGACCCCAAAACGGTGAGTAATAGTCCACGATACGGGTCGGAATCGGCCAAAACTACGAGTGTTCATGACCGACACGTAAACGCACCTCGGGGTTCATCAGTCATGAAAATCGCCTCGGGACACCAAAACGGTGAGTAATAGTCCACTATACGGGTCAGAAATGGCTAAAACTACGAGTGTTGATGACCGACACGTAAATGCACCCCGGGGTTCGTCAATCGTGGAAATCGCTCCGGGACCCCAAAACAGGAAGTAATAGCCCATGAAACGGTCCAGAACCGCCCAAAACGGCGAGTGATGAGGAACGACATATAAGCGCACCTTGTGGTTCAACAACCATGAAAATCACTCCAGGACCCGAAACCCAAACTCCAAAACCCTAAACATAATCCCTAATACTCTTCGATACGGGCCAGAATCGGTCGAAACTGGGAGTTTTGATGTCGAACACGTAAATGCACCTCGGGGATCGTCAATCATGGAAATCGCTCCGGGACCCCAAAACAGTAAGTAATAGCCCATGAAATGGGCCAAAATAGGTCAAAATGGCGAGTGTTGATGAACGACACGTAAGGGCACCCTGGGGTTCAGCAGCCACGAAAATCGTTTCGGGACCCCAAAACGGTTAGTAATAGTCCACGATACGGGCCAGAATCGGCCAAAACTACGAGTGTTGATGACCGACACGTAAACGCACCTCGGGGTTCATCAGTCATGAAAATCGCCACAGGACACCAAAACGGTGAGTAATAGTCCACTATACGGGTCAGAAATGGCTGAAACTACGAGTGTTGATGACCGACACGTAAATGCACCCCGGGGTTCGTCAATCGTGGAAATCGCTCCGGGACCCCAAAACGGGAAGTAATAGCCCATGAAACGGGCCAGAACCGCCCAAAACGGCGAGTGATGAGGAACGACACATAAGCGCACCTTGTGGTTCAGCAACCATGAAAATCACTCCGGGACCCGAAACCCAAAACCCAAAACCCTAAACATAATCCCTAATACTCTTCGATACGGGCCAGAATCGGTCGAAACTGGGAGTTTTGATGTCGAACACGTAAATGCACCTCGGGGATCGTCAATCATGGAAATCGCTCCGGGACCCCAAAACAGTAAGTAATAGCC
>LR738712.1:1036110-1049728 GCA_902687465.1 Secale cereale
CGCCCAAAACGGCGAGTGATGAGGAACGACACATAAGCGCACCTTGTGGTTCAGCAACCATGAAAATCACTCCGGGACACGAAACCCAAAACCCAAAACCCTAAACATAATCCCTAATACTCTTCGATACGGGCCAGAATCGGTCGAAACTGGGAGTTTTATGTCGAACACGTAAATGCACCTCGGGGATCGGCAATCATGGAAATCGCTCCGGGACCCCAAAACAGTAAGTAATAGCCCATGAAACGGGCCAGAATAGGTCAAAACGGCGAGTGTTGATGAACGACACGTAAGGGCACCCTGGGGTTCAGCAGCCACGAAAATCGTTTCGGGACCCCAAAACGGTGAGTAATAGTCCATGATACGGGCCAAAATCGGCCAAAACTACGAGTGTTCATGACCGACACGTGAACGCACCTCGGGGTTCATCAGTCATTAAAATCGCCTCGGGACACCAAAACGGTGAGTAATAGTCCACTATACTGGTCAGAAATGGCTAAAACTACGAGTGTTGATGACCGACACGTAAATGCACCCCGAGGTTCGTCAATTGTGCAAATCGCTCCGGGACCCCAAAACGGGAAGTAATAGCCCATGAAACAGGCCAGAACCGCCCAAAACGGCGAGTGATGAGGAACGACACACAAGCGCACCTTGTGGTTCAGCAACCTTGAAAATCACTCCGGGACCCGAAACCCAAAACCCAAAACCCTAAACATAATCCCTAATACTCTTCGATACGGGCCAGAATCGTTTCGAAACTGGGAGTTTTGATGTCGAACACGTAAATGCACCTCCGGGATCGTCAATCATGGAAATCGCTCAGGGACCCGAAAACAGTAAGTAATTGCCCATGAAACGGGCCAGAATAGGTCAAAACGGCGAGTGTTGATGAACGACACGTAAGGGCACCCTGGGGTTCAGCAGCCACGAAAATCATTTCGGGACCCCAAAACGGTGAGTAATAGTCCATGATACGGGCCAAAATCGGCCAAAACTACGAGTGTTCATGACCGACACGTAAACGCACCTCGGGGTTCATCAGTCATGAAAATCGCCCCGGGACACCAAAACGGTGAGTAATAGTCCACTATACGGGTCAGAAATGGCTAAAACTACGAGTGTTGATGACCGACACGTAAATGCACCCCGGGGTTCGTCAATCGTGGAAATCGCTCCGGGACCCCAAAACGGGAAGTAATAGCCCGTGAAACGGTCCAGAACCGCCCAAAACGGTGAGTGATGAGGAACGACATATAAGCGCACCTTGTGGTTCAACAACCATGAAAATCACTCCAGGACCCGAAACCCAAACTCCAAAACCCTAAAAATAATCGCTAATACTCTTCGATACGGGCCAGAATCGGTCGAAACTGGGAGTTTTGATGCCGAACACGTAAATGCACCTCGGGGATCGTCAATCATGGAAATCGCTCCGGGACTCCAAAACAGTAAGTAATAGCCCATGAAACGGGCCAGAATAGGTCAAAACGGCGAGTGTTGATGAACGACACGTAAGGGCACCCTGGGGTTCAGCAGCCACGAAAATCGTTTCGGGACCCCAAAACGGTTAGTAATAGTCCACGATACGGGCCAGAATCGGCTAAAACTACGAGTGTTGATGACCGACACGTAAACGCACCTCGGGGTTCATCAGTCATGAAAATCGCCACAGGACACCAAAACGGTGAGTAATAGTCCATTATACGGGTCAGAAATGGCTGAAACTACGAGTGTTGATGACCGACACGTAAATGCACCCCGGGGTTCGTCAATCGTGGAAATCGCTCCGGGACCCCAAAACGGGAAGTAATAGCCCATGAAACGGGCCAGAACCGCCCAAAACGGTGAGTGATGACGAACGACACATAAGCGCACCTTGTGGTTCAGCAACCATGAATATCACTCCGGGACCCGAAACCCAAAACCCAAAACCCTAAACATAATCCCTAATACTCTTCGATACGGGCCAGAATCGGTCGAAACTGGGAGTTTTGATGTCGAACATGTAAATGCACCTCGAGGATCGGCAATCATGGAAATCGCTCCGGGACCCCAAAACAGTAAGTAATAGCCCATGAAACGGGCCAGAATAGGTCAAAACGGCGAGTGTTGATGAACGACACGTAAGGACACCCTGGGGTTCAGCAGCCACGAAAATCGTTTCGGGACCCCAAAACGGTGAGTAATAGTCCACGATACGGGCCAGAATCGGCCAAAACTACGAGTGTTGATGACCGACACGAAAACGCACCTCGGGGTTCATCAGTCATGAAAATCGCCCCAGGACACCAAAACGGTGAGTAATAGTCCACTATACGGGTCAGAAATGGCTGAAACTACGAGTGTTGGTGACCGACACGTAAATGCACCCCGGGGTTCGTCAATCGTGGAAATCGCTCCGGGACCCCAAAACAGGAAGTAATAGCCCATGAAACGGGCCAGAACCGCCCAAAACGGCGAGTGATGTGGAACGACACATAAGCGCACCTTGTGGTTCAGCAACCATGAAAATCACTCTGGGACCCGAAACCGAAAACCGAAAACCCTAAACATAATCCCTAATACTCTTCGATACGGGCCAGAATCGGTCGAAACTGGGAGTTTTGATGTCGAACACGTAAATGCACCTCTGGGATCGTCAATCATGGAAATCGCTCCGGGACCCCAAAACAGTAAGTAATAGCCCATGAAACGGGCCAGAATAAGTCAAAACGGCGAGTGTTGATGAACGACACGTAAGGGCACCCTGGGGTTGAGCAGCCACGAAAATCGTTTCGGGACCCCAAAACGGTGAGTAATAGTCCACGATACGGGCCAGAATCGGCCAAAACTACGAGTGTTGATGACCGACACGTAAACGCACCTCGGGGTTCATGAGTCATGAAAATCGCCCCAGGACACCAAAACGGTGAGTAATAGTCCACTATACGGGTCAGAAATGGCTGAAACTATGAGTGTTGGTGACCGACACGTAAATGCACCCCGGGGTTCGTCAATCGTGGAAATCGCTCCGGGACCCCAAAACGGGAAGTAATAGCCCATGAAACGGGCCAGAACCGCCCAAAACAGCGAGTGATGAGGAACGACACATAAGCGCACCTTGTGGTTCAGCAACCATGAAAATCACTCTGGGACCCGAAGCCCAAAACCCAAAACCCTAAACATAATCCCTAATACTCTTCGATACGGGCCAGAATCATTCGAAACTGGGAGTTTTGATGTCGAACACGTAAATGCACCTCGGGGATCGTCAATCATGGAAATCGCTCCGGGACCCCAAAACAGTAAGTAATTGCCCATGAAACGGGCCAGAATAGGTCAAAACGGCGAGTGTTGATGAACGACACGTAAGGGCACCCTGGGGTTCAGCAGCCACGAAAATCGTTTCGGGACCCCAAAACGGTGAGTAATAGTCCACGATACGGGCCAGAATCGGCCAAAACTACGAGTGTTGATGACCGACACGTAAACGCACCTCGGGGTTCATCTGTCATGAAAATCGCCCCAGGACACCAAAACGGTGAGTAATAGTCCACTATACGGGTCAGAAATGGCTGAAACTATGAGTGTTGATGACCCACACGTAAATGCACCCCGAGGTTCGTCAATTGTGCAAATCGCTCCGGGACCCCAAAACGGGAAGTAATAGCCCATGAAACGGGCCAGAACCGCCCAAAACGGCGAGTGATGAGGAACGACATATAAGCGCACCTTGTGGTTCAACAACCATGAAAATCACTCCAGGACCCGAAACCCAAACTCCAAAACCCTAAACATAATCCCTAATACTCTTCGATACGGGCCAGAATCGTTCGAAACTGGGAGTTTTGATGTCGAACACGTAAATGCACCTCGGGGATCGTCAATCATGGAAATCGCTCCGGGACCCGAAAACAGTAAGTAATTGCCGATGAAACGGGCCAGAATAGGTCAAAACGGCGAGTGTTGATGAACGACACGTAAGGGCACCCTGGGGTTCAGCAGCCACGAAAATCGTTTCGGGACCCCAAAACGGTGAGTAATAGTCCACGATACGGGCCAAAATCGGCCAAAACTACGAGTGTTCATGACCGACACGTAAACGCACCTCGGGGTTCATCAGTCATGAAAATCGCCTCGGGACACCAAAACGGTGAGTAATAGTCCACTATACGGGTCAGAAATGGCTAAAACTACGAGTGTTGATGACCGACACGTAAATGCACCCCGGGGTTCGTCAATCGTGGAAATCGCTCCGGGACCCCAAAACGGGAAGTAATAGCCCGTGAAACGGTCCAGAACCGCCCAAAACGGCGAGTGATGAGGAACGACATATAAGCGCACCTTGTGGTTCAACAACCATGAAAATCACTCCAGGACCCGAAACCCAAACTCCAAAACCCTAAAAATAATCCCTAATACTCTTCGATACGGGCCAGAATCGGTCGAAACTGGGAGTTTTGATGTCGAACACGTAAATGCACCTCGGGGATCGTCAATCATGGAAATCGCTCCGGGACTCCAAAACAGTAAGTAATAGCCCATGAAACGGGCCAGAATAGGTCAAAACGGGGAGTGTTGATGAACGACACGTAAGGGCACCCTGGGGTTCAGCAGCCACGAAAATCGTTTCGGGACCCCAAAACGGTTAGTAATAGTCCACGATACGGGCCAGAATCGGCTAAAACTACGAGTGTTGATGACCGACACGTAAACGCACCTCGGGGTTCATCAGTCATGAAAATCGCCACAGGACACCAAAACGGTGAGTAATAGTCCATTATACGGGTCAGAAATGGCTGAAACTACGAGTGTTGATGACCGACACGTAAATGCACCCCGGGGTTCGTCAATCGTGGAAATCGCTCCGGGACCCCAAAACGGGAAGTAATAGCCCATGAAACGGGCCAGAACCGCCCAAAACGGTGAGTGATGACAAACGACACATAAGCGCACCTTGTGGTTCAGCAACCATGAAAATCACTCCGGGACCCGAAACCCAAAACCCTAAACCCTAAACATAATCCCTAATACTCTTCGATACGGGCCAGAATCGGTCGAAACTGGGAGTTTTGATGTCGAACACGTAAATGCACCTCGAGGATCGGCAATCATGGAAATCTCTCCGGGAGCCCAAAACAGTAAGTAATAGCCCATGAAACGGGCCAGAATAGGTCAAAACGGCGAGTGTTGATGAACGACACGTAAGGGCACCCTGGGGTTCAGCAGCCACGAAAATCGTTTCGGGACCCCAAAACGGTGAGTAATAGTCCACGATACGGGCCAGAATCGGCCAAAACTACGAGTGTTGATGACCGACACGTAAACGCACCTCGGGGTTCATCAGTCATGAAAATCGCCACGGGACACCAAAACGGTGAGTAATAGTCCACTATACGGGTCAGAAATGGCTGAAACTACGAGTGTTGGTGACCGACACGTAAATGCACCCCGGGGTTCGTCAATCGTGGAAATCGCTCCGGGACCCCAAAACGGGAAGTAATAGCCCATGAAACGGGCCAGAACCGCCCAAAACGGCGAGTGATGACGAACGACACATAAGCGCACCTTGTGGTTCAGCAACCATGAAAATCACTCTGGGACCCAAAACCCAAAACCCAAAACCCTAAACATAATCCCTAATACTCTTCGATACGGGCCAGAATCGTTCGAAACTGGGAGTTTTGATGTCGAACACGTAAATGCACCTCGGGGATCGTCAATCATGGAAATCGCTCCGGGACCCCAAAACAGTAAGTAATTGCCCATGAAACGGGCCAGAATAGGTCAAAACGGCGATTGTTGATGAACGACACGTAAGGGCACCCTGGGGTTCAGCAGCCACGAAAATTGTTTCGGGACCCCAAAACGGTGAGTAATAGTCCACGATACGGGCCAGAATCGGCCAAAACTACGAGTGTTGATGACCGACACGTAAACGCACCTCGGGGTTCATCAGTCATGAAAATCGCCACAGGACACCAAAACGGTGAGTAATCGTCCACTATACGGGTCAGAAATGGCTGAAACTACGAGTGTTGATGACCGACACGTAAATGCACCCCGGGGTTCGTCAATCGTGGAAATCGCTCCGGGACCCCAAAACGGGAAGTAATAGCCCATGAAACGGGCCAGAACCGCCCAAAACGGCGAGTGATGACGAACGACACATAAGCGCACCTTGTGGTTCAGCAACCATGAAAATCACTCCGGGACCCGAAACCCAAAACCCTAAACCCTAAACATAATCCCTAATACTCTTCGATACGGGCCAGAATCGGTCGAAACTGGGAGTTTTGATGTCGAACACGTAAATGCACATCGGGGATCGGCAATCATGGAAATCGCTCCGGGACCCCAAAACAGTAAGTAATAGCCCATGAAACGGGCCAGAATAGGTCAAAACGGCGAGTGTTGATGAACGACACGTAAGGGCACCCTGGGGTTCAGCAGGCACGAAAATCGTTTCGGGACCCCAAAACGGTGAGTAATAGTCCACGATACGGGCCAGAATCGGCCAAAACTACGAGTGTTGATGACCGACACGTAAACGCACCTCGGGGTTCATCAGTCATGAAAATCGCCCCGGGACACCAAAACGGTGAGTAATAGTCCACTATACGGGTCAGAAATGGCTGAAACTATGAGTGTTGATGACCGACACGTAAATGCACCCCGAGGTTCGTCAATTGTGCAAATCGCTCCGGGACCCCAAAACGGGAAGTAATAGCCCATGAAACGGGCCAGAACCGCCCAAAACGGCGAGTGATGAGGAACGACACATAAGCGCACCTTGTGGTTCAGCAACCTTGAAAATCACTCCGGGACCCGAAACCCAAAACCCAAAACCCTAAACATAATCCCTAATACTCTTCGATACGGGCCAGAATCGTTCGAAACTGGAAGTTTTCATGTCGAACACGTAAATGCACCTCGGGGATCGTCAATCATAGAAATCGCTCAGGGACCCGAAAACAGTAAGTAATTGCCCATGAAACGGGCCAGAATAGGTGAAAACGGCGAGTGTTGATGAACGACACGTAAGGGCACCCTGGGGATCAGCAGCCACGAAAATCGTTTCGGGACCCCAAAACGGTGAGTAATAGTCCATGATACGGGCCAGAATCGGCCAAAACTACGAGTGTTCATGACCAACACGTAAACGCACCTCGGGGTTCATCAGTCATGAAAATCGCCTCGGGACACCAAAACGGTGAGTAATAGTCCACTATACGGGTCAGAAATGGCTAAAACTACGAGTGTTGATGACCGACACCTAAATGCACCTCGGGGTTCGTCAATTGTGGAAATTGCTCCGGGACCCCAAAACGGGAAGTAATAGCCCATGAAACGGGCCAGAACCGCCCAAAACGGCGAGTGATGAGGAACGACATATAATCGCACCTTGTGGTTCAACAACCATGAAAATCACTCCAGGACCCGAAACCCAAACTCCAAAACCCTAAACATAATCCCTAATACTCTTCGATACGGGCCAGAATAGTTCGAAACTGGGAGTTTTGATGTCGAACACGTAAATGCACCTCGGGGATCGTCAATCATGGAAATCGCTCCGGGACCCGAAAACAGTAAGTAATTGCCCATGAAACGGGCCAGAATAGGTCAAAACGGCGAGTGTTGATGAACGACACGTAAGGGCACCCTGGGGTTCAGCAGCCACGAAAATCGTTTCGGGACCCCAAAACGGTGAGTAATAGTCCACGATACGGGCCAGAATCGGCCAAAACTACGAGTGTTCATGACCGACACGTAAACGCACCTCGGGGTTCATCAGTCATGAAAATCGCCTCGGGACACCAAAACGGTGAGTAATAGTCCACTATACGGGTCAGAAATGGCTAAAACTACGAGTGTTGATGACCGACACGTAAATGCACCCCGGGGTTCGTCAATCGTGGAAATCGCTCCGGGACCCCAAAACGGGAAGTAATAGCCCATGAAACGGGCCAGAACCGCCCAAAACGGCGAGTGATGAGGAACGACATATAAGCGCACCTTGTGGTTCAACAACCATGAAAATCACTCCAGGACCCGAAACCCAAACTCCAAAACCCTAAACATAATCCCTAATACTCTTCGATACGGGCCAGAATCGGTCGAAACTGGGAGTTTTGATGTCGAACACGTAAATGCACCTCGGGGATCGTCAATCATGGAAATCGCTCCGGGACCCCAAAACAGTAAGTAATAGCCCATGAAACGGGCCAGAATAGGTCAAAACGGCGAGTGTTGATGAACGACACGTAAGGGCACCCTGGGGTTCAGCAGCCACGAAAATCGTTTCGGGACCCCAAAACGGTTAGTAATAGTCCACGATACGGGCCAAAATCGGCCATAACTACGAGTGTTGATGACCGACACGTAAACGCACCTCGGGGTTCATCAGTCATGAAAATCGCCACAGGACACCAAAACGGTGAGTAATAGTCCACTATACGGGTCAGAAATGGCTGAAACTACGAGTGTTGATGACCGACACGTAAATGCACCCCGGGGTTCGTCAATCGTGGAAATCGCTCCGGGACCCCAAAACGGGAAGTAATAGCCCATGAAACGGGCCAGAACCGCCCAAAACGGCGAGTGATGACGAACGACACATAAGCGCACCTTGTGGTTCAGCAACCATGAAAATCACTCCGGGACACGAAACCCAAAACCCTAAACCCTAAACATAATCCCTAATACTCTTCGATACGGGCCAGAATCGGTCGAAACTGGGAGTTTTATGTCGAACACGTAAATGCACCTCGGGGATCGGCAATCATGGAAATCGCTCCGGGACCCCAAAACAGTAAGTAATAGCCCATGAAACGGGCCAGAATAGGTCAAAACGGCGAGTGTTGATGAACGACACGTAAGGGCACCCTGGGGTTCAGCAGCCACGAAAATCGTTTCGGGACCCCAAAACGGTGAGTAATAGTCCACGATACGGGCCAGAATCGGCCAAAACTACGAGTGTTGATGACCGACACGTAAACGCACCTCGGGGTTCATCAGTCATGAAAATCGCCCCGGGACACCAAAACGGTGAGTAATAGTCCACTATACGGGTTAGAAATGGCTGAAACTATGAGTGTTGATGACCGACACGTAAATGCACCCCGAGGTTCGTCAATTGTGCAAATCGCTCCGGGACCCCAAAACGGGAAGTAATAGCCCATGAAACGGGCCAGAACCGCCCAAAACGGCGAGTGATGAGGAACGACACATAAGCGCACCTTGTGGTTCAGCAACCTTGAAAATCACTCCGGGACCCGAAACGCAAAACCCAAAACCCTAAACATAATCCCTAATACTCTTCGATACGGGCCAGAATCGTTCGAAACTGGGAGTTTTGATGTCGAACACGTAAATGCACCTCGGGGATCGTCAGTCATGGAAATCGATCAGGGACCCGAAAACAGTAAGTAATTGCCCATGAAACGGGCCAGAATAGGTGAAAACGGCGAGTGTTGATGAACGACACGTAAGGGCACCCTGGGGTTCAGCAGCCACGAAAATCGTTTCGGGACCCCAAAACGGTGAGTAATAGTCCATGATACGGGCCAGAATCGGCCAAAACTACGAGTGTTCATGACCGACACGTAAACCCACCTCGGGGTTCATCAGTCATGAAAATCGCCT
This sequence comes from Secale cereale, assembly GCA_902687465.1. NCBI lineage: Eukaryota > Viridiplantae > Streptophyta > Magnoliopsida > Poales > Poaceae > Secale > Secale cereale. Next base: position 1,045,738 of record LR738712.1, read on the forward strand.
CGGGACACCAAAACGGTGAGTAATAGTCCACTATACGGGTCAGAAATGGCTAAAACTACGAGTGTTGATGACCGACACGTAAATGCATCTCGGGGTTCGTCAATCGTGGAAATTGCTCCGGGACCCCAAAACGGGAAGTAATAGCCCATGAAACAGGTCAGAACCGCCCAAAACGGCGAGTGATGAGGAACGACATATAAGCGCACCTTGTGGTTCAACAACCATGAAAATCACTCCAGGACCCAAAACCCAAACTCCAAAACCCTAAACATAATCCCTAATACTCTTCGATACGGGCCAGAATAGTTCGAAACTGGGAGTTTTGATGTCGAACACGTAAATGCACCTCGGGGATCGTCAATCATGGAAATCGCTCCGGGACCCGAAAACAGTAAGTAATTGCCCATGAAACGGGCCAGAATAGGTCAAAACGGCGAGTGTTGATGAACGACACGTAAGGGCACCCTGGGGTTCAGCAGCCAAGAAAATCGTTTCGGGACCCCAAAACGGTGAGTAATAGTCCACGATACGGGCCAGAATCGGCCGAAACTACGAGTGTTCATGACCGACACGTAAACGCACCTCGGGGTTCATCAGTCATGAAAATCGCCTCGGGACACCAAAACGGTGAGTAATAGTCCATTATACGGGTCAGAAATGGCTGAAACTACGAGTGTTGATGACCGACTCGTAAATGCACCCCGGGGTTCGTCAATCGTGGAAATCGCTCCGGGACCCCAAAACGGGAAGTAATAGCCCATGAAACGGGCCAGAACCGCCCAAAACGGTGAGTGATGACGAACGACACATAAGCGCACCTTGTGGTTCAGCAACCATGAAAATCACTCCGGGACCCGAAACCCAAAACCCAAAACCCTAAACATAATCCCTAATACTCTTCGATACGGGCCAGAATCGGTCAGAACTGGGAGTTTTGATGTCGAACACGTAAATGCACCTCGGGGATCGGCAATCATGGAAATCGCTCCGGGACCCCAAAACAGTAAGTAATAGCCCATGAAACGGGCCAGAATAGGTCAAAACGGCGAGTGTTGATGAACGACACGTAAGGGCACCCTGGGGTTCAGCAGCCACGAAAATCGTTTCGGGACCCCAAAACGGTGAGTAATAGTCCACGATACGGGCCAGAATCGGCCAAAACTACGAGTGTTGATGACCGACACGTAAGCGCACCTCGGGGTTCATCAGTCATGAAAATCGCCCCGGGACACCAAAACGGTGAGTAATAGTCCACTATACGGGTCAGAAATGGCTGAAACTACGAGTGTTGGTGACCGACACGTAAATGCACCCCGGGTTCGTCAATCGTGGAAATCGCTCCGGGACCCCAAAACGGGAAGTAATAGCCCATGAAACGGGCCAGAACCGCCCAAAACGGCGAGTGATGAGGAACGACACATAAGCGCACCTTGTGGTTCAGCAACCATGAAAATCACTCCGGGACCTGTCGTGGAATTAACACGTCAGATGTCCGGTTTAGCGGACTTTAGTGGTGAGGCCGCGCATCTATGTAGTAGCTTGAGAGGGGTTGAGCGGAATCGAGAGACGCAACGCAAGACATGGATTTAGACAGCTTCGGGCCCCGGGAAACATCATCCGGTAATAACCCTACGTGCTGTTTGAGGCTAGTTCTCATTATGATCTTCGTGGTGCCGCCGGTAAACCGGCTTTTTGTGTCTAACCCTAGAAACTTGTCTAAACCTCTCCTCTAAAACTTGTCTCTTGTCTAACTTGTGAAAACTTGTCCTTTTTGGGGAGCCCTGCCCCTCCTTATATATGTTGAAGGGGAGGCTTTACATGACTAGTCCTAGTAGGACTAGGATTGATCTATTACAAGGAGTCCTAGTCTTGCTTCCTTGATGGAGAATATTCCTTGCGCTTTATTCATAAACCGGCCCACAATTAATATGAACCGGCCTTCTGGGCCTTGGGCCTTGTCATCCATGATCCATACGTCGGGTTACCAGTGAGTAATATCATTTAGGCAGGTTGCTTGTAAACCGTCTGGTGATAACGGATCGCCAGTGAATCACCAAGTGTAAACCGCCAAGTCCGGCCGGGTTATAATTCCGGCCGGTTCATACCGTGGGGTAATATCCCCGACATTAGCCCCCAAGTTTAGCTTGGATGTGTCCATGGTAAACTTATGCTGCAAAATAACACAAGAACAATTCTGATAGGTTGTGCTCCGGGTTAAGAATTCTTGTAAACCGGCACCTAACCATCCTTAAGTCCTTTTATCCTTTCCTTCTTCTAGAAAATCCGGATCAATAGACCAGCTTCATAATCAACTTGATTGCATAAGAAATATTGTAAAATAAAGAGTCCATTTGAATCGGCCTTCCAATGTTCTGACTTGACAAAAATATTGGTCTTTGAAATATTCAATTGGTATTCAGCCGGCTTAAAGATGTAGAACTTGCCGGTTTATGATTGCCAAAATTGCCGGGTCACACAATTTAATCTGATTTGTCAGAACTAAAAATTTGAAGATGTTCCTCCTTTATATGCATATTACCTATAGCCCCCAAGTGCCGGGTCATTATGTAATAATGAGCAGGGACTTTGTATATACTTCATTGAAAATAGCATTGTATAATCTTGAAGAAACCCGGATTGTTCATCCCAATCACTATGAAACTGAATATTCCATATTATGTAGCCCCCAAGTGCCGGGTCATTATGCAATAATGAGCAGGGACTTTTGTAGATATAATCATTTGAAAATAACACTATATAATGTAACTTCCATCGTGGGGTTTGAATCCACGTCCACAAGGTTAAGAGCTTTGTGCTTTACCAACTGAGCAGTGGACCTTTCAATATAATGGATGAATACTTGTGTACCTTGAATTGTTGACAGGAGCGACTGGTAGCCCCCAAGTTCCGGTTTAGCTACATTTAGAAGGTGAACCGGTACTTCCAGATCAAATGATCTTTCCATTAGCCCCCAAGTTTCAAGTAGACAACTTGCTTGTGTGCTTGAGACTTTTGTCTTTGAATTGCTGCTGTTTACTGCTTTAACTGCCCATTAGCCCCCAAGTGTCAAGTAGACAACTTGCTTGTGTGCTTGAGACTTGTGTATTTGATGTAATCTCAATCTGAATAATGTAGCCCCCAAGTGCCGGGTTGTAAGCCTGCGGCGACTCGGGACTATTCCTTTGTAGAATAAATCACTTCCATCGTTTGAAATAATATCCATTGCGCTTTAAAGCGACTTTGAAGACTTCATAATATTGATAACCATAATAAGAAATCCAGCCATGTTGGCTATTGAAGAATATAATCCGGTTTGAAGACCGGTTCCAATGATGTTTGATCACAATCGGGCCGTGTTAATAAACACCGGTCATTATTTCGTCTCATACTGGCGACTTATAGTCAAAAGCCAGGCCGGTTTAAAAAATACCGGTCATTATAACTAATCATGTACTGCCAATTTGTTGGCTCATCATGAAGGTCGATCCGGGTTATGATGCACACCGGTTTAACTCTCGCTGGTGTTCATGACCCAGACTTGTAACACTATAGATAGGTGGTCAACTTCTGGATCTGTTCCCCTTGGTTAAAAAGGTTATGAAACACAAAAAACATCAAGAAACACACAATTCTTGTAAATCAAACTATGTAATCGAGGCTTTTTCAAAGAGCTGCCAGGCTCAAAACAAGGTTTAGCCAATCATGGGGACGTGGGCAAACCGGACTGTCCCCAGGGGCCGGGTCATCATTTGAACGTGGGCGTACCAACTGTTCAGGGAGCCCAAATAATCCTAACATAACCAATCATGGGGATGTGGGCGAACCCGACTGTCCCCAGGGGCCGGGTCATCATTTGAACGTGGGCGTACCAACTGTTCAGGGAGCCCAAATAATCCTAACATAGCCAATCATGGGGATGTGGGCGAACCCGACTGTCCCCAGGGGCCGGGTCATCATTTGAACGTGGGCGTACCAACTGTTCAGGGAGCCC
>LR738712.1:1080684-1098525 GCA_902687465.1 Secale cereale
TAGGTCAAAACGGCGAGTGTTGATGAACGACACGTAAGGGCACCCTGGGGTTCAGCAGCCACGAAAATCGTTTCGGGACCCCAAAACGGTGAGTAATAGTCCACGATACGGGCCAGAATCAGCCAAAACTACGAGTGTTGATGACCGACACGTAAACGCACCTCGGGGTTCATCAGTCATGAAAATCGCCCCGGGACACCAAAACGGTGAGTAATAGTCCACTATACGGGTCAGAAATGGCTGAAACTACGAGTGTTGATGACCGACACGTAAATGCACCCAGGGGTTCGTCAATCGTGGAAATCGCTCCGGGACCCAAAAACGGGAAGTAATAGCCCATGAAACGGGCCAGAACCGCCCAAAACGGCGAGTGATGAGGAACGACACATAAGCGCACCTTGTGGTACAGCAACCATGAAAATCACTCCGGGACCCGAAACCCAAAATCCTAAACCGTGAACATAATGCCTAATACTTTTCGCTACGGGCCAGAATCGGTCGAAACTGGGAGTTTTGATGTCGAACACGTAAATGCACCTCGGGGATCGTTAATCATGGAAATCGCTCCGGGACGCCAAAATAGTAAGTAATAGCCCATGAAACGGGCCAGAATAGGTCAAAACGGCGAGTGTTGATGAACGACACGTAAGGGCACCCTGGGGTTCAGCAGCCACGAAAATCGTTTCGGGACACCAAAACGGTGAGTAATAGTCCACGATACGGACCAGAATCAGCCAAAACAACGAGTGTTGATGACCGACACGTAAACGCACCTCGGGGTTCATCAGTCATGAAAATCGCCCCGGGACACCAAAACGGTGAGTAATAGTCCACTATACGGGTCAGAAATGGCTGAAACTACGAGTGTTGATGACCGACACGTAAATGCACCCCGGGGTTCGTCAATCGTGGAAATCGCTCCGGGACCCAAAAACGGGAAGTAATAGCCCATGAAACGGGCCAGAACCGCCCAAAACGGCGAGTGATGAGGAACGACACATAAGCGCACCTTGTGGTACAGCAACCATGAAAATCACTCCGGGACCCGAAACCCAAAATCCTAAACCGTGAACATAATGCCTAATACTTTTCGCCACGGGCCAGAATCAGTCGAAACTGGGAGTTTTGATGTCGAACACGTAAATGCACCTCGGAGATCGTTAATCATGGAAATCGCTCCGGGACGCCAAAACAGTAAGTAATAGCCCATGAAACGGGCCATAATATGTCAAAACGGCGAGTGTTGATGAACGACACGTAAGGGCACCCTGGGGTTCAGCAGCCACGAAAATCGTTTCGGGACCCCAAAACGGTGAGTAATAGTCCACGATACGGGCCAGAATCAGCCAAAACTACGAGTGTTGATGACCGACACGTAAACGCACCTCGGGGTTCATCAGTCATGAAAATCGCCGCGGGACACCAAAACGGTGAGTAATAGTCCACTATACGGGTCAGAAATAGCTGAAACTACGAGTGTTGATGACCGACACGTAAATGCACCCCGGGGTTCGTCAATCGTGGAAATCGCTCCGGGACCCAAAAACGGGAAGTAATAGCCCATGAAACGGGCCAGAACCGCTCAAAACGGCGAGTGATGAGGAACGACACATAAGCGCACCTTGTGGTACAGCAACCATGAAAATCACTCCGGGACCCGAAACCCAAAATCCTAAACCGTGAACATAATCCCTAATACTTTTCGCTACGGGCCAGAATCGGTCGAAACTGGGAGTTTTGATGTCGAACACGTAAATGCACCTCGAGGATCGTTAATCATGGAAATCGCTCCGGGACGCCAAAACAGTAAGTAATAGCCCATGAAACGGGCCAGAATAGGTCAAAACGGCGAGTGTGGATGAACGACACGTAAGGGCACCCTGGGGTTCAGCAGCCACGAAAATCGTTTCGGGACCCCAAAACGGTGAGTAATAGTCCACGATACGGGCCAGAATCAGCCAAAACTACGAGTGTTGATGACCGACACGTAAACGCACCTCGGGGTTCATCAGTCATGAAAATCGCCCCGGGACACCAAAACGGTGAGTAATAGTCCACTATACGGGTCAGAAATGGCTGAAACTACGAGTGTTGATGACCGACACGTAAATGCACCCCGGGATTCGTCAATCGTGGAAATCGCTCCGGGACCCAAAAACGGGAAGTAATAGCCCATGAAACGGGCCAGAACCGCCCAAAACGGCGAGTGATGAGGAACGACACATAAGCGCACCTTGTGGTACAGCAACCATGAAAATCACTCCGGGAGCCGAAACCCAAAATCCTAAACCGTGAACATAATCCCTAATACTTTTCGTTACGGGCCAGAATCGGTCGAAACTGGGAGTTTTGATGTCGAACACGTAAATGCACCTCGGGGATCGTTAATCATGGAAATCGCTCCGGGACGCCAAAACAGTAAGTAATAGCCCATGAAACGGGCCAGAATAGGTCAAAACGGCGAGTGTTGATGAACGACACGTAAGGGCACCCTGGGGTTCAGCAGCCACGAAAATCGTTTCGGGACCCCAAAACGGTGAGTAATAGTCCACGATACGGGCCAGAATCAGCCAAAACTACGAGTGTTGATGACCAACACGTAAACGCACCTCGGGGTTCATCAGTCATGAAAATCGCCCCGGGACACCAAAACGGTGAGTAATAGTCCACTATATGGGTCAGAAATGGCTGAAACTACGAGTGTTGATGACCGACACGTAAATGCACCTCGGGGTTCGTCAATCGTGGAAATCGCTACGGGACCCAAAAACGGGAAGTAATAGCCCATGAAACGGGCCAGAACCGCTCAAAACGGCGAGTGATGTGGAACGACACATAAGTGCACCTTGTGGTACAGCAACCATGAAAATCACTCCGGGACCCAAAACCCAAAATCCTAAACCGTGAACATAATCCCTAATACTTTTCGCTACGGGCCAGAATCGGTCGAAACTGGGAGTTTTGATGTCGAACACGTAAATGCACCTCGGGGATCGTTAATCATGGAAATCGCTCCGGGACGCCAAAACAGTAAGTAATAGCCCATGAAACGGGCCAGAATAGGTGAAAACGGCGAGTGTTGATGAACGACACGTAAGGGCACCCTGGGGTTCAGCAGCCATGAAAATCGTTTCGGGACACCAAAACGGTGAGTAATAGTCCACGATACGGGCCAGAATCAGCCAAAACAACGAGTGTTGATGACCGACACGTAAACGCACCTCGGGGTTCATCAGTCATGAAAATCGCCCCGGGACACCAAAACGGTGAGTAATAGTCCACTATACGGGTCAGAAATGGCTGAAACTACGAGTGTTGATGACCGACACGTAAATGCACCCCGGGGTTCGTCAATCGTGGAAATCGCTCCGGGACCCAAAAACGGGAAGTAATAGCCCATGAAACGGGCCAGAACCGCCCAAAACGGCGAGTGATGAGGAACGACACATAAGCGCACCTTGTGGTACAACAACCATGAAAATCACTCCGGGACCCGAAACCCAAAATCCTAAACCGTGAACATAATGCCTAATACTTTTCGCCACGGGCCAGAATCAGTCGAAACTGGGAGTTTTGATGTCGAACACGTAAATGCACCTCGGAGATCGTTAATCATGAAAATCGCTCCGGGACGCCAAAACAGTAAGTAATAGCCCATGAAACGGGCCAGAATAGGTCAAAACGGCGAGTGTTGATGAACGACACGTAAGGGCACCCTGGGGTTCAGCAGCCACAAAAATCATTTCGGGACCCCAAAACGGTGAGTAATAGTCCACGATACGGGCCAGAATCGGCCAAAACTACGAGTGTTGATGACCGACACGTAAAGGCACCTCGGGCTTCATCAGTCATGAAAATCGCCCCGGGACACCAAAACGGTGAGTAATAGTCCACTATACGGGTCAGAAATGGCTGAAACTACGAGTGTTGATGACCGACACGTAAATGCACCTCGGGGTTCGTCAATCGTGGAAATCGCTCCGGGACCCAAAAACGGGAAGTAATAGCCCATGAAACGGGCCAGAACCGCCCAAAACGGCGAGTGATGTGGAACGACACATAAGCGCACCTTGTGGTACAGCAACCATGAAAATCACTCCGGGACCCGAAACCCAAAATCCTAAACCGTGAACATAATCCCTAATACTTTTCGCTACGGGCCAGAATCGGTCGAAACTGGGAGTTTTGATGTCGAACACGTAAATGCACCTCGGGGATCGTTAATCATGGAAATCGCTCCAGGACGCCAAAACAGTAAGTAATAGCCCATGAAACGGGCCAGAATAGGTCAAAATGGCGAGTGTTGATGAACGACACGTAAGGGCACCCTGGGGTTCAGCAGCCACGAAAATCGGTTCGGGACCCCAAAACGGTGAGTAATAGTCCACGATACGGGCCAGAATCAGCCAAAACTACGAGTGTTGATGACCGACACGTAAACGCACCTCGGGGTTCATCAGTCATGAAAATCGCCCCGGGACACCAAAACGGTGAGTAATAGTCCACTATACGGGTCAGAAATGGCTGAAACTACGAGTGTTGATGACCGACACGTAAATGCACCCCGGGGTTCGTCAATCGTGGAAATCGCTCCGGGACACCAAAACGGGAAGTAATAGCCCGTGAAACGGGCCAGAACTGCCCAAAATGGCGAGTGATGAGGAACGACACATAAGCGCACCTTGTGGTTCAGCAACCATGAAAATCACTTCGGGACCCGAAACCCAAAATCCTAAACCGTGAACATAATGCCTAATACTCTTCGCTACGGGCCAGAATCGGTCGAAACTGGGAGTTTCGATGTCGAACACATAAATGCACCTCGGGGATCGTTAATCATGGAAATCGCTCCGGGACCCCAAAACAGTAAGTAATAGCCCATGAAACGGGCCAGAATAGGTCAAAACGGCGAGTGTTGATGAACGACACGTAAGGGCACCCTGGGGTTCAGCAGCCACGAAAATCGTTTCGGGACCCCAAAACGGTGAGTAATAGTCCACGATACGGGCCAAAATCGGCCAAAACTACGAGTGTTAATGACCGACACGTAAACGCACCTCGGGGTTCATCAGTCATGAAAATCGCCCCGGGACACCAAAACGGTGAGTAATAGTCCACTATACGGGTCAAAAATGGCTGAAACTACGAGTGTTGATGACCGACACGTAAATGCACCCCGGGGTTCGTCAATCGTGGAAATCGCTCCGGGACCCAAAAACGGGAAGTAATAGCCCGTGAAACGGGCCAGAACTGCCCAAAACGGCGAGTGATGAGGAACGACACATAAGCGCACCTTGTGGTTCAGCAACCATGAAAATCACTTCGGGACCCGAAACCCAAAACCCAAAACCCTAAACATAATCCCTAATACTCTTCGATACGGGCCAGAATCGGTCGAAACTGGGAGTTTCGATGTCGAACACGTAAATGCACCTCGAGGATCGTTAATCATGGAAATCGCTCCGGGACCCCAAAACAGTAAGTAATAGCCCATGAAACGGGCCAGAATAGGTCAAAACGGCGAGTGTTGATGAACGACACGTAAGGGCACCCTGGGGTTCAGCAGCCACGAAAATCGTTTCGGGACCCCAAAACGGTGAGTAATAGTCCACGATACGGGCCAGAATCGGCCAAAACTACGAGTGTTGATGACCGACACGTAAACGCACCTCGGGGTTCATCAGTCATGAAAATCGCCCCGGGACACCAGAACGGTGAGTAATAGTCCACTATACGGGTCAGAAATGGCTGAAACTACGAGTGTTGATGACCGACACGTAAATGCACCCCGGGGTTCGTCAATCGTGGAAATCGCTCCGGGACCCAAAAACGGGAAGTAATAGCCCATGATACGGGCCAGAACCGCCCAAAACGGCGAGTGATGAGGAACGACACATAAGCGCACCTTGCGGTACAGCAACCATGAAAATCACTCCGGGACCCGAAACCCAAAATCCTAAACCATGAACATAATCCCTAATACTTTTCGCTACGGGCCAGAATCGGTCGAAACTGGGAGTTTTGATGTCGAACACGTAAATGCACCTCGGAGATCGTTAATCATGGAAATCGCTCCGGGACGCCAAAACAGTAAGTAATAGCCCATGAAACGGGCCAGAATAGGTCAAAACGGCGAGTGTCGATGAACGACACGTAAGTGCACCCTGGGGTTCAGCAGCCACGAAAATCGTTTCGGGACCCCAAAACGGTGAGTAATAGTCCACGATACGGGCCAGAATCGGCCAAAACTACGAGTGTTGATGACCGACACGTAAACGCACCTCGGGGTTCATCAGTCATGAAAATCGCCCCGGGACACCAAAACGGTCAGTAATAGTCCACTATACGGGTCAAAAATGGCTGAAACTACGAGTGTTGATGACCGACACGTAAATGCACCCCGGGGTTCGTCAATCGTGGAAATCGCTCCGGGACCCAAAAACGGGAAGTAATAGCCCATGAAACGGGCCAGAACCGCCCAAAACTGCGAGTGATGAGGAACGACACATAAGCGCACCTTGTGGTACAGCAACCATGAAAATCACTCCGGGACCCGAAACCCAAAATCCTAAACCGTGAACATAATCCCTAATACTTTTCGCTACGGGCCAGAATCGGTCGAAACTGGGAGTTTTGATGTCGAACACGTAAATGCACCTCGGAGGTCGTTAATCATGGAAATCGCTCGGGGACGCCAAAACAGTAAGTAATAGCCCATGAAACGGGCCAGAATAGGTCAAAACGGCGAGTGTTGATGAACGACACGTAAGGGCACCCTGGGGTTCAGCAGCCACGAAAATCGTTTCGGGACCCCAAAACGGTGAGTAATAATCCACGATACAGGCCAGAATCAGCCAAAACTACGAGTGTTGATGACCGACACGTAAACGCACCTCGGGGTTCATCAGTCATGAAAATCGCCCCGGGACACCAAAACGGTGAGTAATAGTCCACTATACGGGTCAGAAATGGCTGAAACTACGAGTGTTGATGACCGACACCTAAATGCACCCCGGGGTTCGTCAATCGTGGAAATCGCTCCGGGACCCAAAAACGGGAAGTAATAGCCCATGAAACGGGCCAGAACCGCCCAAAACGGCGAGTGATGAGGAACGACACATAAGCGCACCTTGTGGTACAGCAACCATGAAAATCACTCCGGGACCCGAAACCCAAAATCCTAAACCATGAACATAATCCCTAATACTTTTCGCTACGGGCCAGAATCAGTCGAAACTGGGAGTTTTGATGTCGAACACGTAAATGCACCTCGGAGATCGTTAATCATGGAAATCGCTCCGGGACGCCAAAACAGTAAGTAATAGCCCATGAAACGGGCCAGAATAGGTCAAAACGGCGAGTGTCGATGAACGACACGTAAGTGCACCCTGGGGTTCAGCAGCCACGAAAATCGTTTCGGGACCCCAAAACGGTGAGTAATAGTCCACGATACGGGCCAGAATCGGCCAAAACTACGAGTGTTGATGACCGACACGTAAACGCACCTCGGGGTTCATCAGTCATGACAATCGCCCCGGGACACCAAAACGGTGAGTAATAGTCCACTATACGGGTCAAAAATGGCTGAAACTACGAGTGTTGATGACCGACACGTAAATGCACCCCGGGGTTCGTCAATCGTGGAAATCGCTCCGGGACCCAAAAACGGGAAGTAATAGCCCATGAAACGGGCCAGAACCGCCCAAAACTGCGAGTGATGAGGAACGACACATAAGCGCACCTTGTGGTACAGCAACCATGAAAATCACTCCGGGACCCGAAACCCAAAATCCTAAACCGTGAACATAATCCCTAATACTGTTCGCTACGGGCCAGAATCGGTCGAAACTGGGAGTTTTGATGTCGAACACGTAAATGCACCTCGGAGATCGTTAATCATGGAAATCGCTCGGGGACGCCAAAACAGTAAGTAATAGCCCATGAAACGGGCCAGAATAGGTCAAAACGGCGAGTGTTGATGAACGACACGTAAGGGCACCCTGGGGTTCAGCAGCCACGAAAATCGTTTCGGGACCCCAAAACGGTGAGTAATAGTCCACGATACGGGCCAGAATCAGCCAAAACTACGAGTGTTGATGACCGACACGTAAACGCACCTCGGGGTTCATCAGTCATGAAAATCGCCCCGGGACACCAAAACGGTGAGTAATAGTCCACTATACGGGTCAGAAATGGCTGAAACTACGAGTGTTGATGACCGACACCTAAATGCACCCCGGGGTTCGTCAATCGTGGAAATCGCTCCGGGACCCAAAAACGGGAAGTAATAGCCCATGAAACGGGCCAGAACCGCCCAAAACGGCGAGTGATGAGGAACGACACATAAGCGCACCTTGTGGTACAGCAACCATGAAAATCACTCCGGGACCCGAAACCCAAAATCCTAAACCATGAACATAATCCCTAATACTTTTCGCTACGGGCCAGAATCAGTCGAAACTGGGAGTTTTGATGTCGAACACGTAAATGCACCTCGGAGATCGTTAATCATGGAAATCGCTCCGGGACGCCAAAACAGTAAGTAATAGCCCATGAAACGGGCCAGAATAGGTCAAAATGGCGAGTGTTGATGAACGACACGTAAGGGCACCCTGGGGTTCAGCAGCCACGAAAATCGTTTCGGGACCCCAAAACGGTGAGTAATAGTCCACGATACGGGCCAGAATCGGCCAAAACTACGAGTGTTGATGACCGACACGTAAACGCACCTCGGGGTTCATCAGTCATGAAAATCGCCCCGGGACACCAAAACGGTGAGTAATAGTCCACTATACGGGTCAAAAATGGCTGAAACTACGAGTGTTGATGACCGACAAGTAAATGCACCCCGGGGTTCGTCAATCGTGGAAATCGCTCCGGGACCCAAAAACGGGAAGTAATAGCCCATGAAACGGTCCAGAACCGCCCAAAACGGCGAGTGATGAGGAACGACACATAAGCGCACCTTGTGGTACAGCAACCATGAAAATCACTCCGGGACCCGAAACCCAAAATCCTTAACCCTAAACATAATCCCTAATACTTTTCGCTACGGGCCAGAATCGGTCGAAACTGGGAGTTTTGATGTCGAACACGTAAATGCACCTCGGGGATCGTTAATCATGGAAATCGCTCCGGGACGCCAAAACAGTAAGTAATAGCCAATGAAACGGGACAGAATAGGTCAAAACGGCGAGTGTTGATGAACGACACGTAAGGGCACCCTGGGGTTCAGCAGCCACGAAAATCGTTTCGGGACCCCAAAACGGTGAGTAATAGTCCAGGATACGGGCCAGAATCGGCCAAAACTACGAGTGTTGATGACCGACACATAAACGCACCTCGGGGTTCATCGGTCATGAAAATCGCCCCGGCACACCAAAACGGTGAGTAATAGTCCACTATACGGGTCAGAAATGGCTGAAACTGCGAGTGTTGATGACCGACACGTAAATGCACCCCGGGGTTCGTCAATCGTGGAAATCGCTCCGGGACCCAAAAACGGGAAGTAATAGCCCATGAAACGGGCCAGAACCGCCCAAAACGGCGAGTGATGAGGAACGACACATAAGCGCACCTTGTGGTACAGCAACCATGAAAATCACTCCGGGACCCGAAACCCAAAATCCTAAACCCTGAACATAATCCCTAATACTTTTCGCTACGGGCCAGAATCGGTCGAAACTGGGAGTTTTGATGTCGAACACGTAAATGCACCTCGGGGATCGTTAATCATGGAAATCGCTCCGGGACGCCAAAACAATAAGTAATAGCCCATGAAACGGGACAGAATAGGTCAAAACGGCGAGTGTTGATGAACGACACGTAAGGGCACACTGGGGTTCAGCAGCCACGAAAATCGTTTCGGGACCCCAAAACGGTGAGTAATAGTCCACGATACGGGCCAGAATCGGCCAAAACTGCGAGTGTTGATGACCGACACGTAAACGCACCTCGGGGTTCATCAGTCATGAAAATCGCCCCGGGACACCAAAACGGTGAGTAATAGTCCACTATACGGGTCAGAAATGGCTGAAACTGCGAGTGTTGATGACCGACACGTAAATGCACCCCGGGGTTCGTCAATCGTGGAAATCGCTCCGGGACCCAAAAACGGGAAGTAATAGCCCATGAAACGGGCCAGAACCGCCCAAAACGGCGAGTGATGAGGAACGACACATAAGCGCACCTTGTGGTACAGCAACCATGAAAATCACTCCGGGACCCGAAACCCAAAATCCTAAACCCTGAACATAATCCCTAATACTTTTCGCTACGGGCCAGAATCGGTCGAAACTGGGAGTTTTGATGTCGAACACGTAAATGCACCTCGGGGATCGTTAATCATGGAAATCGCTCCGGGACGCCAAAACAGTAAGTAATAGCCCATGAAACGGGCCAGAATAGGTCAAAACGGCGAGTGTTGATGAACGACACGTAAGGGCACCCTGGGGTTCAGCAGCCACGAAAATCGTTTCGAGACCCCAAAACGGTGAGTAATAGTCCACGATACGGGCCAGAATCAGCCAAAACTACGAGTGTTGATGACCGACACGTAAACGCACCTCGGGGTTCATCAGTCATGAAAATCGACCCGGGACACCAAAACGGTGAGTAATAGTCCACTATACGGGTCAGAAATGGCTGAAACTGCGAGTGTTGATGACCGACACGTAAATGCACCCCGGGGTTCGTCAATCGTGGAAATCGCTCCGGGACCCAAAAATGGGAAGTAATAGCCCATGAAACGGGCCAGAACCGCCCAAAACGGCGAGTGATGAGGAACGACACATAAGCGCACCTTGTGGTACAGCAACCATGAAAATCACTCCGGGACCCGAAACCCAAAATCCTAAACCGTGAACATAATCCCTAATACTTTTCGCTACGGGCCAGAATCAGTCGAAACTAGGAGTTTTGATGTCGAACACGTAAATGCACCTCGGAGATCGTTAATCATGGAAATCGCTCCGGGACGCCAAAACAGTAAGTAATAGCCCATGAAACGGGCCAGAATAGGTCAAAACGGCGAGTGTTGATGAACGACACGTAAGGGCACCCTGGGGTTCAGCAGCCACGAAAATCGTTTCGGGACCCCAAAACGGTGAGTAATAGTCCACGATACGGGGCAGAATCGGCCAAAACTACGAGTGTTGATGACCGACACGTAAACGCACCTCGGGGTTCATCAGTCATGAAAATCGCCCCGGGACACCAAAACGGTGAGTAATAGTCCACTATACGGGTCAGAAATGGCTGAAACTGCGAGTGTTGATGACCGACACGTAAATGCACCCCGGGGTTCGTCAATCGTGGAAATCGCTCCGGGATCCAAAAACGGGAAGTAATAGCCCATGAAACGGGCCAGAACCGCCCAAAACGGCGAGTGATGAGGAACGACACATAAGCGCACCTTGTGGTACAGCAACCATGAAAATCACTCCGGGACCCGAAACCCAAAATCCTAAACCGTGAACATAATCCCTAATACTTTTCGCTACGGGCCAGAATCGGTTGAAACTGGGAGTTTTGATGTCGAACACGTAAATGCACCTCGGGGATCGTTAATCATGGAAATCGCTCCGGGACGCCAAAACAGTAAGTAATAGCCCATGAAACGGGCCAGAATAGGTCAAAACGGCGAGTGTTGATGAACGACACGTAAGGGCACCCTGGGGTTCAGCAGCCACGAAAATCGTTTCGAGACCCCAAAACGGTGAGTAATAGTCCACGATACGGGCCAGAATCAGCCAAAACTACGAGTGTTGATGACCTACACGTAAACGCACCTCGTGGTTCATCAGTCATGAAAATCGCCCCGGGACACCAAAACGGTGAGTAATAGTCCACTATACGGGTCAAAAATGGCTGAAACTACGAGTGTTGATGACCGACACGTAAATGCACCCCGGGGTTCGTCAATCGTGGAAATCGCTCCGGGACCCAAAAATGGGAAGTAATAGCCCATGAAACGGGCCAGAACCGCCCAAAACGGCGAGTGATGAGGAACGACACATAAGCGCACCTTGTGGTACAACAACCATGAAAATCACTCCGGGACCCGAAACCCAAAATCCTAAACCGTGAACATAATCCCTAATACTTTTCGCTACGGGCCAGAATCAGTCGAAACTAGGAGTTTTGATGTCGAACACGTAAATGCACCTCGGAGATCGTTAATCATGGAAATCGCTCCGGGACGCCAAAACGGTAAGTAATAGCCCATGAAACAGGCCAGAATAGGTCAAAACGACGAGTGTTGATGAACGACACGTAAGGGCACCCTGGGGTTCAGCAGCCACGAAAATCGTTTCGGGACCCCAAAACGGTGAGTAATAGTTCACGATACGGGGCAGAATCGGCCAAACCTACGAGTGTTGATGACCGACACGTAAACGCACCTCGGGGTTCATCAGTCATGAAAATCGCCCCGGGACACCAAAACGGTGAGTAATAGTCCAATATACGGGTCAGAAATGGCTGAAACTACGAGTGTTGATGACCGACACGTAAATGCACCCCGGGGTTCGTCAATCGTGGAAATCGCTGCGGGACCACCGCCCAAAACGGCGAGTGATGAGGAACGACACATAAGCGCACCTTGTGGTACAGCAACCATGAAAATCACTCCGGGACCCGAAACCCAAAATCCTAAACCCTGAACATAATCCCTAATACTTTTCGCTACGGGCCAGAATCGGTCGAAACTGGGAGTTTTGATGTCGAACACGTAAATGCACCTCGGGGATCGTTAATCATGGAAATCGCTCCGGGACGCCAAAACAGTAAGTAATAGCCCATGAAACGGGCCAGAATAGGTCAAAACGGTGAGTGTTGATGAACGACACGTAAGGGCACCCTGGGGTTCAGCAGCCACGAAAATCGTTTCGGGACCCCAAAACGGTGAGTAATAGTCCACGATACGGGCCAGAATCGGCCAAACCTACAACTGTTGATGACCGACACGTAAACGCACCTCGGGGTTCATCAGTCATGAAAATCATCCCGGGACACCAAAACGGTGAGTAATAGTCCACTATACGGGTCAGAAATGGCTGAAACTACGAGTGTTGATGACCGACACGTAAATGCACCCCGGGGTTCGTCAATCGTGGAAATCGCTCCGGGACACAAAAACGGGAAGTAATAGCCCATGAAACGGGCCAGAACCGCCCAAAACGGCGAGTGATGAGGAACGACACATAAGCCCACCTTGTGGTACAGCAACCATGAAAATCACTTCGGGACCCGAAACCCAAAATCCTAAACCCTGAACATAATCCCTAATACTTTTCGCTACGGGCCAGAATTGGCCGAAACTGGGAGTTTTGATGTCGAACACGTAAATGCACCTCGGGGATCGTTAATCATGGAAATCGCCCCGGGGCGCCAAAACAGAAAGTAATAGCCCATGAAACGGGCCAGCATAGGTCAAAACGGCGCGTGTTGATGAACGACACGTAAGGGCACCCTGGGGTTCAGCAGCCACGAAAATCGTTTCGGGACCCCAAAGCGGTGAGTAATAGTCCACGATACGGGCCATTATCGGCCAAAACTACGAGTGTTGATGACCGACACATAAACGCCCCTCGGGGTTCTTCAGACATGAAAATCACCCCGGGACACCAAAACGGTGAGTAATAGTCCACTATACGGGTCAGAAATGGCTGAAACTACGAGTGTTGATGACCGACATGTAAATGCACCCCGGGGTTCGTCAATCGTGGAAATCGCTCCGAGACCCAAAAACGGGAAGTAGTAGCCCATGAAACGGGCCAGAACCGCCCAAAACGGCGAGTGATGAGGAACGACACATAAGCGCACCTTGTGGTACAGCAACCATGAAAATCACTCCGGGACCCGAAACCAAAAATCCTCAACCCTGAACATAATCCCTAATACTTTTCGCTACGGGCCAGAATCGGTCGAAACTGGGAGTTTTGATGTCGAACACGTAAATGCACCTCGGGGATCGTTAATCATGAAAATCACTCCGGGACCCGAAACACGAAACCCTAAACCCTAAACATAATCCCTAATACTCTTCGATACGGGCCGGAATCGGTCGAAACTGGGAGTTTTGATGTCGAACACGTAACTGCACCTCGGGGATCGTTAATCATGGAAATCGCTCCGGGACCCCAAAACAGTAATTAATAGCCCATGAAACGGGCCAGAATAGGTCAAAACGGCGAGTGTTGATGAACGACACGTAAGGGCACCCTGGGGTTCAGCAGCCACGAAAATCGTTTCGGGATCCCAAAACGGTGAGTAATAGTCCAAGATACGGGCCAGAATCGGCCAAAACTACGAGTGTTGATGACCGACACGTAAACGCGCCTCGGGGTTCATCAGTCATGAAAATCGCCCCGGGACACCAAAACGGTGAGTAATAGTCCACTATACGGGTCAGAAATGGCTGAAACTACGAGTGTTGATGACCGACACGTAAATGCACCCCGGGGTTCGTCAATCGTGGAAATCGCTCCGGGACCCAAAAACGGGATGTAATAGCCCATGAAACGGGCCAGAACCGCCCAAAACGGCGAGTGATGAGGAACGACACATAAGCGCACCTTGTGGTACAGCAACCATGAAAATCACTCCGGGACCCGAAACCCAAAATCCTAAACCGTGAACATAATCCCTAAAACTTTTCGCTTCGGGCCAGAATCGGTCGAAACTGGGAGTTTTGATGTCGAACACGTAAATGCACCTCGGGGATCGTTAATCATGGAAATCGCTCCGGGACGCCAAAACAGGAAGTAATAGCCCATGAAACGGGCCAGAATAGGTCAAAACGGCGAGTGTTGATGAACGACACGTAAGGGCACCCTGGGGTTCAGCAGCCACGAAAATCGTTTCGGGACCCCAAAACGGTGAGTAATAGTCCACGATACGGGCCAGCATTGGCCAAAACTACGAGTGTTGATGACCGACACGTAAACGCACCTCGGGGTTCATCAGTCATGAAAATCGCCCCGGGACACCAAAACGGTGAGTAATAGTCCACTATACGGGTCAGAAATGGCTGAAACTGCGAGTGTTGATGACCGACACGTAAATGCACCCCTGGGTTCGTCAATCGTGGAAATCGCTCCGGGACCCAAAAACGGGATGTAATAGCCCATGAAACGGGCCAGAACCGCCCAAAACGTCGAGTGATGAGGAACGACACATAAGCGCACCTTGTGGTACAACAACCATGAAAATCACTCCGGGACCCGAAACCCAAAATCCTAAACCCTGAACATAATCCCTAATAATTTTCGCTTCGGGCCAGAATCGGTCGAAACTGGGAGTTTTGATGTCGAACACGTAAATGCACCTCGGGGATCGTTAATCATGGAAATCGCTCCGCGACGCCAAAACAGTAAGTAATAGCCCATGAAACGGGCCAGAATAGGTCAAAACGGCGAGTGTTGATGAACGACACGTAAGGACACCCTGGGGTTCAACAGCCTAGAAAATCATTTCGGGACCCCAAAACGGTGAGTAATAGTCCACGATACGGGCCAGAATCGGCCAAAACTACGAGTGTTGATGACCGACACGTAAATACACCTCGGGGTTCATCAGTCATGAAAATCGCCCCGGGACACCAAAACGGTGAGTAATAGTCCACTATACGGGTCAGAAATGGCTGAAACTACGAGTGTTGATGACTGACACGTAGATGCACCCCGGGGTTCGTCAATCGTGGAAATCGCTCCGGGACCCAAAAACGGGAAGTAATAGCCCATGAAACGGGCCAGAACTGCCCAAAACGGCGAGTGATGAGGAACGACACATAAGCGCACCTTGTGGTACAACAACCATGAAAATCACTCCGGGACCCGAAACCCAAAATCCTAAACCCTAAACATAATCCCTAATACTTTTCGCTACGGGCCAGAATCGGTCAAAACTGGGAGTTTTGATGTCGAACACGTAAATGCACCTCGGGGATCGTTAATCATGGAAATCGCTCCGGGACGCCAAAACAGTAAGTAATATCCCATGAAACGGGCCACAATAGGTCAAAACGGTGAGTGTTGATGAACGACACGTAAGGGCACCCTGGGGTTCAGCAGCCACGTAAATCGTTTCGGGACCCCAAAACGGTGAGTAATTGTCCACGATACGGGCCAGAATCGGCCAAAACTACGAGTGTTGATGACCGACACGTAAACGCACCTCGGGGTTCATCAGTCATGAAAATCGCCCCGGGACACCAAAACGGTGAGTAATAGTCCACTATACGGGTCAGAAATGGCTGAAACTGCGAGTGTTGATGACCGACACGTAAATGCACCCCGGGGTTCGTCAATCGTGGAAATCGCTCCGGGACCCAAAAACGGGAAGTAATAGCCCATGAAACGGACCAGAACCGCCCAAAACGGCGAGTGATGAGGAACGACACATAAGCGCACCTTGTGGTATAGCAACCATGAAAATCACTCCGGGACCCGAAACCCAAAATCCTAAACCGTGAACATAATCCCTAATACTTTTCGCTTCGGGCCAGAATCGGTCGAAACTGGGAGTTTTGATGTCGAACACGTAAATGCACCTCGGGGATCGTTAATCATGGAAATCGCTCCGGGACGCCAAAACAGGAAGTAATAGCCCATGAAACGGGCCAGAATAGGTCAAAACGGCGAGTGTTGATGAACGACACGTAAGGGCACCCTGGGGTTCAGCAGCCACGAAAATCGTTTCGGGACACCAAAACGGTGAGTAATAGTCCACGATACGGGCCATCATTGGCCAAAACTACGAGTGTTGATGACCGACACGTAAACGCACCTCAGGGTTCATTAGTCATGAAAATCGCCCCAGGACACCAAAACGGTGAGTAATAGTCCACTATACGGGTCAGAAATGGCTGAAACTGTGAGAGTTGATGACCGACACGTAAATGCACCCCTGGGTTCATCAATCGTGGAAATCGCTCCGGGACCCAAAAACGGGATGTAATAGCCCATGAAACGGGCCAGAACCGCCCAAAACGTCGAGTGATGAGGAACGACACATAAGCGCACCTTGTGGTAAAGCAACCATGAAAATCACTCCGGGACCCGAAACCCAAAATCCTAAACCCTGAACATAATCCCTAATACTTTTCGCTTCGGGCCAGAATCGGTCGAAACTGGGAGTTTTGATGTCGAACACGTAAATGCACCTCGGGGATCGTTAATCATGGAAATCGCTCCGGGACGCCAAAACAGGAAGTAATAGCCCATGAAACGGGCCAGAATAGGTCAAAACGGCGAGTGTTGATGAACGACACGTAAGGGCACCCTGGGGTTCAGCAGCCACGAAAATCATTTCGGGACACCAAAACGGTGAGTAATAGTCCACGATACGGGCCAGCATTGGCCAAAACTACGAGTGTTGATGACCGACACGTAAACGCACCTCAGGGTTCATTAGTCATGAAAATCGCCCCAGGACACCAAAACGGTGAGTAATAGTCCACTATACGGGTCAGAAATGGCTGAAACTGTGAGAGTTGATGACCGACACGTAAATGCACCCCTGGGTTCATCAATCGAGGAAATCGCTTCGGGACCCAAAAACGGGATGTAATAGCCCATGAAACGGGCCAGAACCGCCCAAAACGTCGAGTGATGAGGAACGACACATAAGCGCACCTTGTGGTAAAGCAACCATGAAAATCACTCCGGGACCCGAAACCCAAAATCCTAAACCCTGAACATAATCCCTAATACTTTTCGCTTCGGGCCAGAATCGATCGAAACTGGGAGTTTTGATGTCGAACACGTAAATGCACCTCGGGGATCGTTAATCATGGAAATCGCTCCGCGACGCTAAAACAGTAAGTAATAGCCCATGAAA
>LR738712.1:1101132-1126276 GCA_902687465.1 Secale cereale
CCCTGAACATAATCCCTAATAATTTTCGCTTCGGGCCAGAATCGGTCGAAACTGGGAGTTTTGATGTCGAACACGTAAATGCACCTCGGGGATCGTTAATCATGGAAATCGCTCCGCGACGCCAAAACAGTAAGTAATAGCCCATGAAACGGGCCAGAATAGGTCAAAACGGCGAGTGTTGATGAACGACATGTAAGGACACCCTGGGGTTCAACAGCCACGAAAATCATTTCGGGACCCCAAAACGGTGAGTAATAGTCCACGATACGGGCCAGAATCGGCCAAAACTACGAGTGTTGATGACCGACACGTAAATACACCTCGGGGTTCATCAGTCATGAAAATCGCCCCGGGACACCAAAACGGTGAGTAATAGTCCACTATACGGGTCAGAAATGGCTGAAACTACGAGTGTTGATGACTGACACGTAGATGCACCCCGGGGTTCGTCAATCGTGGAAATCGCTCCGGGACCCAAAAACGGGAAGTAATAGCCCATGAAACGGGCCAGAACTGCCCAAAACGGCGAGTGATGAGGAACGACACATAAGCGCACCTTGTGGTACAAAAACCATGAAAATCACTCCGGGACCCGAAACCCAAAATCCTAAACCCTAAACATAATCCCTAATACTTTTCGCTACGGGCCAGAATCGGTCAAAACTGGGAGTTTTGATGTCGAACACGTAAATGCACCTCGGGGATCGTTAATCATGGAAATCGCTCCGGGACGCCAAAACAGTAAGTAATATCCCATGAAACGGGCCACAATAGGTCAAAACGGTGAGTGTTGATGAACGACACGTAAGGGCACCCTGGGGTTCAGCAGCCACGTAAATCGTTTCGGGACCCCAAAACGGTGAGTAATTGTCCATGATACGGGCCAGAATCGGCCAAAACTATGAGTGTTGATGACCGACACGTAAACGCACCTCGGGGTTCATCAGTCATGAAAATCGCCCCGGGACACCAAAACGGTGAGTAATAGTCCACTATACGGGTCAGAAATGGCTGAAACTGCGAGTGTTGATGACCGACACGTAAATGCACCCCGGGGTTCGTCAATCGTGGAAATCGCTCCGGGACCCAAAAACGGGAAGTAATAGCCCATGAAACGGACCAGAACCGCCCAAAACGGCGAGTGATGAGGAACGACACATAAGCGCACCTTGTGGTATAGCAACCATGAAAATCACTCCGGGACCCGAAACCCAAAATCCTAAACCGTGAACATAATCCCTAATACTTTTCGCTTCGGGCCAGAATCGGTCGAAACTGGGAGTTTTGATGTCGAACACGTAAATGCACCTCGGGGATCGTTAATCATGGAAATCGCTCCGGGACGCCAAAACAGGAAGTAATAGCCCATGAAACGGGCCAGAATAGGTCAAAACGGCGAGTGTTGATGAACGACACGTAAGGGCACCCTGGGGTTCAGCAGCCACGAAAATCGTTTCGGGACACCAAAACGGTGAGTAATAGTCCACGATACGGGCCAGCATTGGCCAAAACTACGAGTGTTGATGACCGACACGTAAACGCACCTCAGGGTTCATTAGTCATGAAAATCGCCCCAGGACACCAAAACGGTGAGTAATAGTCCACTATACGGGTCAGAAATGGCTGAAACTGTGAGAGTTGATGACCGACACGTAAATGCACCCCTGGGTTCATCAATCGTGGAAATCGCTCCGGGACCCAAAAACGGGATGTAATAGCCCATGAAACGGGCCAGAACCGCCCAAAACGTCGAGTGATGAGGAACGACACATAAGCGCACCTTGTGGTACAGCAACCATGAAAATCACTCCGGGACCCGAAACCCAAAATCCTAAACCCTGAACATAATCCCTAATACTTTTCGCTTCGGGCCAGAATCGGTCGAAACTGGGAGTTTTGATGTCGAACACGTAAATGCACCTCGGGGATCGTTAATCATGGAAATCGCTCCGCGACGCTAAAACAGTAAGTAATAGCCCATGAAACGGGCCAGAATAGGTCAAAACGGCGAGTGTTGATGAACGACACGTAAGGACACCCTGGGGTTCAGCAGCCACAAAAATTGTTTCGGGACCCCAAAACGGTGAGTAATAGTCCACGATACGGGCCAGAATCGGCCAAAACTACGAGTGTTGATGACCGACACGTAAATACACCTCGGGGTTCATCAGTCATGAAAATCGCCCCGGGACACCAAAACGGTGAGTAATAGTCCACTATACGGGTCAGAAATGGCTGAAACTACGAGTGTTGATGACCGACACGTAGATGCACCCCGGGGTTCGTCAATCGTGGAAATCGCTCCGGGACCCAAAAACGGGAAGTAATAGCCCATGAAACGGGCCAGAACTGCCCAAAACGGTGAGTGATGAGGAACGACACATAAGCGCACCTTGTGGTACAACAACCATGAAAATCACTCCGGGACCCGAAACCCAAAATCCTAAACCCTAAACATAATCCCTAATACTTTTCGCTACGGGCCAGAATCGGTCGAAACTGGGAGTTTTGATGTCGAACACGTAAATGCACCTCGGGGATCATTAATCATGGAAATCGCTCCGGGACGCCAAAACAGTAAGTAATATCCCATGAAACGGGCCACAATAGGTCAAAACGGTGAGTGTTGATGAACGACACGTAAGGGCACCCTGGGGTTCAGCAGCCACGTAAATCGTTTCGGGACCCCAAAACGGTAAGTAATTGTCCACGATTCGTTGATTCATAAACCGGCGGTATACGGGACCGGTACTTTCGTCCCCTTACACCTTCCATAGAAGCTTGCTCCATCCTTAGATAAAAAGCTTGATCATCCAACTCTGCTTGCCTCGTTGGTATCATCTCTCTTTCTGCCTTTAGGTCCTCCTTTAACTGATCGATCCGGCCTTTCAACTGAAGGAGCTCTGCATCATGATGCGCCTTGTCTGCTGGGGCTACTTCTTCGACCGCTTTAGCTGTGAACTCCTCGATCAAGGTGGATAGAACTTCAGTAAGGGAGGGGTTTGAACCGCTTCCCCCTGCACCAGCTTCCGCTGTCGTTCCGTTCATCGGGGGTTGTGAACCGGCCATGAAGACCGCCACCCGGTTTGGCGGATCAAAGGGGCCCGGAATACTGTTTCCGTCGGACTCGCCCTCAGACCGGCCGTCCCGCAACTGATACAGAGATTCAGTTTCCCCGGATGAAGACTCGTCATCTGAGTAGACGATTGTTGCATCATCAGATTCCGATCCGTTCTCGGCTCGACCTCCGTGGATTGCTCCAACGAACACGTGCTTCACGGCGGGCTGAATCCGGGCCGATCTCGCACGCTGAGCCGGCTCGACGATGTTGGGTAAGATGTCCGGCTCAGGCCCCGGTTCGCCGATTTTGCCGATGAAGACTTAGATGCTGCCGAAGGGGACCCGGTACCCGTATTGGATCGAATCGGCCTCCGGTCCCCAACCTGCGTCGTCGATGTAGATCCGGCCGCGGCGACTCTTGGTCATCCGGCCAACTGCGTAACCCTTGAGCCCTTCGAAGCCGCCTTTCAAGAACTCGAAACCATCGTGCGCAGGCCCCACGGTGGGCGCCAACTGTCGTGGAAATAACACGGCAGATGCCCGGTTTATCGGACTTAATGATGGAACCATCGCACGGGTTATCTTGAAAGGGTTCATAGCACACAAAGGACACAGAGGGTTTATACTAGTTCGGCCCCTTCCGAGAAGGTAAAAGCCTACGTCTAGTTGGTTTGGTATTGCTTGGGCGTCGGATTACAGGGAGCGGATTCGCTTGCCTGTGTCTCGACGGGTTGATTGTTGCTTGTCCCTGAACCGTCCGGGTCGTCCCTTTATATAGAGGTGACGCCTGGTCCGGTTTACAAAGTCCCGAGGCCGGCTCATACTTGTGTCCGCCTCGGTCTCTGTCTTTTCTTTCTTATCCCTCAAGTTACATCGCTTGGCGGTTTACAAGCCACACTTCTATACATGGGCCTTAAGATCTCATGGGCCGTAGCCTTTACTAAAATATTACAACCAAGTATAATATAACTGAGCCGGTTTACACTAGCCGGTTCATACCTGCTAGTCATATCCCTGACATTAGGCCCCAGAATGATTTGAACTTGTTCATACCAGTCTTCCTTGTCTTGCATAATTTTCTTCTTCGTATATTTTTGTAAACCGGCTCTGACGTCATCTTCGAGAGTCACTAAATCTGACCGTAACATCATCTCAGCATTTAACACCGTGAGCTGCACTGTAGCTTTGTTTAAGGGTTATCCCGAGAATCGAGGCGCCAGAATATCTTTATCCGATTTTTTGCCTCCTCGAATCCCGCACCTGTCGCTTCAGATCTGACTCTCCTTTATAAATACCGCCACCCCTCATTCATTATCTTCTTCTTGCTCTGTCTTCTTCTTCCGTCTTCGCTCGAGCTCGAACCGCCGCCGACGACCGCTGGATCCAAGTCCTCGCCTGGCCGCTGCATCACCCTGAGCTCGACCAGAAAACCTCCGCCGCTGATTCCTGCCGTTTCAGGTATGTCCTTCTACTTTATTATTAGTCTGCAACCTCTAGGGTTTCTTCCTACACCTCCGCCATTAGAGCTTTAACAGAAGCTTCGTCTTGTTCGACCTTGAACCAGTGATTTCTAATAACTTTGTTCTTCAGATCTTGCATTTTTACCCCGCTGTAAATACTTCGAATCTCCATTGTTCCTGTCTAGCCTGTAGATTTATCCACTTAGTATAAGGTCCTTGTAGCTCCTTCCCGTATATTCTTACATTAGTTTCTCTTTTCTTAACACGCTCAGATCTATTCCTCCTCAGCAGTCGGTTGAAAACCTGTTTTTCTCCTTGATAGATCTGCTAAGTATGTTCCGGTTTAAGTTGATATGCCTTGTTTTTGCGAAACTCTGTAACTTGACGCAACGGTTTAGCCGTTCCTCTTCAACTGCCATTAACCGGAAATAATACAGCTTGTCATAATTGCCGGTTTAACCATGCCATTAGTCCTTAGTTTAAACCGTTGCGTAACTTTCATAAATAGTTTCCGGTTTATACCGCCGCACTTTCATAACCCGTTTTCTGTATTTTACCTTTCCCAGTACCTTGCTATTTCATTGCAATGGCTAAGCGGTATGTCTCCTGCGATTGGGTTCCTTCTGTCATTACTGAGGACGATTTAATCAAGATGTCTGAAATTGGCACATTAGGACCTCAGTCTGAATTAAAGTGGCGGGCTCCGGTTAATGAATGCCCCCCTACTCCCAGATCCGGGGAGGTCATTGTGTTTTTGGATCATATATCTCGAGGCTTCTCTCCCCCCGGTTCAAAGTTTTTCTGGGATGTTCTTGCTGCTTTCCAACTGCACCCACAAGACCTTGGACCCAATTCTGTCTCAAACATCTGCGACTTCCAAGTATTTTCTGAGGTGTATCTGCAAGAGGAACCTTCCGTCGATCTATTCCGGGATTTCTTTCATTTGAACCGGCGCACCGAGTTTACCAGCGGACCACATCAGGAGCTCGGTGGCGTTAGCATTCAGAAGAGGAGAGATGTAGTGTTTTCCCACGCCGCTTTGCACTCTCATCCCAAAGGCTGGAATAAGACCTGGTTTTACTGTGTGGACACTTCTCCTGAAAGGGAGAACCCTCTGCCGGGTTACCGTGAAACCCGTATTCCGGAGAATCATCCCTTACCACCACGGCTCGGCGCTGTTGAACGGACCCGGTTCTCACCACAGCTTTCCAAACTAAGAGCTTTCATAGCAAATGGTTTAATTGGGACTGATTTTCTACGCTGCTGGCTATCTTGGAGCATACTTCCCTTGAGCCGGCGATCACATCTAATGTGCAAATATTCTGGTAAACCGAATGATCCTCAAAGGTTTACCAAGGAAAAGCTTTCTGAATCGGAAGTTGTGGAATCAGCCAAGAAAATTCTCAATGTTTCTTTGGCAGACTGTGCTAAGGTCGGTTTAGCTCCATACTACAAGAAGAATAAGCTGCCCGCAGTAAGTTTCTCTTTACCCTGTATTTGTAATCCGTTTTTTTTTCAACCATCTTTCAATTGTCTTTATTTCTTTCAATTAGGCTGATGACCATTTCTGGAAGAGAAAGCCTCAGGAGAAAACCGTTAAACAGGCCCGGCGAAAAACCCCTGCAAACAAAAAGAGGAAAGCAGCCGTTGACGCCGGTTCACCCACTGAGGACGATGATCCGGACTCCGAGGTATGCTTTAATCCGGTTTAGATTTTTGCTTTCATGTACTTGTAATCGTATCTAATGATACCTTTCCACAGGAAATGCCTGAAGGTGATAACCCCGCTGAAATTGAGGTAACCCTTCTTTCTTCTGACTCAGAACCTCTTCCCCAAAAAAGTCGTCGGACCGTCCGGAAATATCAATTTTCTCATCCTTATGCTCAGTTAGACCCTAACTTTACTTTGAAGAAGCAACAGCACGAAGCCTTTCGCCGGACCACTCGCCACAGCGGCTTGGCGGTGGAGTCATCCGGAATTTCCTTAACTCCGGTTCGAAAACGCCGTGCTGAGGTGATACTTTCTCCGACCCTCCTTCACCCCAAGGCCGGTCTTATCCGAAAACCCCTTAAACCGTCTGACCCTGATTATCAGGAAACTCCATTGTCTTCCTCTGGTGAATCGACCGCCACGCAGCTTCCTCCCCTGAAAACCGTCCCAGGGTAACTTTCCTCACCTCTTCCGGTTTATGATCTCTTTTTTGCTATATAATGCTAACTCATTTTGCATATTTTTCCAGCAAACCGAAACCCAGCAAGAAGCCCAAGACGAATAAGCCTATTGCTGAACCTACTGCGGATGATCCGGTTGCTAATCCGTCAACAATTGTTCCTCCAGAAGGTGAACCCGTAGCTCCTGTTGAAGACCCTGCACCAACAGATCACACTTCTGCCCCTGAGCATCCTACTGCTGAAGATGCCCAGAATCGGCCAAGTCCGGCCCGGGTTAATTCTCCTCAGGTTAATCCGGCGTCTCCTGATCCGGCTCATGTTGACACTCCCCCCAATGTACCAGCCTCACCTGATGTTGTGGTAACTGGGGCTGCTTACGTTGCTCCAGCTGAGCCCACCGTTTTAGCAAAACATACGGCTAAAGCGGAAAAATTATCTCAAGAAAAGGGGAAATGGAGTACTGACATATCCAGCCTTTCTGGCATTAGCGCTCAAGACATTTATTCTGGGTATCTGAACCGGCTCCACAGCAGTCGGGATTATGAAGCCAGCTTGGTGAACTTAATGAGGGAAAAATATGAGGTAAACTTCCTGTTCTGACTTTGTTCCTTTGATGCATCTCTATCTCATAACAGCCCCCAAGTTCCGGTTTAGCTGCTTACTGAAGGTGATCCGGAACTTTGCAGATTGAACCGTTGGTCTTTACATTAGCCCCCAAGTATCAAGTAGATAACTTGCTTATGTAGTTGATACTTGTAAAAGTTGCTGTTAACACTTCAATTATACATTAGCCCCCAAGTGTCAAGCAGACAACTGGTTTGTGTGCTTGAGACTTGTAACTTTAAATTGTCTTTGCTGTATTGCTTCAATTGCCATTAGCCCCCAAGTGTCAAGTAGACAACTTGGTTGTGTGCTTGAGACTTGACTAAACTTCACCTCTTGTTTTTGAACTTTGTCTGCAGGCTGAGTTGAACCGGAATGCTCTTGAGATTAACGAGCTTCGAAGCCGACTTACTGAAACTGAGTCTGCCGCTTCAAAGGCTAAAAAAGAACTTCAAGTGAGTTTAAAGACCGCTGAAGACTTGAAGAAGTACTTTGAAGAAGAGCGGGCTACTTTTGAGGTCCAGAAAAAAGATCTGGAAAAACGGGTTCAGGATGCTGAAGGAGCACTTAATCCGGTGACGGAAGAACTGCCCGGATTAAGACGGCAAATTGACTTAATGACCTCTGCTGTTTTTGGTAAGTATAATCTGGACTCATGCCTTTATCTTTGTAACCTGTGCCTTGTACCGGTTTAACTATGATTGTTGTATGTAGGGCGCCGTGTCTCCCATCTTGGGGACGACTTGCGGAAAAAACTCAAAGCTTGCTACACCTTGGTCGAACAGCTGTACTCCGGAGCGCAAAGGATTATCAGTGCTACTTCGTTTGGTAAACCGGCCCCTACTACAATACAAGATACTTTAAACAAGTTGTCTGTTCTGCCGGCTCGTCTCGAAGAAGTCAAGAAGTCTGCTGCGCGGGGTGGTGCTCTTCTGGCCCTTACGAGGGCTAAGGCTTGGGTCCCGGAACTTGATCCGGAGGAGGCTTATACAGGATTCCCAGATACGAAGGAGGATGGCTCACCTTTCACCGAAACTGATCTCTATGCTTTGACGAAAGAGATGCGTCCCCTCGCCAGCAAGCTTGCCGCTGAATCGGATTTTTCTAGATATCATCCAGGATACAATCTACAGAACGAGCGGGTGGAGCGACCGGTTTACGATACCGTCAACTTAATCCCGCCGGTTCGTCCTCACACCTTTGCTCCTGACATTGATCCTTCTGAACTTATCAACGATGAAGTGTATTTCCGGGCCTTGGCGAAGATTGATTGGCGTGCGCCGGATTTCCAACCGCTTCATGAAGATGAAGATGTTCCGGAACAAGGTGATGGCCAGCCGTCCCAGCAAGGAGAAGCATAATCTTGAATTTTATTGCTGTAATCATAACTGATATTCCATTAAAAAATGTTTCCAAACCGTTGGGCTTGTCATGCCTTGTAATAAGTTAGCCGAAACGTAATGTGCTTCAATCCGAATATTTTGTCTTCATGAAATACTCTCCGGTTGACTTGTTGTCTGATGTGGTTGCCTTCCTCTGTTCATACAGAAAACAATATCGAAAAATATGTCCTAGTGGCTTACCACTGGACGGATTAATTTGTTCGTTTTAAAACATCAAATAAGCATATCTTTATATTAAAGATAACTTTCATACCTGAGATTTATGTGGCCAATACACTTTAAAACCGGCAGGACGTTAAAGTCACTTTATGAAGATCTTCATGAATCCAAATAGAAACTCGAAATTCTCCGGTCCATCTTGATGATAAATCTGGTTCATCTTGTTTCAGAAAGTTGTAACTTTTGACTGATACGCAATCCGGGTTTTAATGAACGCCGGTTTACTTGGTCTGATATGCATGATCCAGACTTTCCATTTTATAGATATGTGGTCAACTTGTGTAGCTGCTCCACTCCGGTTTAAAAGGTTATAGAACACAAAAACACCAAAAACATGCGATTTTTGCAAATAAGACCATGTAGTCGAGGCTTTTTCAAAGAGCTGCCAGGCTCAAAGCAAGGTTCAGCCAATCACTGGGACGCGGATTGGCCGACACTCCCAGAGGGCCTAGCCAATCACTGAACGTGGAATTATCCAACTTTTCAGAGGGCCGAAAGAACCGTATATAAAAATTATTCCGATCACTGGGACGCGGATTGGCCGACACTCCCAGAGGGCCTAGCCAATCACTGAACGTGGAATTATCCAACTTTTCAGAGGGCCGAAAGAACCGTATATAAAAATTATTCCGATCACTGGGACGCGGATTGGCCGACACTCCCAGAGGGCCTCCAGGGTTCCTCCTGAACCGGTGGGTCAATCTAAACCAATCACTGAACGTGGACTTGTCCAACTTTTTAGAGGGTCGAAAGAACTATGAAACCAATCCGATCACTGGGAGTGGATGATACCAACTCCCAGAGGGCCTCCAGGGTTCCTCCTGAACCGGTGGGTCAATGTAAACCAATCACTGAACGTGGACTTGTCCAACTTTTCAGAGGGTCGAAAGAACTATGCAATTTATCCAATTAATAGGAGTGGATGATACCAACTCCCAGAGGGCCTCCAGTGTTCCTTCTGAACCTGTGGGTTTTTTATGAAGTCTTCTCTTCTTGAACCGGATATGATCTCCTGTTCTTGAGAGTTCTATTGCTCCTTCATATATTCTGCAAAAAATTAGTTTCTAAACCGGCCAATATTGAAATATAGTATCTGATAGTAAACTTTGTATGGTTGTCTTTCACAGGATTTTTGTATACGGAAAAAGGGCTAAGCCCCCGGTTTACCGAGGGTGCCAGTTTATTCATTACTCATAATATATACATAGGATACATTGGAGCTCATAGCTCAAGTATAGTATGGTCGTAAATGGGCTATGTTCCATGGCCTCTTCGTCTCCTCTTCTGATGTCCGTGAGTCCTTGTGTTCTCGAATGGCCACCAAGTAATAAGAACCGTTATGTAGGTTCTTGCTGACCAAAAAGGGCCCTTCCCAAGGTGGGGATAGCTTGTGCATATCTGTTTGATCTTGGATGAGCCGGAGTACCAAGTCACCCTCCTAGAATGTCCTTGTTCTAATCCGGCGGCTATGATATCTGCGCAAGTCTTGCTGATAGATCACCGACCGCGCCGCAGCTATATCACGCTCTTCATCCAACCGGTCTAAACCGTCCTGCCTTGACTCCTCGTTGACTGCTTCCACATAGGCCGTTACACTTGGTGAGTCATGGCGTATGTCACTTGGAAGAACTGCTTCAGCGCCATAAACCAGGAAAAAAGGCGTGTAGCCTGTAGACCGGTTTGGTGTAGTATTAATACTCCAAAGGACAGATGGCAATTCTTCAACCCAACAACCTGGGGTTCTCTGCAAAGGTGTCATAAGCCGGGGTTTGATGCCTCGCAAAATCTCCTGATTTGCCCTTTCGGCCTGGCCGTTGGTCTGAGGATGAGCCACAGAAGATACATCTAATCGAATATGTTCTCTTTGACAGAATTCCTTCATTTCACCCTTAGATAGATTAGTACCATTGTCTGTGATGATGTTGTGTGGAAAGCCAAAGCGGAATATCACTTTTTTGATGAATTTAACCGCTGTTGCCGCATCACACTTGCTTATAGGCTCCGCTTCAACCCACTTTGTAAACTTGTCTACTGCCACTAGTAGATGAGTTTTTTGATCTTTGGATCGTTTGAAAGGCCCAACCATATCAAGCCCCCAAGTTGCGAAAGGCCAAGTTATTGGTATCATCCGGAGTTCCTGTGCCGGCACCAGAGCACGCCTTGAGAATTTCTGACAAGCATCACACTTCCGGACCAGATCTGCCGCATCTGCATGTGCGGTTAACCAATAGAAACCATGTCGGAATGCCTTTGCTACCAATGATTTTGAACCGGCATGATGACCACAGTCCCCTTCATGAATCTCCCTTAAAATCTCACAACCTTCCTCAGCTGAAACACATCGCTGAAATACTCCCGAAGTACTACGATGGTGAAGCTCTCCGTTTGCAATTGTCATGGACTTAGAGCGCCGGATTATCTGTCGCGCCTCCTCTTCGTCTTCCGGCAATTCTCCTCGACCCAGGTATGCTAAATAGGGTAGCGTCCAATCCGGAATAACATGGAGTGCTGCAACTAGCTGCGCCTCTGGGTCCGGAACAGCTAAGTCTTCCTCCGAAAGTACCTGAACCGAAGGACTGTGCAATTCATCCAAAAAGGTGTTTTGTGGTACCGGTTTACGCTGCGACCCTAGCCGGCTCAGAGCATCGGCCGCTTCGTTCCTCCGCCGGTCTATGTGATCCACCTGATATCCCTTAAAGTGTCCTGCAACTGCTTCAACTTCTCGGCGATAAGCTGCCATGAGGGGATCTCTTGAATCCCACTTACCAGATACTTGCTGTGCTACTAGGTCCGAGTCACCTAGGCACTTAACCCGGCTCAAATTCATCTCCTTTGCTAACCGCAAACCGTGAAGTAATGCTTCATATTCTGCTGCATTGTTAGTACAAGGAAATAATAAGCGGAGGACATAACAAAATTTATCACCTCTGGGGGAAGTTAAGACAACTCCAGCCCCCGAGCCCTCCAACTGTTTGGAACCGTCAAAGTGAATCGTCCAATAGGTAAGATCCGGCTTCTCTTCAGGAGTCTGCAACTCTGTCCAGTCATTGATGAAGTCTACTAATGCCTGAGATTTTATAGAAGTGCGTGGCACATATTTCAACTCATGCGGGCTGAGCTCAATGGCCCACTTTGCTACCCTGCCTGTGGCTTCCCTGTTCTGGATTATATCCCCCAACGGAGCTGAACTAACCACAGTTATTGGATGTCCTTGGAAATAATGCTTCAGCTTCCGGTTTGCCATGAACACTCCATATACCAACTTCTGCCAGTGAGGATATCTCTGCTTGGACTCAATGAGTACTTCGCTTATATATTAAACCGGGCGCTGAACCGGGTGCTCCTTCCCTGCTTCCTTGCGTTCAACAACAATTGCAACGCTGACCGCTCGTGTATTCGCAGCAACGTATAACAGCAAAGGTTCCCAGTCAATGGGCGCAGCCAAAACTGGTGGGTTTGCTAATTGCCTTTTCAGATCCTCAAACGCTGCATTTGCCTCATCACTCCAGATAAACCGATCTGTTTTCCTCAGCATCTGGTAAAGTGGGATCGCCTTCTCCCCCAAGCGACTGATAAACCGGCTTAACGCTGTGATCCGGCCAGCTATGCGCTGAACATCATTGATACAAACCGGTTTAGTCAAAGACGTGATGGCTTTGATCTTCTCCGGGTTAGCTTCTATTCCCCTGTTTGAGACCAAAAATCCCAAAAGCTTACCAGCCGGAACACCGAAAGCACATTTTTCCGGATTAAGCATCATCCTGTAAGCCCGAAGATTATCAAAGGTTTCCTTGAGATCCTCTATCATTGTCTCTTCCTTCTTTGATTTGACCACAATGTCATCCACATAGGCATGAACGTTCCTCCCTATCTGCCCCTTCAAACAATTCTGAACGCAACGTTGATAAGTTGCCTGTGCACACTTAAGTCCAAAAGGCATAGACACATAGCAAAAAGCACCAAAAGGAGTTATGAAGGCTGTCTTCTCTTGGTCTTCCACTGCCATTTTGATCTGGTGATACCCTGAATATGCATCCAGAAAACTCAGCCGCTCACACCCCGCCGTGGCATCGATGATCTGATCGATGCGAGGTAGAGCAAAAGGATCCGTTGGGCAAGCTTTATTGAGGTCCGTGTAGTCCACACACATCCTCCACTTCCCATTCTTCTTTAAGACCAGCACCGGATTAGCCAACCACTCCGGATGAAAAACTTCCACTATGAACCCTGCAGCCAAAAGTCTGGCCACTTCTTCTCCTATAGCTTTACGCCTCTCTTCGTTGAAGCGGCGCAGATACTGCTTAACCGGTTTAAACTTCGGATCAATGTTTAATTTGTGCTCAGCGAGTTCCCTCGGTATACCTGGCATGTCAGAAGGTTTCCATGCAAAGATATCCCGGTTCTCACGGATGAACTCGATGAGCGCGCTTTCCTATTTGGGATCAAGGTTAGCGCTGATAGTGAATTGTTTAGACGAGTCTCCAGGCACAAAATCAACCTCCTTGGTCTCTTCAGCTGACTTAAACTTCAACGCCAGATCATGCTCGGTGGTTGGTTTCTTCAGCGGAGTCATATCTGCCGGATCAACATTATCTTTATAAAATTTTAGCTCCTCTGTGGCACATACTGCTTCCGCGTACGCTGCATCACCTTCCTCACATTCCACTGCTATCTTACGGCTCCCATGAACCGTGATCGTGCCTTTATGACCCTGCATCTTAAGCTGTAGATAAACATAACACGGTCTAGCCATAAACTTAGCATAAACCGTCCTTCCAAAGAGAGCATGATATGGACTTTTAATTTTGACGACTTCGAAAGTGATCATCTCTGACCTGGAATCATACTCATTTCCAAAGGTAACTTCTAAGTCAATCTTACCAACCGGATAAGCTGACTTACCTGGGACCACTCCGTGAAACACTGTGTTTGATGATCTTAACTTTTTATCTGTCAGACCCATACGACGGAAAGTCTCATAATATAAGATATTGATACTGCTACCACCATCCATGAGGACTTTAGTAAACTTGTATCCTCCCACCTGTGGTGCCACTACCAAGGCTAAATGTCCAGGATTATCCACCCGCATGGGGTGGTCTTCTCTGCTCCATACAATGGGCTGCTCCGACCATCGAAGAAACTGTGGCGTCGCCGGTTCTACTGCATTGACAGCCCGCTTCAAAACCTTCTGGTCTCTCTTACACAGACTTGTGGTGAAAACATGATATTGCCCGCGGTTTAACTCCTTCGGATTACTCTGATATCCGGATTGCGGCTGCTGTTGCTGACGCTGTTGCTGCTGATTTCCCTGATTATTATAACTTCCTTGGCCCTGCTGCTGATTATTCTGACCATTGTAACCACCTTGATGATGTGATTGACTTCCCTGACCATTATAGTTTCCTTGACTATTTTGGCCGCCTGCCCGGGGTTGATAACCACCGTTATTGCCCCTATATCCTCATCCGGAACTGTTCCCCTGATGACCCGAACCATAAAATCCAGGCCCTGAACCGCCATGTGGGGGTCGATTAGGAGGATTAAAACGGCCTGCTACTACCTTCATAAGGGGTATGCACTCTCTCATGGTATGCTTCGCTACCTTCCCTTTTCCGCTATGCTTTGGACAAGGTCGATCCAACTCCTGCTCCCAGCCTAGAGCTTCTCCGCCGGTTTGTAAAGCAGAATCCTCCGGATCACGTTGAAAACCACCTTGAACTTGAGTGTTAGCCACGAAGTCTGAACCACCCTCTGCCTTCCGTTTGCCCAAAAAGCCTGAAGTAACCGGATTGATCGGTGCCGGTTTACCAGACTTGCTGGCCTTCCCGGCTTTATCTCCTTCTGCTTCCGGATACTTTGTGTTATCAGAGTCTCCGTATTTCACCAGGGCACTCATTAAGGTTCCCATGTCATTGCAGTCCCTTTTAAGCCGTCCGAGTTTCAATTTTAAAGATTCAAACCGGCAATTGTTCTCCAATGTCACTATCGCCGTACTAGGATTAATACCATTCGAAGAGTGTAAAATCTCTGCTACCCTCCGTACCCAAGCTGCTGTAGACTCCTGCTCTCCTTGCACACAGGCTGCTAGGTCTATTACCGACATCGGCTGTTTGCACGTATCCTTGAAGTTTTTGATGAACTGGCTACGCAGTTCCCCCATGATCCAATAGAATTCGGGGGTAGAGCTTTCAACCAGGTCCGGGCCGTGCCCTCGAGCATCATAGTAAAATATTTGGCACAAGCTGATTCATCCACGTCCAGCATCTCTATGGCCATCTCATAACTTTCAACCCAAGCTTCTGGCGGTAAATCGGCTGTGTAGTTAGGTACCTTGCGGGGCCCTTTGAAATCCTTGGGCAGCTTAACACTCCGTAGAGCGGGGACGAGACACTGTACCCCGAAGGAACTCGCCGTAGCTCCTGTTCCCGCAGTGGTTGTGTGAACCGGCGTTGTTTGACGAATTTCCTCCCTGGCACCTGATCTGGCCCGGTTTATGTCTGGAACTGGCATCGCCGCCCCTGCCGGATTATCTTGCCTGCGCTGATGTCTCCTGCGCTCACTACTAGATACTTCTGGCTCCTCCCAATGTCTAGTATAACTTCGGTTGGGACGCGGTGTTGAATGTAACCTTTCCCTGCTATGAGAATATGCTTGCTGCTGCATTAATGCCGTATTAAGTAGCTTCTGGTCCCTGCGCGCCTCTATCGCCACCGGAGACGTTTCTTCCGCAGGTAAAGCGGCCAAACGCGCCGCCGCTGCAGCAATGTTATCCAAAGGGTTTGAATAATGCCCCGGAGGGACAGGAACATAGGTGCCGACGTAATCCGGCGCTCCTGCTCTGCGGCGGGTTGCTGAACCGGCTCCTCCCGGGCCGGAGGCGTCCTCCGGTTCAAAGCCGGATGATTACTAGCCCCAGCCCCAGGTGTCCTGAACAGATTCATTGATTCATAAACCGGCGGTATACGGGACCGGTACTTTCGTCCCCTTACACCTTCCATAGAATCTTGCTCCATCCTCAGATAAAAAGCTTGATCATCCAACTCTGCTTGCCTCGTTGCTATCATCTCTCTTTCTGCCTTTAGGTCCTCCTTTAACTGATCGATCCGGCCTTTCAACTGAAGGAGCTCTGCATCATGATGCGCCTTGTCTGCTGGGGCTAATTCTTCCACCACTTTAGCTGTGAACTCCTCGATCAAGGTGGATAGAACTTCAGTAAGGGAGGGGTTTGAACCGCTTCCCCCTGCACCAGCTTCCGCTGTCGTTCCGTTCATCGGGGGCTGTGAACCGGCCATGAAGACCGCCACCCGGTTTGGCGGATCAAAGGGGCCCGGAATACTGTTTCCGTCGGACTCGCCCTCAGACCGGCCGTCCCGCAACTGATAAAGAGATTCAGTTTCCCCTGATGAAGACTCGTCATCTGAGTAGACGATTGTTGCATCATCAGATTCCGATCCGTTCTCGGCTCGACCTCCGTGGATTGCTCCAACGAACACGTGCTTCACGGCGGGCTGAATCCGGGCCGATCTCGCACGCTGAGCCGGCTCGACGATGTTGGGGAAGATGTCCGGCTCAGGCCCCGGTTCACCGATTTTGCCGATGAAGACTTGGATGCTGCCGAAGGGGACCCGGTACCCGTATTGGATCGAATCGGCCTCCGGTCCCTAACCTGCGTCGTCGATGTAGATCCGGCCGCGGCGACTCTTGGTCATCCGGCCGACTGCGTAACCCTTGAGCCCTTCGAAGCCGCCTTTCAAGAACTCGAAACCATCGTGCGCAGGCCCCACGGTGGGCGCCAACTGTCGTGGAAATAACACGGCAGATGTCCGGTTTATCGGACTTAATGATGGAACCATCGCACGGGTTATCTTGAAAGGGTTCATAGCACACAAAGGACACAGAGGGTTTATACTAGTTCGGCCCCTTCCGAGAAGGTAAAAGCCTACGTCTAGTTGGTTTGGTATTGCTTGGGCGTCGGATTACAGGGAGCGGATTCGCTTGCCTGTGTCTCGACAGGTTGATTGTTGCTTGTCCCTGAACCGTCCGGGTCGTCCCTTTATATAGAGGTGACGCCTGGTCCGGTTTACAAAGTCCCGAGGCCGGCTCATACTTGTGTCCGCCTCGGTCTCTGTCTTTTCTTTCTTATCCCTCAAGTTACATCGCTTGGCGGTTTACAAGCCACACTTCTATACATGGGCCTTAAGATCTCATGGGCCGTAGCCTTTACTAAAATATTACAACCAAGTATAATATAGGTGAGCCGGTTTACACTAGCCGGTTCATACCTGCTAGTCATATCCCTGACACGCCCAAAACGGCGAGTGATGAGGAACGACACATAAGCGCACCTTGTGGTACAACAACCATGAAAATCACTCCGGGACCAGAAACCCAAAATCCTAAACCCTAAACATAATCCCTAATACTTTTCGCTACGGGCCAGAATCGGCCGAAACTCGGAGTTTTGATGTCGAACACGTAAATGCACCTCGGGGATCGTTAATCATGGAAATCGCTCCGGGACGCCAAAACAGTAAGTAATATCCCATGAAACGGGCCACAATAGGTCAAAACGGTGAGTGTTGATGAACGACACGTAAGGGCACCCTGGGGTTCAGCAGCCACGTAAATTGTTTCGGGACCCCAAAACGGTGAGTAATTGTCCACGATACGGGCCAGAATCGGCCAAAACTACGAGTGTTGATGACCGACACGTAAACGCACCTCGGGGTTCTTCAGTCATGAAAATCGCCCCGGGACACCAAAACGGTGAGTAATAGTCCACTATACGGGTCAGAAATGGCTGACACTGCGAGTGTTGATGACCGACACGTAAATGCACCCCGGGGTTCGTCAATCGTGGAAATCGCTCCGGGACCCAAAAACGGGAAGTAATAGCCCATGAAACGGACCAGAACCGCCCAAAACGGCGAGTGATGAGGAACGACACATAAGCGCACCTGGTGGTACAGCAACCATGAAAATCACTCTGGGACCCGAAACCCAAAATCCTAAACCGTGAACATAATCCCTAATACTTTTCGCTTCGGGCCAGAATCGGTCGAAACTGGGAGTTTTGATGTCGAACACGTAAATGCACCTCGGGGATCGTTAATCATGGAAATCGCTCCGGGACGCCAAAACAGGAAGTAATAGCCCATGAAACGGGCCAGAATAGGTCAAAACGGCGAGTGTTGATGAACGACACGTAAGGGCACCCTGGGGTTCAGCAGCCACGAAAATCGTTTCGGGACCCCAAAACGGTGAGTAATAGTCCACGATACGGGCCAGCATTGGCCAAAACTACGAGTGTTGATGACCGACACGTAAACGCACCTCGGGGTTCATCAGTCATGAAAATCGCCCCGGGACACCAAAACGGTGAGTAATAGTCCACTATACGGGTCAGAAATGGCTGAAACTGCGAGTGTTGATGACCGACACGTAAATGCACCCCTGGGTTCGTCAATCGTGGAAATCGCTCCGGGACCCAAAAACGGGATGTAATAGCCCATGAAACGGGCCAGAATCGCCCAAAACGTCGAGTGATGAGGAACGACACATAAGCGCACCTTGTGGTACAACAACCATGAAAATCACTCCGGGACCCGAGACCCAAAATCCTAAACCCTGAACATAATACCTAATACTTTTCGCTTCGGGCCAGAATCGGTCGAAACTGGGAGTTTTGATGTCGAACACGTAAATGCACCTCGGGGATCGTTAATCATGGAAATCGCTCCGCGACGCTAAAACAGTAAGTAATAGCCCATGAAACGGGCCAGAATAGGTCAAAACGGCGAGTGTTGATGAACGACACGTAAGGACACCCTGGGGTTCAGCAGCCACAAAAATCGTTTCGGGACCCCAAAACGGTGAGTAATAGTCCACGATACGGGCCAGAATCGGCCAAAACTACGAATGTTGATGACCGACACGTAAATACACCTCGGGGTTCATCAGTCATGAAAATCGCCCCGGGACACCAAAACGGTGAGTAATAGTCCACTATACGGGTCAGAAATGGCTGAAACTACGAGTGTTGATGACCGACACGTAGATGCACCCCGGGGTTCCTCAATCGTGGAAATCGCTCCGGGACCCAAAAACGGGAAGTAATAGCCCATGAAACGGGCCAGAACTGCCCAAAACGGCGAGTGATGAGGAACGACACATAAGCGCACCTTGTGGTACAACAACCATGAAAATCACTCCGGGACCCGAAACCCAAAATCCTAGACCCTAAACATAATCCCTAATACTTTTCGCTACGGGCCAGAATCGGTCGAAACTGGGAGTTTTGATGTCGAACACGTAAATGCACCTCGGGGATCATTAATCATGGAAATCGCTCCGGGACGCCAAAACAGTAAGTAATATCCCATGAAACGGGCCACAATAGGTCAAAACGGTGAGTGTTGATGAACGACACGTAAGGGCACCCTGGGGTTCAGCAGCCACGTAAATCGTTTCGGGACCCCAAAACGGTGAGTAATTGTCCACGATACGGGCCAGAATCGGCCAAAACTACGAGTGTTGATGACCGACATGTAAACGCACCTCGGGGTTCATCAGTCATGAAAATCGCCCCGGGACACCAAAACGGTGAGTAATAGTCCACTATACGGGTCAGAAATGGCTGAAACTGCGAGTGTTGATGACCGTCACGTAAATGCACCCCGGGGTTCGTCAATCGTGGAAATCGCTCCGGGACCCAAAAACGGGAAGTAATAGCCCATGAAACGGGCCAGAACCGCCCAAAACGGCGAGTGATGAGGAACGACACATAAGTGCACCTTGTGGTACAGCAACCATGAAAATCACTCCGGGACCCGAAACCCAAAATCCTAAACCGTGAACATAATCCCTAATACTTTTCGCTTCGGGCCAGAATCGGTCGAAACTGGGAGTTTTGATGTCGAACACGTAAATGCACCTCGGGGATCGTTAATCATGGAAATCGCTCCGGGACGCCAAAACAGGAAGTAATAGCCCATGAAACGGGCCAGAATAGGTCAAAACGGCGAGTGTTGATGAACGACACGTAAGGGCACCCTGGGGTTCAGCAGCCACGAAAATCATTTCGGGACCCCAAAACGGTGAGTAATAGTCCACGATACGGGCCAGCATTGGCCAAAACTACGAGTGTTGATGACCGACACGTAAACGCACTTCGGGGTTCATCAGTCATGAAAATCGCCCCGGGACACCAAAACGGTGAGTAATAGTCCACTATACGGGTCAGAAATGGCTGAAACTGCGAGTGTTGATGACCGACACGTAAATGCACCCCTGGGTTCGTCAATCGTGGAAATCGCTCCGGGACCCAAAAACGGGATGTAATAGCCCATGAAACGGGCCAGAACTGCCCAAAACGGCGAGTGATGTGGAACGACACATAAGCGCACCTTGTGGTACAACAACCATGAAAATCACTCC
The DNA here is from genome assembly GCA_902687465.1 of Secale cereale. NCBI lineage: Eukaryota > Viridiplantae > Streptophyta > Magnoliopsida > Poales > Poaceae > Secale > Secale cereale. The sequence continues at coordinate 1,121,489 of LR738712.1, forward strand.
GGGACCCGAAACCCAAAATCCTAAACCCTAAACATAATTCCTAATACTTTTCGCTACGGGCCAGAATCGGTCGAAACTGGGAGTTTTGATGTCGAACACGTAAATGCACCTCGGGGATCATTAATCATGGAAATCGCTCCGGGACGCCAAAACAGTAAGTAATATCCCATGAAACGGGCCACAATAGGTCAAAACGGTGAGTGTTGATGAACGACACGTAAGGGCACCCTGGGGTTCAGCAGCCACGTAAATCGTTTCGGGACCCCAAAACGGTGAGTAATTGTCCACGATACGGGCCAGAATCGGCCAAAACTACGAGTGTTGATGACCGACACGTAAACGCACCTCGGGGTTCATTAGTCATGAAAATCGCCCCGGGACACCAAAACGGTGAGTAATAGTCCACTATACGGGTCAGAAATGGCTGAAACTGCGAGTGTTGATGACCGACACGTAAATGCACCCCGGGGTTCGTCAATCGTGGAAATCGCTCCGGGACCCAAAAACGGGAAGTAATAGCCCATGAAACGGGCCAGAACCGCCCAAAACGGCGAGTGATGAGGAACGACACATAAGCGCACCTTGTGGTACAGCAACCATGAAAATCACTCCGGGACCCGAAACCCAAAATCCAAAACCCTGAACATAATCCCTAATACTTTTTGCTACGGGCCAGAATCGGTCGAAACTGGGAGTTTTGATGCCGAACACGTAAATGCACCTCGGGGATAGTTAATCATGGAAATCGCTCCGGGACGCCAAAACAGTAAGTAATAGCCCATGAAACGGGCCAGAATAGGTCAAAACGACGAGTGTTGATGAACGACACGTAAGGGCACCCTGGGGTTCAGCAGCCATGAAAATCGTTTCGGGACCCCAAAACGGTGAGTAATACTCCATGATACGGGCCAGAATCGGCCAAAACTACGAGTGTTGCTGACCGACACGTAAACGCACCTCGGGGTTCATCAGTCATGAAAATCGCCCCGGGGCACCAAAACGGTGAGTAATAGTCCACTATACGGGTCAGAAATGGCTGAAACTGCGAGTGTTGATGACCGACACGTAAATGCACCCCGGGGTTCGTCAATCGTGGAAATCGCTCCGGGACCCAAAAACGGGAAGTAATAGCCCATGAAACGGACCAGAACCGCCCAAAACGGCGAGTGATGAGGAACGACACATAAGCGCACCTTGTGGTACAGCAACCATGAAAATCACTCCGTGACCCGAAACCCAAAATCCTAAACCCTAAACATAATCCCTAATACTTTTCGCTACGGGCCAGAATCGGTCGAAACTGGGAATTTTGATGTCGAACACGTAAATGCACCTCGGGGATCGTTAATCATGGAAATTGCTCCGGGACGCCAAAACATTAAGTAATAGCCCATGAAACGGGCCAGAATAGGTCCAAACGGCGAGTGTTGATGAACGTCACGTAAGGGCACCCTGGGGTTCAGCAGCCACGAAAATAGTTTCGGGACCCCAAAACGGTGAGTAATAGTGCACGATACGGGCCAGAATCGGCCAAAACTACGAGTGTTGACGACCGACACGTAAACGCACCTCGGGGTTCATCATTCATGAAAATCGCCCCGGGACACTAAAACGGTGAGTAATAGACCAATATACGGGTCAGAAATGGCTGAAACTGCGAGTGTTGATGACCGACACGTAAATGCACCCCTGGGTTCGTCAATCGTGGAAATTGCTCCGGGACCCAAAAACGGGATGTAATAGCCCATGAAACGGGCCAGAACCGCCCAAAACGGCAAATGATGAGGAACGACACATAAGCGCACCTTGTGGTACAACAACCATGAAAATCACTCCGGGACCAGAAACCCAAAATCCTAAACCCTTAACATAATCCCTAATACTTTTCGCTACGGGCCAGAATCGGTCGAAACTGGGAGTTTTGATGTCGAACACGTAAATGCACCTCGGGGATCATTAATCATGGAAATCGCTCCGGGATGCCAAAACAGTAAGTAATAGCCCATGAAACGGGCGAGAATAGGTCAAAACGGCGAGTGTTGATAAACGACACGTAAGGGCACCCTGGGGTTCAGCAGCCACGAAAATCGTTTCGGGACCCCAAAACGGTGAGTAATAGTCCACGGTACGGGCCAGAATCGGCCAAAACGACGAGTGTTGATGACCGACACGTAAATACACCTCGGGGTTCATCAGTCATGAAAATCGCCCCGGGACACCAAAACGGTGAGTAATAGTCCACTATACGGGTCAGAAATGGCTGAAACTACGAGTGTTGATGACCGACACGTAGATGCACCCCGGGGTTCGTCAATCGTGGAAATCGCTCCGGGACTCAAAAACGGGAAGTAATAGCCCATGAAACGGGCCAGAACTGCCCAAAACGGCGAGTGATGAGGAACGACACATAAGCGCACCTTGTGGTACAACAACCATGAAAATCACTTCGGGACCCGAAACCCAAAATCCTAAACCCTAAACATAATCCCTAATACTTTTCGCTACGGGCCAGAATCGGTCGAAACTGGGAGTTTTGATGTCGAACACGTAAATGCACCTCGGGGATCGTTAATCATGGAAATTGCTCCGGGACGCCAAAACAGTAAGTAAGAGCCAATGAAACGGGCCACAATAGGTCAAAACGGCGAGTGTTGATGAACGACACATAAGGGCACCCTGGGGTTCAGCAGCCACGTAAATCGTTTCGGGACCCCAAAACGGTAAGTAATAGTCCACGATATGGGCCAGAATCGGCCAAAACTACGAGTGTTGATGACCGACACGTAAACGCACCTCGGGGTTCATCAGTCATGAAAATCGCCCCGGGACACCAAAACGGTGAGTAATAGTCCACAATACGGGTCAGAAATGGCTGAAACTGCGAGTGTTGATGACCGACACGTAAATGCACCCCGGGGTTCGTCAATCGTGGAAATCGCTCCGGGACCCAAAAACGGGAAGTGATAGCCCATGAAACGGGCCAGAACCGCCGAAAACGGCGAGTGATGAGGAACGACACATAAGCGCACCTTGTGGTACAGCAACCATGAAAATCACTCCGGGACCCGAAACCCAAAATCCTAAACCCTGAACATAATCCCTAATACTTTTTGCTACGGGCCAGAATCGATCGAAAATGGGAGTTTTGATGCCGAACACGTAAATGCACCTCGGGGATCGTTAATCATGGAAATCGCTCCGGGACGCCAAAACAGTAATTAATAGCCCATGAAACGGGCCAGAATAGGTCAAAACGACGAGTGTTGATGAACGACACGTAAGGGCACCCTGGGGTTCAGCAGCCATGAAAATCGTTTCGGGACCCCAAAACGGTGAGTAATACTCCACGATACGGGCCAGAATCGGCCAAAACTACGAGTGTTGATGACCGACACGTAAATACACCTCGGGGTTCATCAGTCATGAAAATCGCCCCGGGACACCAAAACGGTGAGTAATAGTCCACTATACGGGTCAGAAATGGCTGAAACTACGAGTGTTGATGACTGACAAGTAGATGCACCCGGGGTTCGTTAATCGTGGAAATCGCTCCGGGACCCAAAAACGGGAAGTAATAGCCCATGAAACGGGCCAGAACTGCCCAAAACAGCGAGTGATGAGGAACGACACATAAGCGCACCTTGTGGTACAGCAACCATGAAAATCACTACGGGACCCGAAACCCAAAATCCTAAACCCTAAACATAATCCCTAATACTTTTCGCTACGGGCCAGAATCGGTCGAAACTAGGAGTTTTGATGTCGAACACGTAAATGCACCTCGGGGATCGTTAATCATGGAAATTGCTCCGGGATGCCAAAACAGTAAGTAATAGCCCATGAAACGGGCCACAATAGGTCAAAACGGCGAGTGTTGATGAACGACACGTAAGGGCACCCCGGGGTTCAGCAGCCACGTAAATCGTTTCGGGACCCCAAAACGGTGAGTAATAGTCCACGATACGGGCCAGAATCGGCCAAAACTACGAGTGTTGATGACAGACACGTAAACGCACCTCGGGGTTCATCAGTCATGGAAATCGCCCCGGGACACCAAAACGGTGAGTAATAGTCCACAATACGGGTCAGAAATGGCTGAAACTGCGAGTGTTGATGACCGACACGTAAATGCACCCCGGGGTTCGTCAATCGTGGAAATCGCTCCGGGACCCAAAAACGGGAAGTAATAGCCCATGAAACGGGCCAGAACCGCCCAAAACGGCGAGTGATGAGGAACGACACATAAGCGCACCTTGTGGTACAGCAACCATGAAAATCACTCCGGGACCCGAAACCCAAAATCCTAAACCCTGAACATAATCCCTAATACTTTTTGCTACGGGCCAGAATCGGTCGAAACTGGGAGTTTTGATGCCGAACACGTAAATGCACCTCAGGGATCGTTAATCATGGAAATCGCTCCGGGACGCCAAAACAGTAATTAATAGCCCATGAAACGGGCCAGAATAGGTCAAAACGACGAGTGTTGATGAACGACACGTAAGGGCACCCTGGGGTTCAGCAGCCATGAAAATCGTTTCGGGACCCCAAAACGGTGAGTAATACTCCACGATACGGGCCAGAATCGGTCAAAACTACGAGTGTTGATGACCGACACGTAAATACACCTCGGGGTTCATCAGTCATGAAAATCGCCCCGGGACACCAAAACGGTGAGTAATAGTCCACTATACGGGTCAGAAATGGCTGAAACTACGAGTGTTGATGACTGACAAGTAGATGCACCCGGGGTTCGTTAATCGTGGAAATCGCTCCGGGACCCAAAAA
>LR738712.1:1133239-1158804 GCA_902687465.1 Secale cereale
AAATCGCTCCGGGACCCAAAAACGGGAAGTAATAGCCCATGAAACGGGCCAGAACCGCCCAAAACGGCGAGTGATGAGGAACGACACATAAGCGCACCTTGTGGTACAACAACCATGAAAATCACTCCGGGACCCGAAACCGAAAATCCTAAACCCTGAACATAATTCCTAATACTTTTCGCTACTGGCCAGAATCGGTCGAAACTAGGAGTTTTGATGTCGAACACGTAAATGCACCTCGGGGATCATTAATCATGGAAATCGCTCCGGGATGCCAAAACAGTAAGTAATAGCCCATGAAACGGGCCAGAATAGGTCAAAACGGCGAGTGTTGATGAACGACACGTAAGGGCACCCTGGGGTTCAGCAGCCACGAAAATCATTTCGGGACCACAAAACGGTGAGTAATAGTCCACGATACGGGCCAGAATCGGCCGAAACTACGAGTGTTGATGACCGACACGTAAACGCACCTCGTGGTTCATCAGTCATGAAAATCGCCCCGGGACACCAAAACGGTGAGTAATAATCCAATATACGGGTCAGAAATGGCTGAAACTGCGAGTGTTGATGACCGACACGTAAATGCACCCCGGGGTTCGTCAATCGTGGAAATCGCTACGGGGCCAAAAAACGGGAAGTAATAGCCCATGAAACGGGCCAGAACCGCCCAAAACGGCGAGTGATGAGGAACGACACATAAGCGCACCTTGTGGTACAGCAACCATGAAAATCACTCCGGGACCCGAAACCCAAAATCCTAAACCCTGAACATAATCCCTAATACTTTTCGCTACGGGCCAGAATCGGTCGAAACTGGAAGTTTTGATGTCGAACACGTAAATGCACCTCGGGGATCGTTAATCATGGAAATCGCTACGGGCGGCCAAAACAGTAAGTAATAGCCCATGAAACGGGCCAGAATAGGTCCAAACGGCGAGTGTTGATGAACGACACCTAAGGACACCCTGGGGTTCAGCAGCCACGAAAATCGTTTCGGGACCCCAAAACGGTGAGTAGTAGTCCACGAAATGGGCCAGAATCGGCCAAAACTACGAGTGTTGATGACCGACACGTAAACGCACCTCGGGGTTCATCAGTCATGAAAATCGCCCCGGGACACCAAAACGATGAGTAATAGTCCTCTATACGGGTCAGAAATGGCTGACACTACGAGTGTTGATGACCGACACGTAAATGCACCCCCGGGTTCGTCAATCGTGGAAATCGATACGGGTCCCAAAAACGGGAAGTAATAGCCCATGAAACGGGCTAGAACTGCCCAAAACGGCGAGTGATGAGGAACGACACATAAGCGCACCTTGTGGTACAGCAACCATGAAAATCACTCCGGGACCCGAAACCGAAAATCCTAAACCCTGAACATAATCCCTAATACTTTTCGCTACGGGCCAGAATCGGTCGAAACTGGGAGTTTTGATGTCGAACACGTAAATGCACCTCGGGGATCATTAATCATGGAAATCGCTCCGGGATGCCAAAACAGTAAGTAATAGCCCATGAAACGGGCCAGAATAGGTCAAAACAGTGAGTGTTGATGAACGACACGTAAGGGCACCCTGGGGTTCAGCAGCCACGAAAATCGTTTCGGGACCCCAAAACGGTGAGTAATAGTCCACGATACGGGCCAGAATCGTCCAAAACTACGAGTGTTGATGACCGACACGTAAACGCACCTCGGGGTTCATCAGTCATGAAAATCGCCCCGGGACACCAAAACGGTGAGTAATAATCCACTATACGGGTCAGAAATGGCTGAAACTGCGAGTGTTGATGACCGACACGTAAATGCACCCCGGGGTTCGTCAATCGTGGAAATCGCTCCGGGACCCAAAAACGGGAAGTAATAGCCCATGAAACAGGCCAGAACCGCCCAAAACGGCGAGTGATGAGGAACGACACATAAGCGCACCTTGTGGTACAGCAACCATGAAAATCACTCCGGGACCCGAAACCGAAAATCCTAAACCTTGAACATAATCCCTAATACTTTTCGCTACGGGCCAGAATCGGTCGAAACTGTGAGTTTTGATGTCGAACACGTAAATGCACCTCGGGGATCATTAATCATGGAAATCGCTCCGGGATGCCAAAACAGTAAGTAATAGCCCATGAAACGGGACAGAATAGGTCAAAACGGCGAGTGTTGATGAACGACACGTAAGGGCACCCTGGGGTTCAGCAGCCACGAAAATCGTTTCGGGACCCCAAAACGGTGAGTAATAGTCCACGATACGGGCCAGAATCGGCCAAAACTACGAGTGTTGATGACCGACACGTAAACGCACCTCGGGGTTCATCAGTCATGAAAATCGCCCCGGGACACCAAAACGGTGAGTAATAATCCACTATACGGGTCAGAAATGGCTGAAACTGCGAGTGTTGATGACCGACACGTAAATGCACCCCGGGGTTCGTCAATCGTGGAAATCGCTACGGGTCCAAAAAATGGGAAGTAATAGCCCATGAAACGGGCCAGAACCGCCCAAAACGGCGAGTGATGAGGAACGACACATAAGCGCACCTTGTGCTACAGCAACCATGAAAATAACTCCGGGACCCGAAACCCAAAATCATAAACCCTGAACGTAATCCCTAATACTTTTAGCTACGGGCCAGAATCGGTCGAAATTGTGAGTTTTGATGTCGAACACGTAAATGCACCTCGGGGATCATTAATCATGGAAATCGCTCCGGGATGCCAAAACAGTAAGTAATAGCCCACAATACGGGCCAGAATCGGCCAAAACTACGAGTGTTGATGACCGACACGTAAACGCACCTCGGGGTTCATCAGTCATGAAAATCGCCCCGGGACACCAAAACGGTGAGTAATAATCCACTATACGGGTCAGAAATGGCTGAAACTGCGAGTGTTGATGACCGACACGTAAATGCACCCCGGGGTTCGTCAATCGTGGAAATCGCTACGGGTCCAAAAAATGGGAAGTAATAGCCCATGAAACGGGCCAGAACCGCCCAAAACGGCGAGTGATGAGGAACGACACATAAGCGCACCTTGTGGTACAGCAACCATGAAAATCACTCCGTGACCCGAAACCCAAAATCCTAAACCCTAAACATAATCCCTAATACTTTTCGCTACGGGCCAGAATCGGTCGAAACTGGGAGTTTCGATGTCGAACACGTAAATGCACCTCGGGGATCGTTAATCATGGAAATCGCTCCGGGAAGCCAAAACATTAAGTAAAAGCCCATGAAACGGGCCAGAATAGGTCCAAACGGCGAGTGTTGATGAACGTCACGTAAGGGCACCCTAGGGTTCAGCAGCCACGAAAATAGTTTCGGGACCCCAAAACGGTGAGTAATAGTCCACGATACGGGCCAGAATCGGCCAAAACTACGAGTGTTGATGACCGACACGTAAACGCACCTCGGGGTTCATCAGTCATGAAAATCGCCCCGGGACACCAAAACGGTGAGTAATAGACCACTATACGGGTCAGAAATGGCTGAAACTGCGAGTGTTCATGACCGACACGTAAATGCACCCCTGGGTTCGTCAATCGTGGAAATCGCTCCGGGACCCAAAAACGGGATGTAATAGCCCATGAAACGGGCCAGAACCGCCCAAAACGGCGAGTGATGAGGAACGACACATAAGCGCACCTTGTGGTACAGCAACCATGAAAATCACTCCGGGACCCGAAACCCAAAATCCTAAACCCTTAACATAATCGCTAATACTTTTCGCTACGGGCCAGAATCGGTCGAAACTGGGAGTTTTGATGTCGAACATGTAAATGCACCTCGGGGATCGTTAATCATGGAAATCGCTCCGGGACGCCAAAACAGTAAGTAATAGCCCATGAAACGGGCCAGAATAGGTCAAAACGGCGAATGTTGATGAACGACACGTTAGGACACCCTGGGGTTCAGCAGCCACGAAAATCGTTTCGGGACCCCAAAACGGTGAGTAATAGTCCACGATACGGGCCAGAATGGCCAAAACTATGAGTGTTGATGACCGACACGTAAACGCACCTCGGGGTTCATCAGTCATGAAAATCGCCCCGGGACACCAAAACGGTGAGTAATAGTCCACTATACGGGTCAGAAATGGCTGAAACTGCGAGTGTTGATGACCGACACGTAAATGCACCCCGGGGTTCGTCAATCGTGGAAATCGCTCCGGGACCCAAAAACGGGAAGTAATAGCCCATGAAACGGGCCAGAACCGCCCAAAACGGCGAGTGATGAGGAACGACACATAAGCGCACCTTGTGGTACAGCAACCATGAAAATCACTCCGGGACCCGAAACCCAAAATCCTAAACCCTGAACATAATCCCTAATACTTTTTGCTACGGGCCAGAATCGGTCGAAACTGGAAGTTTTGATGCCGAACACGTAAATGCACCTCGGGGATCGTTAATCATGGAAATCGCTCCGGGACGCCAAAACAGTAATTAATAGCCCATGAAACGGGCCAGAATAGGTCAAAACGACGAGTGTTGATGAACGACACGTAAGGGCACCCTGGGGTTCAGCAGCCATGAAAATCGTTTCGGGACCCCAAAACGGTGAGTAATACTCCACGATACGGGCCAGAATCGGCCAAAACTACGAGTGTTGATGACCGACACGTAAATACACCTCGGGGTTCATCAGTCATGAAAATCGCCCAGGGACACCAAAACGGTGAGTAATAGTCCACTATACGGGTCAGAAATGACTGAAACTACGAGTGTTGATGACTGACAAGTAGATGCACCCCGGGGTTCGTCAATCGTGGAAATCGCTCCGGGACCCAAAAACGGGAAGTAATAGCCCATGAAACGGGCCAGAACTGCCCAAAACGGCGAGTGATGAGGAACGACACATAAGCGCACCTTGTGGTACAACAACCATGAAAATCACTCCCGGACCCGAAACCCAAAATCCTAAACCCTAAACATAATCCCTAATACTTTTCGCTACGGGCCAGAATCGGTCGAAACTGGGAGTTTTGATGTCGAACACGTAAATGCACCTCGGGGATCATTAATCATGGAAATCGCTCTGGGACGCCAAAACAGTAATTAATAGCCCATGAAACGGGCCAGAATAGGTCAAAACGACGAGTGTTGATGAACGACACGTAAGGGCACCCTGGGGTTCAGCAGCCATGAAAATCGTTTCGGGACCCCAAAACGGTGAGTAATACTCCACGATACGGGCCAGAATCGGCCGAAACTACGAGTGTTGATGACCGACACGTAAACGCACCTCGTGGTTCATCAGTCATGAAAATCGCCCCGGGACACCAAAACGGTGAGTAATAATCCACTATAGGGGTCAGAAATGGCTGAAACTGCGAGTGTTGATGACCGACACGTAAATGCACCCCGGGGTTCGACAATCGTGGAAATCGCTACGGGACCAAAAAACGGGAAGTAATAGCCCATGAAACGGGCCAGAACCGCCCAAAACGGCGAGTGATGAGGAACGACACATAAGCGCACCTTGTGGTACAGCAACCATGAAAATCACTCCGGGACCCGAAACCCAAAATCCTAAACCCTGAACATAATCCCTAATACTTTTCGCTACGGGCCAGAATCGGTCGAAACTGGAAGTTTTGATGTCGAACACGTAAATGCACCTCGGGGATCGTTAATCATGGAAATCGCTCCGGGACGCCAAAACAGTAAGTAATAGCCCATGAAACGGGCCAGAATAGGTCCAAACGGCGAGTGTTGATGAACGACACGTAAGGACACCCTGGGGTTCAGCAGCCACGAAAATCGTTTCGGGACCCCAAAACGGTGAGTAGTAGTCCACGAAATGGGCCAGAATCGGCCAAAACTACGAGTGTTGATGACCGACACGTAAACGCACCTCGGGGTTCATCAGTCATGAAAATCGCCCCGGGACACCAAAACGGTGAGTAATAATCCACTATACGGGTCAGAAATGGCTGAAACTGCGAGTGTTGATGACCGACACGTAAATGCACCCCGGGGTTCGTCAATCGTGGAAATCGCTCCGGGACCCAAAAACGGGAAGTAATAGCCCATGAAACGGGCCAGAACCGCCCAAAACGGCGAGTGATGAGGAACGACACATAAGCGCACCTTGTGGTACAGCAACCATGAAAATCACTCCGGGACCCGAAACCGAAAATCCTAAACCCTGAACATAATCCCTAATACTTTTCGCTACGGGCCAGAATCGGTCGAAACTGTGAGTTTTGATGTCGAACACGTAAATGCACCTCGGGGATCATTAATCATGGAAATCGCTCCGGGATGCCAAAACAGTAAGTAATAGCCCACGATACGGGCCAGAATCGGCCAAAACTACGAGTGTTAATGACCGACACGTAAACGCACCTCGGGGTTCATCAGTCATGAAAATCGCCCCGGGACACCAAAACGGTGAGTAATAATCCACTATACGGGTCAGAAATGGCTGAAACTGCGAGTGTTGATGACCGACACGTAAATGCACCCCGGGGTTCGTCAATCGTGGAAATCGCTCCGGGACCCAAAAACGGGAAGTAATAGCCCATGAAACGGGCCAGAACCGCCCAAAACGGCGAGTGATGAGGAACGACATATAAGCGCACCTTGTGGTACAGCAACCATGAAAATCACTCCGGGACCCGAAACCGAAAATCCTAAACCCTGAACATAATCCCTAATACTTTTCGCTACGGGCCAGAATCGGTCGAAACTGGAAGTTTTGATGCCGAACACGTAAATGCACCTCGGGGATCGTTAATCATGGAAATCGCTCCGGGACTCCAAAACAGTAATTAATAGCCCATGAAACGGGCCAGAATAGGTCAAAACGACGAGTGTTGATGAACGACACGTAAGGGCACCCTGGGGTTCAGCAGCCATGAAAATTGTTTCGGGACCCCAAAACGGTGAGTAATACTCCACGATACGGGCCAGAATCGGCCAAAACTACGAGTGTTGATGACCGACACGTAAATACACCTCGGGGTTCATCAGTCATGAAAATCGCACAGGGACACCAAAACGGTGAGTAATAGTCTACTATACGGGTCAGAAATGGCTGAAACTACGAGTGTTGATGACTGACAAGTAGATGCACCCCGGGGTTCGTCAATCGTGGAAATCGCTCCGGGACCCAAAAACGGGAAGTAATAGCCCATGAAACGGGCCAGAACTGCCCAAAACGGCGAGTGATGAGGAACGACACATAAGCGCCCCTTGTGGTACAGCAACCATGAAAATCACTCCGGGACCAGAAACCCAAAATCCTAAACCCTGAACATAATCCCTAATACTTTTCGCTACGGGCCAGAATCGGTCGAAACTGGGAGTTTTGATGTCGAACACGTAAATGCACCTCGGGGATCGTTAATCATGGAAATCGCTCCGGGATGCCAAAACAGTAAGTAATAGCCCATGAAACGGGCCAGAATAGGTCCAAACGGCGAGTGTTGATGAACGACACGTAAGGACACCCTGGGGTTCAGCAGCCACGAAAATCGTTTCGGGACCCCAAAACGGTGAGTAATAGTCCACGATACGGGCCAGAATCGGCCAAAACTACGAGTGTTGATGACCGACACGTAAACGCACCTCGGGGTTCATCAGTCATGAAAATTGCTCCGGGACACCAAAACGGTGAGTAATAATCCACTATACGGGTCAGAAATGGCTGAAACTGCGAGTGTTGATGACCGACACGTAAATGCACCCCGGGGTTCGTCAATCGTGGAAATCGCCACGGGACCAAAAAACGGGAAGTAATAGCCCATGAAACGGGACAGACCCGCCCAAAACGGCGAGTGATGAGGAACGACACATAAGCGCACCTTGTGGTACAGCAACCATGAAAATCACTCCGGGACCCGAAACCCAAAATCCTAAACCCTGAACATAATCCCTAATACTTTTCGCTACGGGCCAGAATCGGTCGAAACTGGGAGTTTTGATGTCGAACACGTAAATGCACCTCGGGGATCATTAATCATGGAAATCGCTCCGGAACGCCAAAGCAATAAGTAATAGCCCATGAAACGGGCGAGAATAGGTCCAAACGGCGAGTGTTGATGAACGACACGTAAGGACACCCTGTGGTTCAGCAGCCACGAAAATCGTTTCGGGACCCCAAAACGGTGAGTAATAGTCCATGATACGGGCCAGAATCGGCCAAAACTACGAGTGTTGATGACCGACACGTAAGCGCACCTCGGGGTTCATCAGTCATGAAAATCGCCCCGGGACACCAAAACAGTGAGTAATAGTCCTCTATACGGGTCAGAAATGGCTGACACTACGAGTGTTGATGACCGACACGTAAATGCACCCCCGGGTTCATCAATCGTGGAAATCGCTCCGGAACCCAAAAACGGGAAGTAATAGCCCATGAAACGGGCCAGAACCGCCCAAAACGGCGAGTGATGAGGAACGACACATAAGCGCACCTTGTGGTACAGCAACCATGAAAATCACTCCGGGACCCGAAACTGAAAATCCTAAACCCTGAACATAATCCCTAATACTTTTCGCTACGGGCCAGAATCGGTCGAAACTGGGAGTTTTGATGTCGAACACGTAAATGCACCTCGTGGATCATTAATCATGGAAATCGCTCCGGGATGCCAAAACAGTAAGTAATAGCCCATGAAACAGGCCAGAATAGGTCAAAACGGTGAGTGTTGATGAACGACACGTAAGGGCACCCTGGGGTTCAGCAGCCACGAAAATCGTTTCGGGACCCCAAAACGGTGAGTAATAGTCCACGGTACGGGCCAGAATCGGCCAAAACTACAAGTGTTAATGACCGATACGTAAACGCACCTCGGGGTTCATCAGTCATGAAAATCGCCCCGGGACACCAAAACGGTGAGTAATAATCCACTATACGGGTCAGAAATGGCTGAAACTGCGAGTGTTGATGACCGACACGTAAATGCACCCCGGGGTTCGTCAATCATGGAAATCGCTCCGGGACCCAAAAACGGGAAGTAATAGCCCATGAAACGGGCCAGAACCGCCCAAAACGGCGAGTGATGAGGAACGACACATAAGCGCACCTTGTGGTACAGCAACCATGAAAATCACTCCGGGACCCGAAACCGAAAATCCTAAACCCTGAACATAATCCCTAATACTTTTCGCTACGGGCCAGAATCGGTCGAAACTGGGAGTTTTGATGTCGAACACGTAAATGCACCTCGGGGATCATTAATCATGGAAATCGCTCCGGGATGCCAAAACAGTAAGTAATACCCCATGAAACGGGCCAGAATAGGTCAAAACGGCGAGTGTTGATGAACGACACGTAAGGGCACCCTGGGGTTCAGCAGCCACGAAAATCGTTTCGGGACCCCAAAACGGTGAGTAATAGTCCACGATACGGGCCAGAATCGGCCAAAACTACGAGTGTTGATGACCGACACATAAACGCACCTCGGGGTTCATCAGTCATGAAAATCGCCCCGGGACACCAAAACGGTGACTAATAATCCACTATACGGGTCAGAAATGGCTGACACTACGAGTGTTGATGACCGACACGTAAATGCACCCCGGGGTTCGTCAATCGTGGAAATCGCTCCGGGACCCAAAAACGGGAAGTAATAGCCCCTGAAACGGGCCAGAACCGCCCAAAACGGCGAGTGATGAGGAACGACACATAAGCGCACCTTGTGGTACAGCAACCATGAAAATCACTCCGGGACCCGAAACTGAAAATCCTAAACCCTGAACATAATCCCTAATACTTTTCGCTACGGGCCAGAATCGGTCGAAACTGGGAGTTTTGATGTCGAACACGTAAATGCACCTCGGGGATCATTAATCATGGAAATCGCTCCGGGATGCCAAAACAGTAAGTAATAGCGCATGAAACGGGCCAGAATAGGTCAAAACGGCGAGTGTTGATGAACGACACGTAAGGGCACCCTGGGGTTCAGCAGCCACGAAAATCATTTCGGGACCCCAAAACGGTGAGTAATAGTCCACGATACGGGCCAGAATCGGCCAAAACTACGAGTGTTGATGACCGACACGTAAACGCACCTCGTGGTTCATCAGTCATGAAAATCGCCCCGGGACACCAAAACGGTGAGTAATAATCCAATATACGGGTCAGAAATGGCTGAAACTGCGAGTGTTGATGACCGACACGTAAATGCACCCCGGGGTTCGTCAATCGTGGAAATCGCCACGGGACCAAAAAACGGGAATTAATAGCCCATGAAACGGGCCAGAACCGCCCAAAACGGCGAGTGATGAGGAACGACACATAAGCGCACCTTGTGGTACAGCAACCATGAAAATCACTCCGGGACCCGAAACCCAAAATCCTAAACCCTGAACATAATCCCTAATACTTTTCGCTACGGGCCAGAATCGGTCGAAACTGGGAGTTTTGATGTCGAACACGTAAATGCACCTCGGGGATCATTAATCATGGAAATCGCTCCGGAACGCCAAAACAATAAGTAATAGCCCATCAAACGGGCGAGAATAGGTCCAAACGGCGAGTGTTGATGAACGACACGTAAGGACACCCTGCGGTTCAGCAGCCACGAAAATCGTTTCGGGACCCCAAAACGGTGATTAATAGTCCATGATACGGGCCAGAATCGGCCAAAACTACGAGTGTTGATGACCGACACGTAAGCGCACCTCGGGGTTCATCAGTCATGAAAATCGCCCCGGGACACCAAAACAGTGAGTAATAGTCCTCTATACGGGTCAGAAATGGCTGACACTACGAGTGTTGATGACCGACACGTAAATGCACCCCCGGGTTCATCAATCGTGGAAATCGCTCCGGAACCCAAAAACGGGAAGTAATAGCCCATGAAACGGGCCAGAACCGCCCAAAACGGCGAGTGATGAGGAACGACACATAAGCGCACCTTGTGGTACAGCAACCATGAAAATCACTCCGGGACCCGAAACCGAAAATCCTAAACCCTGAACATAATCCCTTATACTTTTCGCTACGGGCCAAAATCGGTCGAAACTGGGAGTTTTGATGTCGAACACGTAAATGCACCTCGGGGATCATTAATCATGGAAATCGCTCCGGGATGCCAAAACAGTAAGTAATAGCCCATGAAACAGGCCAGAATAGGTCAAAACGGTGAGTGTTGATGAACGACACGTAAGGGCACCCTGGGATTCAGCAGCCACGAAAATCATTTCGGGACCCCAAAACGGTGAGTAATAGTCCACGCTACGGGCCAGAATCGGCCAAAACTACAAGTGTTGATGACCGACACGTAAACGCACCTCGGGGTTCATCAGTCATGAAAATCGCCCCGGGACACCAAAACGGTGAGTAATAATCCACTATACGGGTCAGAAATGGCTGAAACTGCGAGTGTTGATGACCGACACGTAAATGCACCCCGGGGTTCGTCAATCATGGAAATCGCTCCGGGACCCAAAAACGGGAAGTAATAGCCCATGAAACGGGCCAGAACCGCCCAAAACGGCGAGTGATGAGGAACGACACATAAGCGCACCTTGTGGTACAGCAACCATGAAAATCACTCCGGGACCCGAAACCGAAAATCCTAAACCCTGAACATAATCCCTAATACTTTTCGCTACGGGCCAGAATCGGTCGAAACTGGGAGTTTTGATGTCGAACACGTAAATGCACCTCGGGGATCATTAATCATGGAAATCGCTCCGGGATGCCAATACAGTAAGTAATACCCCATGAAACGGGCCAGAATAGGTCAAAACGGCGAGTGTTGATGAACGACACGTAAGGGCACCCTGGGGTTCAGCAGCCACGAAAATCGTTTCGGGACCCCAAAACGGTGAGTAATAGTCCACGATACGGGCCAGAATCGGCCAAAACTACGAGTGTTGATGACCGACACATAAACGCACCTCGGGGTTCATCAGTCATGAAAATCGCCCCGGGACACCAAAACGGTGACCAATAATCCACTATACGGGTCAGAAATGGCTGAAACTGCGAGTGTTGATGACCGACACGTAAATGCACCCCGGGGTTCGTCAATCATGGAAATCGCTCCGGGACCCAAAAACGGGAAGTAATAGCCCATGAAACGGGCCAGAACCGCCCAAAACGGCGAGTGATGAGGAACGACACATAAGCGCACCTTGTGGTACAGCAACCATGAAAATCACTCCGGGACCCGAAACTGAAAATCCTAAACCCTGAACATAATCCCTAATACTTTTCGCTACGGGCCAGAATCGGTCGAAACTGGGAGTTTTTATGTCGAACACGTAAATGCACCTCGGGGATCATTAATCATGGAAATCGCTCCGGGATGCCAAAACAGTAAGTAATACCCCATGAAACGGGCCAGAATAGGTCAAAACGGCGAGTGTTGATGAACGACACGTAAGGGCACCCTGGGGTTCAGCAGCCACGAAAATAGTTTCGGGACCCCAAAACGGTGAGTAATAGTCCACGATACGGGCCAGAATCGGCCAAAACTACGAGTGTTGATGACCGACACATAAACGCACCTCGGGGTTCATCAGTCATGAAAATCGCCCCGGGACACCAAAACGGTGACTAATAATCCACTATACGGGTCAGAAATGGCTGACACTACGAGTGTTGATGACCGACACGTAAATGCACCCCGGGGTTCGTCAATCGTGGAAATCGCCACGGGACCAAAAAACGGGAATTAATAGCCCATGAAACGGGCCAGAACCGCCCAAAACGGCGAGTGATGAGGAACGACACATAAGCGCACCTTGTGGTACAGCAACCATGAAAATCACTACGGGACCCGAAACCCAAAATCCTAAACCCTGAACATAATCCCTAATACTTTTCGCTACGGGCCAGAATCGGTCGAAACTGGGAGTTTTGATGTCGAACACGTAAATGCACCTCGGGGATCATTAATCATGGAAATCGCTCCGGAACGCCAAAACAATAAGTAATAGCCCATGAAACGGGCGAGAATAGGTCCAAACGGCGAGTGTTGATGAACGACACGTAAGGACACCCTGCGGTTCAGCAGCCACGAAAATCGTTTCGGGACCCCAAAACGGTGAGTAATAGTCCATGATACGGGCCAGAATCGGCCAAAACTACGAGTGTTGATGACCGACACGTAAGCGCACCTCGGGGTTCATCAGTCATGAAAATCGCCCCGGGACACCAAAACAGTGAGTAATAGTCCTCTATACGGGTCAGAAATGGCTGACACTACGAGTGTTGATGACCGACACGTAAATGCACCCCCGGGTTCATCAATCGTGGAAATCGCTCCGGAACCCAAAAACGGGAAGTAATAGCCCATGAAACGGGCCAGAACCGCCCAAAACGGCGAGTGATGAGGAACGACACATAAGCGCACCTTGTGGTACAGCAACCATGAAAATCACTCCGGGACCCGAAACCGAAAATCCTAAACCCTGGACATAATCCCTAATACTTTTCGCTACGGGCCAGAATCGGTCGAAACTGGGAGTTTTGATGTCGAACACGTAAATGCACCTCGGGGATCATTAATCATGGAAATCGCTCCGGGATGCCAAAACAGTAAGTAATAGCCCATGAAACATGCCAGAATAGGTCAAAACGGTGAGTGTTGATGAACGACACGTAAGGGCACCCTGGGGTTCAGCAGCCACGAAAATCGTTTCGGGACCCCAAAACGGTGAGTAATAGTCCACGGTACGGGCCAGAATCGGCCAAAACTACAAGTGTTGATGACCGACACGTAAACGCACCTCGGGGTTCATCAGTCATGAAAATCGCCCCGGGACACCAAAACGGTGAGTAATAATCCACTATACGGGTCAGAAATGGCTGAAACTGCGATTGTTGATGACCGACACGTAAATGCACCCCGGGGTTCGTCAATCATGGAAATCGCTCCGGGACCCAAAAACGGGAAGTAATAGCCCATGAAACGGGCCAGAACCGCCCAAAACGGCGAGTGATGAGGAACGACACATAAGCGCACCTTGTGGTACAGCAACCATGAAAATCACTCCGGGACCCGAAACCGAAAATCCTAAACCCTGAACATAATCCCTAATACTTTTCGCTACGGGCCAGAATCGGTCGAAACTGGGAGTTTTGATGTCGAACACGTAAATGCACCTCGGGGATCATTAATCATGGAAATCGCTCCGGGATGCCAAAACAGTAAGTAATACCCCATGAAACGGGCCAGAATAGGTCAAAACGGCGAGTGTTGATGAACGACACGTAAGGGCACCCTGGGGTTCAGCAGCCACGAAAATCGTTTCGGGACCCCAAAACGGTGAGTAATAGTCCACGATACGGGCCAGAATCGGCCAAAACTACGAGTGTTGATGACCGACACATAAACGCACCTCGGGGTTCATCAGTCATGAAAATCGCCCCGGGACACCAAAACGGTGACTAATAATCCACTATACGGGTCAGAAATGGCTGACACTACGAGTGTTGATGACCGACACGTAAATGCACCCCGGGGTTCGTCAATCGTGGAAATCGCTCCGGGACCCAAAAACGGGAAGTAATAGCCCCTGAAACGGGCCAGAACCGCCCAAAACGGCGAGTGATGAGGAACGACACATAAGCGCACCTTGTGGTACAGCAACCATGAAAATCACTCCGGGACCCGAAACTGAAAATCCTAAACCCTGAACATAATCCCTAATACTTTTCGCTACGGGCCAGAATCGGTCGAAACTGGGAGTTTTGATGTCGAACACGTAAATGCACCTCGGGGATCATTAATCATGGAAATCGCTCCGGGATGCCAAAACAGTAAGTAATAGCGCATGAAACGGGCCAGAATAGGTCAAAACGGCGAGTGTTGATGAACGACACGTAAGGGCACCCTGGGGTTCAGCAGCCACGAAAATCATTTCGGGACCCCAAAACGGTGAGTAATAGTCCACGATACGGGCCAGAATCGGCCAAAACTACGAGTGTTGATGACCGACACGTAAACGCACCTCGTGGTTCATCAGTCATGAAAATCGCCCCGGGACACCAAAACGGTGAGTAATAATCCAATATACGGGTCAGAAATGGCTGAAACTGCGAGTGTTGATGACCGACACGTAAATGCACCCCGGGGTTCGTCAATCGTGGAAATCGCCACGGGACCAAAAAACGGGAATTAATAGCCCATGAAACGGGCCAGAACCGCCCAAAACGGCGAGTGATGAGGAACGACACATAAGCGCACCTTGTGGTACAGCAACCATGAAAATCACTCCGGGACCCGAAACCCAAAATCCTAAACCCTGAACATAATCCCTAATACTTTTCGCTACGGGCCAGAATCGGTCGAAACTGGGAGTTTTGATGTCGAACACGTAAATGCACCTCGGGGATCATTAATCATGGAAATCGCTCCGGAACGCCAAAACAATAAGTAATAGCCCATCAAACGGGCGAGAATAGGTCCAAACGGCGAGTGTTGATGAACGACACGTAAGGACACCCTGCGGTTCAGCAGCCACGAAAATCGTTTCGGGACCCCAAAACGGTGATTAATAGTCCATGATACGGGCCAGAATCGGCCAAAACTACGAGTGTTGATGACCGACACGTAAGCGCACCTCGGGGTTCATCAGTCATGAAAATCGCCCCGGGACACCAAAACAGTGAGTAATAGTCCTCTATACGGGTCAGAAATGGCTGACACTACGAGTGTTGATGACCGACACGTAAATGCACCCCCGGGTTCATCAATCGTGGAAATCGCTCCGGAACCCAAAAACGGGAAGTAATAGCCCATGAAACGGGCCAGAACCGCCCAAAACGGCGAGTGATGAGGAACGACACATAAGCGCACCTTGTGGTACAGCAACCATGAAAATCACTCCGGGACCCGAAACCGAAAATCCTAAACCCTGAACATAATCCCTTATACTTTTCGCTACGGGCCAAAATCGGTCGAAACTGGGAGTTTTGATGTCGAACACGTAAATGCACCTCGGGGATCATTAATCATGGAAATCGCTCCGGGATGCCAAAACAGTAAGTAATAGCCCATGAAACAGGCCAGAATAGGTCAAAACGGTGAGTGTTGATGAACGACACGTAAGGGCACCCTGGGATTCAGCAGCCACGAAAATCATTTCGGGACCCCAAAACGGTGAGTAATAGTCCACGCTACGGGCCAGAATCGGCCAAAACTACAAGTGTTGATGACCGACACGTAAACGCACCTCGGGGTTCATCAGTCATGAAAATCGCCCCGGGACACCAAAACGGTGAGTAATAATCCACTATACGGGTCAGAAATGGCTGAAACTGCGAGTGTTGATGACCGACACGTAAATGCACCCCGGGGTTCGTCAATCATGGAAATCGCTCCGGGACCCAAAAACGGGAAGTAATAGCCCATGAAACGGGCCAGAACCGCCCAAAACGGCGAGTGATGAGGAACGACACATAAGCGCACCTTGTGGTACAGCAACCATGAAAATCACTCCGGGACCCGAAACCGAAAATCCTAAACCCTGAACATAATCCCTAATACTTTTCGCTACGGGCCAGAATCGGTCGAAACTGGGAGTTTTGATGTCGAACACGTAAATGCACCTCGGGGATCATTAATCATGGAAATCGCTCCGGGATGCCAAAACAGTAAGTAATACCCCATGAAACGGGCCAGAATAGGTCAAAACGGCGAGTGTTGATGAACGACACGTAAGGGCACCCTGGGGTTCAGCAGCCACGAAAATCGTTTCGGGACCCCAAAACGGTGAGTAATAGTCCACGATACGGGCCAGAATCGGCCAGAACTACGAGTGTTGATGACCGACACATAAACGCACCTCGGGGTTCATCAGTCATGAAAATCGCCCCGGGACACCAAAACGGTGACTAATAATCCACTATACGGGTCAGAAATGGCTGACACTACGAGTGTTGATGACCGACACGTAAATGCACCCCGGGGTTCGTCAATCGTGGAAATCGCTCCGGGACCCAAAAACGGGAAGTAATAGCCCCTGAAACAGGCCAGAACCGCCCAAAACGGCGAGTGATGAGGAACGACACATAAGCGCACCTTGTGGTACAGCAACCATGAAAATCACTCCGGGACCCGAAACCGAAAATCCTAAACCCTGAACATAATCCCTAATACTTTTCGCTACGGGCCAGAATCGGTCGAAACTGGGAGTTTTGATGTCGAACACGTAAATGCACCTCGGGGATCATTAATCATGGAAATCGCTCCGGGATGCCAAAACAGTAAGTAATAGCGCATGAAACGGGCCAGAATAGGTCAAAACGGCGATTGTTGATGAACGACACGTAAGGGCACCCTGGGGTTCAGCAGCCACGAAAATCGTTTCGGGACCCCAAAACGGTGAGTAATAGTCCACGATACGGGCCAGAATCGGCCAAAACTACGAGTGTTGATGACCGACACGTAAACGCACCTCGTGGTTCATCAGTCATGAAAATTGCCCCGGGACACCAAAACGGTGAGTAATAATCCACTATACGGGTCAGAAATGGCTGAAACTGCGAGTGTTGATGACCGACACGTAAATGCACCCCGGGGTTCGTCAATCGTGGAAATCGCCACGGGACCAAAAAACGGGAATTAATAGCCCATGAAACGGGCCAGAACCGCCCAAAACGGCGAGTGATGAGGAACGACACATAAGCGCACCTTGTGGTACAGCAACCATGAAAATCACTCCGGGACCCGAAACCCAAAATCCTAAACCCTGAACATAATCCCTAATACTTTTCGCTACTGGCCAGAATCGGTCGAAACTGGGAGTTTTGATGTCGAACACGTAAATGCACCTCGGGGATCGTTAATCATGGAAATCGCTCCGGAACGCCAAAACAGTAAGTAATAGCCCATGAAACGGGCGAGAATAGGTCCAAACGGTGAGTGTTGATGAACGACACGTAAGGACACCCTGGGGTTCAGCAGCCACGAAAATCGTTTCGGGACCCCAAACGGTGAGTAGTAGTCCACGAAACGGGCCAGAATCGGCCAAAAGTACGAGTGTTGATGACCGACACGTAAACGCACCTCGGGGTTCATCAGTCATGAAAATCGCCCCGGGACACCAAAACGGTGAGTAATAGTCCTCTATACGGGTCAGAAATGGCTGACACTACGAGTGTTGATGACCGACACGTAAATGCACCCCCGGGTTCGTCAATCGTGGAAATCGCTCCGGGACCCAAAAACGGGAAGTAATAGCCCATGAAACGGGCCAGAACCGCCCAAAACGGCGAGTGATGAGGAACGACACATAAGCGGACCTTGTGGTACAGCAACCATGAAAATCACTCCGGGACCCGAAACCGAAAATCCTAAACCCTGAACATAATCCCTAATACTTTTCGCTACGGGCCAGAATTGGTCGAAACTGGGAGATTTGATGTTGAACACGTAAATGCACCTCGGCGATCATTAATCATGGAAATCGCTCCGGGATGCCAAAACAGTAAGTAATAGCCCATGAAACGGGCCAGAATAGGTCAAAACGGTGAGTGTTGATGAACGACACGTAAGGGCACCCTGGGGTTCAGCAGCCACGAAAATCGTTTCGGGACCCCAAAACGGTGAGTAATAGTCCACGATACGGGCCAGAATCGGCCAAAACTACGAGTGTTGATGAACGACACGTAAACGCACCTCGGGGTTCATCAGTCATGAAAATCGCCCCGGGACACCAAAACGGTGAGTAATAGTCCACGATACGGGCCAGAATCGGCCAAAACTACGAGTGTTGATGACCGACACGTAAATGCACCCCGGGGTTCGTCAATCGTGGAAATCGCTCCGGGACCCAAAAACGGGAAGTAATAGCCCCTGAAACGGGCCAGAACCGCCCAAAACGGCGAGTGATGAGGAACGACACATAAGCGCACCTTGTGGTACAGCAACCATGAAAATCACTCCGGGACCCGAAACCGAAAATCCTAAACCCTGAACATAATCCCTAATACTATTCGCTACGGGCCAGAGTTGGTCGAAACTGGGAGTTTTGATGTCGAACACGTAAATGCACCTCGGGGATCATTAATCATGGAAATCCCTCCGGGATGCCAAAACAGTAAGTAATAGCCCATGACACGGGCCAGAATAGCTCAAAACGGCGAGTGTTGATGAACGACACGTAAGGGCACCCTGGGGTTCAGCAGCCACGAAAATCGTTTCGGGACCCCAAAACGGTGAGTAATAGTCCACGATACGGGCCAGAATCGGCCAAAACTACGAGTGTTGATGACCGACACGTAAACGCACCTCGTGGTTCATCAGTCATGAAAATCGCCCCGGGACACCAAAACGGTGAGTAATAATCCACTATACGGGTCAGAAATGGCTGAAATTGCGAGTGTTGATGACCGACACGTAAATGC
The DNA here is from genome assembly GCA_902687465.1 of Secale cereale. NCBI lineage: Eukaryota > Viridiplantae > Streptophyta > Magnoliopsida > Poales > Poaceae > Secale > Secale cereale. Next base: position 1,152,563 of record LR738712.1, read on the forward strand.
ACCCCGGGGTTCGTCAATCGTGGAAATCGCCACGGGACCAAAAAACGGGAATTAATAGCCCATGAAACGGGCCAGAACCGCCCAAAACGGCGAGTGATGAGGAACGACACATAAGCGCACCTTGTGGTACAGCAACCATGAAAATCACTCCGGGACCCGAAACCCAAAATCCTAAACCCTGAACATAATCCCTAATACTTTTCGCTACGGGCCAGAATCGATCGAAACTGGGAGTTTTGATGTCGAACACGTAAATGCACCTCGGGGATCGTTAATCATGGAAATCACTCCGGAACGCCAAAACAGTAAGTAATAGCCCATGAAACGGGCGAGAATAGTTCCAAACGGTGAGTGTTGATGAACGACACGTAAGGACACCCTGGGGTTCAGCAGCCACGAAAATCGTTTCGGGACCCCAAACGGTGAGTAGTAGTCCACGAAACGGGCCAAAATCGGCCAAAACTACGAGTGTTGATGACCGACACGTAAACGCACCTCGGGGTACATCAGTCATGAAAATCGCCCCGGGACACCAAAACGGTGAGTAATAGTCCTCTATACGGGTCAGAAATGGCTGACACTACGAGTGTTGATGACCGACACGTAAATGCACCCCCGGGTTCGTCAATCGTGGAAATCGCTCCGGCACCCAAAAACGGGAAGTAATAGCCCATGAAACGGGCCAGAACCGCCCAAAACGGCGAGTGATGAGGAACGACACATAAGCGCACCTTGTGGTACAGTAACCATGAAAATCACTCCGGGACCCGAAACCGAAAATCCTAAACCCTGAACATAATCCCTAATACTTTTCGCTACGGGCCAGAATCGGTCGCAACTGGGAGTTTTGATGTCGAACACGTAAATGCACCTCGGCGATCATTAATCATGGAAATCGCTTCGGGATGCCAAAACAGTAAGTAATAGCCCATGAAACGGGCCAGAATAGGTCAAAACGGTGAGTGTTGATGAACGACACGTAAGGGCACCCTGGGGTTCAGCAGCCACGAAAATCGTTTCGGGACCCCAAAACGGTGAGTAATAGTCCACGATACGGGCCAGAATCGGCCAAAACTACGAGTGTTGATGACCGACACGTAAACGCACCTCGGGGTTCATCAGTCATGAAAATCGCCCCGGGACACAAAAACGGTGACTAATAATCCACTATACGGGTCAGAAATGGCTGACACTACGAGTGTTGATGACCGACACGTAAGTGCACCCCGGGGTTCGTCAATCGTGGAAATCGCTCCGGGACCCAAAAACGGGAAGTAATAGCCCCTGAAACGGGCCAGAACCGCCCAAAACGGCGAGTGATGAGGAACGACACATAAGCGCACCTTGTGGTACAGCAACCATAAAAATCACTCCGGGACCCGAAACCGAAAATCCTAAACCCTGAACATAATCCCTAATACTTTTCGCTACGGGCCAGAATCGGTCGAAACTGGGAGTTTTGATGTCGAACACGTAAATGCACCTCGGGGATCATTAATCATGGAAATCGCTCCGGGATGCCAAAACAGTAAGTAATAGCCCATGAAACGGGCCAGAATAGCTCAAAACGGCGAGTGTTGATGAACGACACGTAAGGGCACCCTGGGGTTCAGCAGCCACGAAAATCGTTTCGGGACCCCAAAACGGTGAGTAATAGTCCACGATACGGGCCAGAATCGGCCAAAACTACGAGTGTTGATGACCGACACGTAAACGCACCTCGTGTTTCATCAGTCATGAAAATCGCCCCGGGACACCAAAACGGTGAGTAATAATCCACTATACGGGTCAGAAATGGCTGAAACTGCGAGTGTTGATGACCGACACGTAAATGCACCCCGGGGTTCGTCAATCGTGGAAATCGCCACGGGACCAAAAAACGGGAATTAATAGCCCATGAAACGGGCCAGAACCGCCCAAAACGGCGAGTGATGAGGAACGACACATAAGCGCACCTTGTGGTACAGCAACCATGAAAATCACTCCGGGACCCGAAACCCAAAATCCTAAACCCTGAACATAATCCCTAATACTTTTCGCTACGGGCCAGAATCGGTCGAAACTCGGAGTTTTGATGTCGAACACGTAAATGCACCTCGGGGATCGTTAATCATGGAAATCGCTCCGGAACGCCAAAACAGTAAGTAATAGCCCATGAAACGGGCGAGAATAGGTCCAAACGGTGAGTGTTGATGAACGACACGTAAAGACACCCTGGGGTTCAGCAGCCACGAAAATCGTTTCGGGACCCCAAACGGTGAGTAGTAGTCCACGAAACGGGCCAAAATCAGCCAAAACTACGAGTGTTGATGACAGACACGTAAACGCACCTCGGGGTTCATCAGTCATGAAAATCGCCCCGGGACACCAAAACGGTGAGTAATAGTCCTCTATACGGGTCAGAAATGGCTGACACTACGAGTGTTGATGACCGACACGTAAATGCACCCCCGGTTTCGTCAATCGTGGAAATCGCTCCGGGACCCAAAAACGGGAAGTAATAGCCCATGAAACGGGCCAGAACCGCCCAAAACGGCGAGTGATGAGGAACGACACATAAGCGCACCTTGTGGTACAACAACCATGAAAATCACTCCGGGACCCGAAACCGAAAATCCTAAACCCTGAACATAATCCCTAATACTTTTCGCTACGGGCCAGAATCGGTCGAAACTGGGAGTTTTGATGTCGAACACGTAAATGCACCTCGGCGATCATTAATCATGAAAATCGCTCCGGGATGCCAAAACAGTAAGTAATAGCCCATGAAACGGGCCAGAATAGGTCAAAACGGTGAGTGTTGATGAACGACACGTAAGGGCACCCTGGGGTTCAGCAGCCACGAAAATCGTTTCGGGACCCCAAAACGGTGAGTAATAGTCCACGATACGGGCCAGAATCGGCCAAAACTACGAGTGTTGATGACCGACACGTAAACGCACCTCGGGGTTCATCAGTCATGAAAATCGCCCCGGGACACCAAAACGGTGACTAATAATCTACTATACGGGTCAGAAATGGCTGACACTACGAGTGTTGATGACCGACACGTAAATGCACCCCGGGGTTCGTCAATCGTGGAAATCGCTCCGGGACCCAAAAACGGGAAGTAATAGCCCCTGAAACGGGCCAGAACCGCCCAAAACGGCGAGTGATGAGGAACGACACATAAGCGCACCTTGTGGTACAGCAACCATAAAAATCACTCCGGGACCCGAAACCGAAAATCCTAAACCCTGAACATAATCCCTTATACTTTTCGCTACAGGCCAGAATCGGTCGAAACTGGGAGTTTTGATGTCGAACACGTAAATGCACCTCGGGGATCATTAATCATGGAAATCGCTCCGGGATGCCAAAACAGTAAGTAATAGCCCATGAAACGGGCCAGAATAGCTCAAAACGGCGAGTGTTGATGAACGACACGTAAGGGCACCCTGGGGTTCAGCAGCCACGAAAATCGTTTCGGGACCCCAAAACGGTGAGTAATAGTCCACGATACGGGCCAGAATCGGCCAAAACTACGAGTGTTGATGACCGACACGTAAACGCACCTCGGGGTTCATCAGTCATGAAAATCGCCCCGGGACACCAAAACGGTGAGTAATAATCCACTATATGGGTCAGAAATGGCTGAAACTGCGAGTGTTGATGACCGACACGTAAATGCACCCAGGGGTTCGTCAATCGTGGAAATCGCTCCGGGACCCGAAAACGGGAAGTAATAGCACATGAAACGGGCCAGAACCGCCCAAAACGGCGAGTGATGAGGAACGACACATAAGCGCACCTTGTGGTACAACAACCATGAAAATCACTCCGGGACCCGAAACCGAAAATCCTAAACCCTGAACATAATCCCTAATACTTTTCGCTACGGGCCAGAATCGGTCGAAACTGTGAGTTTTGATGTCGAACACGTAAATGCACCTCGGGGATCATTCATCATGGAAATCGCTCCGGGATGCCAAAACAGTAAGTAATAGCCCATGAAACGGGCCAGAATAGGTCAAAACGGTGAGTGTTGATGAACGACGCGTAAGGGCACCCTGTGGTTCAGCAGCCACGAAAATCGTTTCGGGACCCCAAAACGGTGAGTAATAGTCCACGATACGGGCCAGAATCGGCCAAAACTACGAGTGTTGATGACCGACACGTAAACGCACCTCGGGGTTCATCAGTCATGAAAATCGCCCCGGGACACCAAAACGGCGAGTAATAATCCACTATACGGGTCAGAAATGGATGAAACTGCGAGTGTTGATGACCGACACGTAAATGCACCCCTGGGTTCGTCAATCGTGGAAATCGCTCCGGGACCCAAAAACGGGAAGTAATAGCCCATGAAACGGGCCAGAACCGCCAAAAACGGCGAGTGATGAGGAATGACACATAAGCGCACCTTGTGGTACAGCAACCATGAAAATCACTCCGGGACCCGAAACCGAAAATCCTAAACCCTGAACATATTCCCTAATACTTTTCGCTACGGGCCAGAATCGGTCGAAACTGTGAGTTTTGATGTCGAACACGTAAATGCACCTCGGGGATCATTAATCATGGAAATCGCTCCGGGATGCCAAAACAGTAAGTAATAGCCCATGAAACGGGCCAGAATAGGTCAAAACGGCGAGTGTTGATGAACGACACGTAAGGGCACCCTGGGGTTCAGCAGCCACGAAAATCGTTTCGGGACCCCAAAACGGTGAGTAATAGTCCATGATACGGGCCAGAATCGGCCAAAAACTACGAGTGTTGATGACCGAGACGTAAACGCACCTCGGGGTTCATCAGTCATGAAAATCGCCCCGGGACACCAAAACGGTGAGTAATAATCCACTATACGGGTCAGAAATGGCTGAAACTGTGAGTGTTGATGACCGACACGTAAATGCACCACGGGGTTCGTCAATCGTGGAAATCGCTACGGGTCCAAAAAATGGGAAGTAATAGCCCATGAAACGGGCCAGAACCGCCCAAAACGGCGAGTGATGAGGAACGACACATAAGCGCACCTTGTGGTACAGCAACCATGAAAATCACTCCGGGACCCGAAACCCAAAATCCTAAACCCTGAACATAATCCCTAATACTTTTCGCTACGGGCCAGAATCGGTCGAAACTGGGAGTTTTGATGTCGAACACGTAAATGCACCTCGGGGATCGTTAATCATGGAAATCGCTCCGGAACACCAAAACAGTAAGTAATAGCCCATGAAACGGGCGAGAATAGGTCCAAACGGCGAGTGTTGATGAACGACACGTAAGGACACCCTGGGGTTCAGCAGCCACGAAAATCGTTTCGGGACCCCAAAACGGTGAGTAATAGTCCACAATACGGGCCAGAATCGGCCAAAACTACGAGTGTTGATGACCGACACGTAAACGCACCTCGGGGTTCATCAGTCATGAAAATCGCCCCGGGACACCAAAATGGTGAGTAATAGTCCTCTATACGGGTCAGAAATGGCTGACACTACGAGTGTTGATGACCGACACGTAAATGCACCCCCGGGTTCGTCAATCGTGGAAATCGCTCCGGTACCCGAAAACGGGAAGTAATAGCCCATGAAACGGGCCAGAACCGCCCAAAACGGCGAGTGATGAGGAACGACACATAAGCGCACCTTGTGGTACAGCAACCATGAAAATCACTCCGGGACCCGAAACCGAAAATCCTAAACCCTGAACATAATCCCTAATACTTTTCGCTACGGGCCAGAATCGGTCGAAACTGTGAGTTTTGAAGTCGAACACGTAAATGCACCTCGGGGATCATTAATCATGGAAATCGCTCCGGGATGCCAAAACAGTAAGTAATAGCCCATGAAACGGGCCAGAATAGGTCAAAACGGCGAGTGTTGATGAACGACACGTAAGGGCACCCTGGGGTTCAGCAACCACGAAAATCGTTTCGGGACCCCAAAACGGTGAGTAATAGTCCACGATACGGGCCAGAATCGGCCAAAACTACGAGTGTTGATGACCGACACGTAAACGCACCTCGGGGTTCATCAGTCATGAAAATCGCCCCGGGACACCAAAACGGTGAGTAATAATCCACTATACGGGTCAGAAATGGCTGAAACTGCGAGTGTTGATGACCGACACGTAAATGCACCCCGGGGTTCGTCAATCGTGGAAATCGCTACGGGTCCAAAAAATGGGAAGTAATAGCCCATGAAACGGGCCAGAACCGCCCAAAACGGCGAGTGATGAGGAACGACACATAAGCGCACCTT
>LR738712.1:1180448-1195950 GCA_902687465.1 Secale cereale
AGGGCACCCTGGGGTTCAGCAGCCACGAAAATCGTTTCGGGACCCCAAAACGGTGAGTAATTGTCCACGATACGGTCCAGAATCGGCAAAAACTACGAGTGTTGATGACCGACACGTAAACGCACCTCGGGGTTCATCAGTCATGAAAATCGCCCCGGGACACCAAAACGGTGAGTAATAGTCCACTATACGGGTCAGAAATGGCTGACACTACGAGTGTTGATGACCGACACGTAAATGCACCCCAGGGTTCACCAATCGTGGAAATTGCTCCGGGACCCAAAAACGTGAAGTAATAGCCCATGAAACGGGCCAGAACCGCCCAAAACGGCGAGTGATGAGGAACGACACATAAGCGCACCTTGTGGTACAGCAACCATGAAAATCACTCCGGGACCCGAAACCCAAAATCCTAAACCCTGAACATAATCCCTAATAATTTTCGCTACGGGCCATAATCGGTCAAAACTGAGAGTTTTGATGTCGAACACGTAAATACACCTCGGGGTTCGTTAATCATGGAAATCGCTCCGGGACGCCAAAACAGTAAGTAATAGCCCATGAAACGGGCCAGAATAGGTCAAAACGGCGAGTGTTGATGAACGACACGTAAGGACACCCTGGGGTTCAGCAGCCACGAAAATCGTTTCGGGACCCCAAAACGGTGAGTAATATTCCACGATACAGGCCAGAATCGGCCAAAACTACTAGTGTTGATGACCGACGTAAACGCACCTCGGGGTTCATCAGTCATGAAAATCGCCCCGGGACACCAAAACGGTGAGTAATAGTCCACTATACGGGTCAGAAATGGCTGACACTGCGAGTGTTGATGACCGACACGTAAATGCACCACGGGGTTCGTCAATCGTGGAAACCGCTCCGGGACCCTAAAACGGGAAGTAATAGCCCATGAAACGGGCCAGAACCGCCCAAAACGGCGAGTGATGAGGAACGACACATAAGCGCACCTTGTGGTACAGCAACCATGAAAATCACTCCGGGACCCGAAACCCAAAATCCTAAACCCTGAACATAATCCCTAATACTTTTCACTACGGGCCAGAATCGGTCGAAACTGGGAGTTTTGATGTCGAACACGTAAATGCACCTCGGGGATCGTTAATCATGGAAATCGCTCCGGGACGCCAAAACAGTATGTAATAGCCCATGAAACGGGCCAGAATAGGTCAAAACGGCGAGTGTTGATGAACGACACGTAAGGGCACCCTGGGGTTCAGCAGCCATGAAAATCGTTTTAGGACCCCAAAACGGTGAGTAATAGTCCACGATACGGGCCAGAATCAGCCAAAACTACGAGTGTTGATGACCGACACGTAAACGCACCTCGGGGTTCATCAGTCATGAAAATCGCCCCGGGACACCAAAACGGTGAGTAATAGTCCACTATACGGGTCAGAAATGGCTGACACTACGAGTGTTGATGACCGACATGTAAATGCACCCCCGGGGTTCGTCAATCGTGGAAATTGCTCCGGGACCCAAAAACGTGAAGTAATAGCCCATGAAACGGACCAGAACCGCCCAAAACGGCGAGTGATGAGGAACGACACATAAGCGCACCTTGTGCTACAGCAACCATGAAAATCACTCCGGGACCCGAAACCGAAAATCCTAAACCCTGAACATAATCCCTAATACTTTTCGCTACGGGCCATAATCGGTCGAAACTGGGAGTTTTGATGTCGAACACGTAAATGCACCTCAGGGACCGTTAATCATGGAAATCGGTCCGGGACGCCAAAACAGTAAGTAATAGCCCATGAAACGGGCCAGAATAGGTCAAAACGGCGAGTGTTGATGAACGACACGTAAGGGCACCCTGGGGTTCAGCAGCCACGAAAATCGTTTCGGGACCCCAAAACGGTGAGTAATAGTCCACGATACGGGCCAGAATCGGCCAAAACTACGAGTGTTGATGACCGACACGTAAACGCACCTCGGGGTTAATCAGTCATGAAAATCGCCCCGGGACACCAAAACGGTGAGTAATAGTCCACTATACGGGTCAGAAATGGCTGACACTACGAGTGTTGATGACCGACACGTAAATGCACCCCAGGGTTCACCAATCGTGGAAATTGCTCCGGGACCCAAAAACGTGAAGTAATAGCCCATGAAACGGGCCAGAACCGCCCAAAACGGCGAGTGATGAGGAACGACACATAAGCGCACCTTGTGGTACAGCAACCATGAAAATCACTCCGGGACCCGAAACCCAAAATCCTAAACCCTGAACATAATCCCTAATAATTTTCGCTACGGGCCATAATCGGTCGAAACTGAGAGTTTTGATGTCGAACACGTAAATACACCTCGGGGTTCGTTAATCATGGAAATCGCTCCGGGACGCCAAAACAGTAAGTAATAGCCCATGAAACGGGCCAGAATAGGTCAAAACGGCGAGTGTTGATGAACGACACGTAAGGACACCCTGGGGTTCAGCAGCCACGAAAATCGTTTCGGGACCCCAAAACGGTGAGTAATATTCCACGATACAGGCCAGAATCGGCCAAAACTACTAGTGTTGATGACCGACGTAAACGCACCTCGGGGTTCATCAGTCATGAAAATCGCCCCGGAACACCAAAACGGTGAGTAATAGTCCACTATACGGGTCAGAAATGGCTGACACTGCGAGTGTTGATGACCGACACGTAAATGCACCACGGGGTTCGTCAATCGTGGAAACCGCTCCGGGACCCTAAAACGGGAAGTAATAGCCCATGAAACGGGCCAGAACCGCCCAAAACGGCGAGTGATGAGGAACGACACATAAGCGCACCTTGTGGTACAGCAACCATGAAAATCACTCCGGGACCCGAAACCCAAAATCCTAAACCCTGAACATAATCCCTAATACTTTTCACTACGGGCCAGAATCGGTCGAAACTGGGAGTTTTGATGTCGAACACGTAAATGCACCTCGGGGATCGTTAATCATGGAAATCGCTCCAGGACGCCAAAACAGTATGTAATAGCCCATGAAACGGGCCAGAATAGGTCAAAACGGCGAGTGTTGATGAACGACACGTAAGGGCACCCTGGGGTTCAGCAGCCATGAAAATCGTTTTAGGACCCCAAAACGGTGAGTAATAGTCCATGATACGGGCCAGAATCAGCCAAAACTATGAGTGTTGATGACCGACACGTAAACGCACCTCGGGGTTCATCAGTCATGAAAATCGCCCCGGGACACCAAAACGGTGAGTAATAGTCCACTATACGGGTCAGAAATGGCTGAAACTACGAGTGTTGATGACCGACATGTAAATGCACCCCCGGGGTTCGTCAATCGTGGAAATCGCTCCGGGACCCCAAAACGGGAAGTAATAGCCCATGAAACGGGCCAGAACCGCCCAAAACGGCGAGTGATGAGGAACGACACATAAGCGCACCTTGTGCTACAGCAACCATGAAAATCACTCCGGGACCCGAAACCGAAAATCCTAAACCCTGAACATAATCCCTAATACTTTTCGCTACGGGTCAGAATCGGTCGAAACTGGGAGTTTTGATGTCGAACACGTAAATGCACCTCAGGGACCGTTAATCATGGAAATCGCTCCGGGACGCCAAAACAGTAAGTAATAGCCCATGAAACGGGCCAGAATAGGTCAAAACGGCGAGTGTTGATGAACGACACGTAAGGGCACCCTGGGGTTCAGCAGCCACGAAAATCGTTTCGGGACCCCAAAACGGTGAGTAATAGTCCACGATACGGGCCAGAATCGGCCAAAACTACGAGTGTTGATGACCGACACGTAAACGCACCTCGGGGTTCATCAGTCATGAAAATCGCCCCGGGACACCAAAACGGTGAGTAATAGTCCACTATACGGGTCAGAAATGGCTGAAACTGCGAGTGTTGATGACCGACACGTAAATGAACCCCGGGGTTCGTCAAACGTGGAAATCGCTCCGGGACCCAAAAACGGGAAGTAATAGCCCATGAAACGGGCCAGAACCGCCCAAAACGGCGAGTGATGAGGAATGACACATAAGCGCACCTTGTGGTACAGCAACCATGAAAATCACTACGGGACCCGAAACCCAAAATCCTAAACCCTGAACATAATCCCTAATACTTTTCGCTACGGGCCATAATCGGTCGAAACTGGAAGTTTTGATGTCGAACATGTAAATGCACCTTGGGGATCGTTAATCATGGAAATCGCACCGGGACGCCAAAACAGTAAGTAATAGCCCATGAAACGGGCCAGAATAGGTCAAAACGGCGAGTGTTGATGAACGACACGTAAGGACACCCTGGGGTTCAGCAGCCACGAAAATCGTTTCGGGACCACAACACGGTGCGTAATAGTCCATGATACGGGCCAGAATCGGCCAAAACTACAAGTGTTGATGACCGACGTAAACGCACCTCGGGGTTCATCAGTCATGAAAATCGCCCTAGGACACTAAAACGGTGAGTAATAGTCCACTATACGGGTCAGAAATGGCTGAAACTACGAGTGTTGATGACCGACACGTAAATGCACCCCGGGGTTCGTCAATCGTGGAAATCGCTCTGGGACCAAAAAACGGGAAGTAATAGCCCATGAAACGGGCCAGAACCGCCCAAAATGGGGAGTGATGAGGAACGACACATAAGCGCACCTTGTGGTACAGCAACCATGAAAATCACTCCGGGACCCGAAACCCAAAAGCCTAAACCCTAAACATAATCTCTAATAGTCTTCGATACGGGCCAGAATTGGCCGAAACAAGGAATTTTGATGTCGAACACGTAAATGCACCTCGGGGATCGTTAATCATGGAAATCGCTCCGGGACCCCAAAACAGTAAGTAATAGACCATGAAACAGGCCAAAATAGGCCAAAACGGCGAGTGATGAGGAACCACACATAAGCACACCTTGTGGTACAGCAACCTTGAAAATCACTCCGGGACCCGAAACCTAAAACCCTAAACCCTAAACATAATCCCTAATACTTTTCGCTACGGGCCAGAATCGGTCGAAACTGGGAGTTTTGATGTCGAACACGTAAATGCACCTCGGGGATCGTTAATCATGGAAATCGCTCCGGGACCCCAAAACAGTAAGTAATAGCCCATGAAACGGGCCAGAATAGGTCAAAACGGCGAGTGTTGATGAACGACACATATGGGCACCCTGGGGTTCAGCAGCCACGAAAATCGTTTCGGGACCCCAAAACGGTGAGTAATTGTCCACGATACGGGCCAGAATCGACCAAAACTACGTGTGTTGATGACCGACACGTAAACGCACCTCGGGGTTCATCAGTCATGAAAATCGCCCCGGGACAGCAAAACGGTGAGTAGTAGTCCACTATACGGGTCAGAAATGGCTGACACTACGAGTGTTGATGACCGACACGTAAATGCACCCCGGGGTTCATCAATCGTGGAAATCGCTCCGGGACCCAAAAACGGGAAGTAATAGCCCATGAAACGGGCCAGAACCGCCCAAAACGGCGAGTGATGAGGAACGACACATAAGCGCACCTTGTGGTACAGCAACCATGAAAATCACTCCGGGACCCGAAACCCAAAATCCTAAACCCTGAACATAATCCCTAATACTTTTCGCTACGGGCCAGAATCAGTCAAAACTGGGAGTTTTGATGTCGAACACGTAAATGCACCTCGGGGATCGTTAATCATGGAAATCGCTCCGGGACGCCAAAACAGTAAGTAATAGCCCATGAAACGGGCCAGAATAGGTCAAAACGGCGAGTGTTGATGAACGACACGTAAGGACACCCTGGGGTTCAGCAGCCACGAAAACCGTTTCGGGACCCCAAAACGGTGAGTAATAGTCCACGATACGGGCCAGAATCGGCCAAAACTACGAGTGTTGATGACCGACGTAAACGCACCTCGGGGTTCATCAGTCATGAAAATCGCCCCGGGACACCAAAACGGTGAGTAATAGTCCACTATACGGGTCAGAAATGGCTGAAACTACGAGTGTTGATGACCGACACGTAAATGCACCCCGGGGTTCGTCAATCGTGGAAATCGCTCCGGGACCCAAAAACGGGAAGTAATAGCCCATGAAACGGGCCAGAACCGCCCAAAACAGCGAGTGATGAGGAACGACACATAAGCGCACCTTGTGGTACAGCAACCATGAAAATCACTCCGGGACCCGAAACCCAAAACCCTAAACCCTAAACATAATCCCTAATAGTCTTCGATACGGGCCAGAATCGGCCGAAACTAGGAATTTTGATGTCGAACACGTAAATGCACCTCGGGGATCGTTAATCATGGAAATCGCTCCGGGACCCCAAAACAGTAAGTAATAGACCATGAAACAGGCCAAAATAGGCCAAAACGGCGAGTGATGAGGAACGACACATAAGCGCACCTTGTGGTACAGCAACCTTGAAAATCACTCCGGGACCCGAAACCCAAAACCCTAAACCCTAAACATAATCCCTAATACTTTTCGCTACGGGCCAGAATAGGTCGAAACTGGGAGTTATGATGTCGAACACGTAAATGCACCTCGGGGATCGTTAATCATGGAAATCGCTCCGGGACACCAAAACAGTAAGTAATAGCCCATGAAACGGGCCAGAATAGGTCAAAACGTCGAGTGTTGATGAACGACACGTAAGGGCACCCTGGGGTTCAGCAGCCACGAAAATCGTTTCGGGACCCCAAAACGGTGAGTAATTGTCCACGATACGGGCCAGAATCGGCCAAAACTACGAGTGTTGATGACCGACACGTAAACGCACCTAGAGGTTCATCAGTCATGAAAATCGCCCCAGGACAGCAAAACGGTGAGTAATAGTCCACTATACGGGTCAGAAATGGCTGACACTACGAGTGTTGATGACTGACACGTAAATGCACCCCGGGGTTCATCAATCGTGGAAATCGCTCCGGGACCCAAAAACGGGAAGTAATATCCCATGAAACGGGCCAGAACCGCCCAAAAAGGCGAGTGATGAGGAACGACACATAAGCGCACCTTGTGGTACAGCAACCATGAAAATCACTCCGGGACCCGAAACCCAAAATCCTAAACCCTGAACATAATCCCTAATACTTTTCGCTACGGGCCAGAATCAGTCGAAACTGGGAGTTTTGATGTCGAACACGTAAATGCACCTCGGGGATCGTTAATCATGGAAATTGCTCCGGGACGCCAAAACAGTAAGTAATAGCCCATGAAACGGGCCAGAATAGGTCAAAACGGCGAGTGTTGATGAACGACACGTAAGGGCACCCTGGGGTTCAGCAGCAACGAAAATCGTTTCGGGACCCCAAAACGGTGAGTAATAGTCCACGATACGGGCCAGAATCGGCCAAAACTACGAGTGTTGATGACCGACACGTAAACGCACCTCGGGGTTCATCAATCATGAAAATCGCCCCGGGACACCAAAACGGTGAGTAATAGTCCACTATACGGGTCAGACATGGCTGACACTACGAGTGTTGATGACCGACACGTAAATGCACCCCGGGGTTCATCAATCGTGGAAATCGCTCCGGGACCCAAAAACGGGAAGTAATAGCCCATGAAACAGGCCAGAACCGCCCAAAACGGCGAGTGATGAGGAACGACACATAAGCGCACCTTGTGGTACAGCAACCATGAAAATCACTCCGGGACCCGAAACCCAAAATCCTAAACCATGAACATAATCCCTAATACTTTTCGCTACGAGCCAGAGTCGGTCGAAACTGGGAGTTTTGATGTCGAACACGTAAATGCACCTCGGGGATCGTTAATCATGGAAATCGCTCCGGGTCGCCAAAACAGTAAGTAATAGCCCATGAAACGGGCCAGAATAGGTCAAAACGGCGAGTGTTGATGAACGACACGTAAGGGCACCCTGGGGTTCAGCAGCCACGAAAATCGTTTCGGGACCCCAAAACGGTGAGTAATAGTCCACGATACGGGCCAGAATCGACCAAAACTACGAGTGTTGATGACCGACGTAAACGCACCTCGGGGTTCATCAGTCATGAAAATCGCCCCGGGACACCAAAACGGTGAGTAATAGTCCACTATACGGGTCAGAAATGGCTGACACTACAAGTGTTGATGACTGACACGTAAATGCACCCCGGGGTTCATCAATCATGGAAATCGCTCCGGGACACAAAAGCGGGAAGTAATAGCCCATGAAACGGGCCAGAACCGCCCAAAACGGCGAGTGATGAGGAACGACACATAAGCGCACCTTGTGGTACAGCAACCATGAAAATCACTCCAGGACCCGAAACCCAAAATCCTAAACCCTGAACATAATCCCTAATACTTGTCGCTACGGGCCAGAATCGGTCGAAATTGGGAGTTTTGATGTCGAACACGTAAATGCACCTCGGGGATCGTTAATCATGGAAATAGCTCCGGGACGCCAAAACAGTAAGTAATAGCCCATAAAACGGGCCAGAATAGGTCAAAATGGCGAGTGTTGATGAACGACACGTAAGGGCACCCTGGGGTTCAGCAGCCACGAAAATCGTTTCGGGACCCCAAAACGGTGAGTAATAGTCCACGATACGGGCCAGAATCGGCCAAAACTACGAGTGTTGATGACCGACACGTAAACGCACCTCGGGGTTCATCAGTCATGAAAATCGACCCGGGACACCAAAACGGTGAGTAATAGACCACTATACGGGTCAGAAATGGCTGAAACTACGAGTGTTGATGACCGACACGTAAATGCACCCCGGGGTTCGTCAATCGTGGAAATCGCTCCGGGACCCAAAAACGGGAAGTAATAGCCCATGAAACGGGCCAGAACCGCCCAAAACTGCGAGTGATGAGGAACGACACATAGGCGCACCTTGTGGTACAGCAACCATGAAAATCACTCCGGGACCCGAAACCGAAAATCCTATACCCTGAACATAATCCCTAATACTTTTCTCTACGGGTCAAAATCGGTCGAAACTGGGAGTTTTGATGTCGAACACGTAAATGCACCTCGGGGATCGTTAATCATGGAAATCGCTCCGGGACGCCAAAACAGTAAGTAATAGCCCATGAAACGGGCCAGAATAGGTCAAAACGGCGAGTGTTGATGAACGACACGTAAGGGCACCCTGGGGTTCAGCAGCCACGAAAATCGTTTCGGGACCCCAAAACGGTGAGTAATAGTCCACGATACGGGCCAGAATCGGCCAAAACTACGAGTGTTGATGACCGACACGTAAACACACCTCGGGGTTCATCAGTCATGAAAATCGCCCCGGGACACCAAAACGGTGAGTAATAGTCCACTATACGGGTCAGAAATGGCTGAAACTGCGAGTGTTGATGACCGACACGTAAATGCACCCCGGGGTTCGTCAATCGTGGAAATCGCTCCGGGACCCAAAAACAGGAAGTAATAGCCCATGAAACGGGACAGAACCGCCCAAAACTGCGAGTGATGAGGAACGACACATAAGCGCACCTTGTGGTACAGCAACCATGAAAATCACTCCGGGACCCGAAACCGAAAATCCTATACCCTGAACATAATCCCTAATACTTTTCGCTACGGGTCAGAATCGGTCGAAACTGGGAGTTTTGATGTCGAACACGTAAATGCACCTCGGGGATCGTTAATCATGGAAATCGCTCCGGGACGCTAAAACAGTAAGTAATAGCCCATGAAACGGGCCAGAATAGGTCAAAACGGTGAGTGTTGATGAACGACACGTAAGGGCACCCTGGGGTTCAGCAGCCACGAAAATTGTTTCGGGACCCCAAAACGGTGAGTAATAGTCCACGATACGGGCCAGAATCGGCCAAAACTACGAGTGTTGATGACCGACACGTAAACGCACCTCGGGGTTCATCAGTCATGAAAATCGCCCCGGGACACCAAAACGGTGAGTAATAGTCCACTATACGGGTCAGAAATGGCTGAAACTGCGAGTGTTGATGACCGACATGTAAATGCACCCCGGGGTTCGTCAATCGTGGAAATCGCTCCGGGACCCAAAAACAGGAAGTAATAGCCCATGAAACGGGCCAGAACCGCCCAAAACGGCGAGTGATGAGGAACGACACATAAGCGCACCTTGTGGTACAGCAACCATGAAAATCACTCCGGGACCCGAAACCCAAAATCCTAAACCCTGAACATAATCCCTAATACTTTTCGCTACGGGCCAGAATCGGTCGAAACTAGGAGTTTTGATGTCGAACACGTAAATGCACCTCGGGGATCGTTAATCATGGAAATCGCTCCGGGACGCCAAAACAGGAAGTAATAGCCCATGAAACGGGCCAGAATAGGTCAAAACGGCGAGTGTTGATGGACGACATGTAAGGGCACCCTGGGGTTCAGCAGCCACAAAAATCGTTTCGGGACCCCAAAACGGTGAGTAATAGTCCACGATACGGGCCAGAATCGGCCAAAACTACGAGTGTTGATGACCGACGTAAACGCACATCGGGGTTCATCAGTCATGAAAATCGCCCCGGGACACCAAAACGGTGAGTAATAGTCCACTATACGGGTCAGAAATGGCTGACACTACGAGTGTTGATGACCGACACGTAAATGCACCCCGGGGTTCATCAATCGTGGAAATCGCTCCGGGACACAAAAGCGGGACGTAATAGCCCATGAAACGGGCGAGAACCGCCCAAAACGGCGAGTGATGAGGAACGACACATAAGCGCACCTTGTGGTACAGCAACCATGAAAATCAATCCAGGACCCGAAACCCAAAATCCTAAACCCTGAACATAATCCCTAATACTTGTCGCTACGGGCCAGAATCGGTCGAAACTGGGAGTTTTGATGTCGAACACGTAAATGCACCTCGGGGATCGTTAATCATGGAAATAGCTCCGGGACGCCAAAACAGTAAGTAATAGCCTATGAAACGGGCCAGAATAGGTCAAAATGGCGAGTGTTGATGAACGACACGTAAGGGCACCCTGGGGTTCAGCAGCCACGAAAATCGTTTCGGGACCCCAAAACGGTGAGTAATAGTCCACGATACGGGCCAGAATCGGCCGAAACTACGAGTGTTGATGATCGACACGTAAACGCACCTCGGGGTTCATCAGTCATGAAAATCGACCCGGGACACCAAAACGGTGAGTAATAGTCCACTATACGGGTCAGAAATGGCTGAAACTACGAGTGTTGATGACCGACACGTAAATGCACCCCGGGGTTCGTCAATCGTGGAAATCGCTCCGGGACCCAAAAACGGGATGTAATAGCCCATGAAACGGGCCAGAACCGCCCAAGACTGCGAGTGATGAGGAACGACACATAAGCGCACCTTGTGGTACAGCAACCATGAAAATCACTCCGGGACCCGAAACCGAAAATCCTATACCCTGAACATAATCACTAATACTTTTCGCTACGGGTCAGAATCGGTCGAAACTGGGAGTTTTGATGTCGAACACGTAAATGCACCTCGGGGATCATTAATCATGGAAATCGCTTCGGGACGCCAAAACAGTAAGTAATAGCCCATGAAACGGGCCAGAATAGGTCAAAACGGCGAGTGTTGATGAACGACACGTAAGGGCACCCTGGGGTTCAGCAGCCACGAAAACCGATTCGGGACCCCAAAACGGTGAGTAATTGTCCACGATACGGGCCAGAATCGGCCAAAACTACGAGTGTCGATGACAGACACGTAAACGCACCTCGGGGTTCATCAGTCATGAAAATCGCCCCGGGACACCAAAACGGTGAGTAATAGTCCACTATACGGGTCAGAAATGGCTGAAACTGCGAGTGTTGATGACCGACACGTAAATGCACCCCGGGGTTCGTCAATCGTGGAAATCGCTTCGGGACCCAAAAACAGGAAGTAATAGCCCATGAAACGGGCCAGAACCGCCCAAAACGGCGAGTATTGAGGAACGACACATAAGCGCACCTTGTGGTACAGCAACCATGAAAATCACTCCGGGACCCGAAACCGAAAATCCTATACCCTGAACATAATCCCTAATACTTTTCGCTACGGGTCAGAATCGGTCGAAACTGGGAGTTTTGATGTCGAACACGTAAATGCACCTCGGGGATCGTTAATCATGGAAATCGCTCCGGGACGCTAAAACAGTAAGTAATAGCCCATGAAACGGGCCAGAATAGGTCAAAACGGTGAGTGTTGATGAACGACACGTAAGGGCACCCTGGGGTTCAGCAGCCACTAAAATCGTTTCGGGACCCCAAAACGGTGAGTAATAGTCCACGATACGGGCCAGAATCGGCCAAAACTACGAGTGTTGATGACCGACACGTAAACGCACCTCGGGGTTCATCTGTCATGAAAATCGCCCCGGGACAGCAAAACGGTGAGTAATAGTCCACTATACGGGTCTGAAATGGCTGAAACTGCGAGTGTTGATGACCGACATGTAAATGCACCCCGGGGTTCGTCAATCGTGGAAATCACTCCGGGACCCAAAAACAGGAAGTAATAGCCCATGAAACGGGCCAGAACAGCCCAAAACGGCGAGTGATGAGGAACGACACATAAGCGCACCTTGTGGTACAGCAACCATGAAAATCACTCCGGGACCCGAAACCCAAAATCCTAAACCCTGAACATAATCCCTAATACTTTTCGCTACGGGCCAGAATCGGTCGAAACTGGGAGTTTTGATGTCGAACATGTAAATGCACCTCGGGGATCGTTAATCATGGAAATCGCTCCGGGACGCCAAAACAGTAAGTAATAGCTCATGAAACGGGCCAGAATAGGTCAAAAGGGCGAGTGTTGATGAAGGACACGTAAGGGCACCCTGGGGTTCAGCAGCCACGAAATTCGTTTCGGGACCCCAAAACGGTGAGTAATAGTCCACGGTACGGGCCAGAATCGGCCAAAACTACGAGTGTTGATGACCGACGTAAACGCACCTCGGGGTTCATCAGTCATGAAAATCGCCCCGGGACACCTAAACGGTGAGTAATAGTCCACTATACGGGTCTGAAATGGCTGACACTACGAGTCTTGATGACCGACACGTAAATGCATCCCGGGGTTCATCAATCGTGGAAATCGCTCCGGGACCCAAAAACGGGAAGTAATAGCCCTTGAAACGGGCCAGAACAGCCCAAAACGGCGAGTGATGAGGAACGACACATAAGCGCACCTTGTGGTACAGCAACCATGAAAATCACTCCGGGACCCGAAACCCAAAATCCTAAACCCTGAACATAATCCCTAATACTTTTCGCTACGGGCCAGAATCGGTCGAAACTGGGAGTTTTGATGTCGAACACATAAATGCACCTCGGGGATCGTCAATCATGGAAATCGCTCCGGGACGCCAAAACAGTAAGTAATAGCCCATGAAACGGGCCAGAATAGGTCAAAACGGCGAGTGTTGATGGACGACACGTAAGGGCACCCTGGGGTTCAGCAGCCACAAAAATCGTTTCGGGACCCCAAAACGGTGAGTAATAGTCCACGATACGGGCCAGAATCGGCCAAAACTATGAGTGTTGATGACCGACCTAAACGCACATCGGGGTTCATCAGTCATGAAAATCGCCCCGGGACACCAAAACGGTGAGTAATAGTCCACTATACGGGTCAGAAATGGCTGACACTACGAGTGTTGATGACCGACACGTAAATGCACCCCGGGGTTCATCAATCGTGGAAATCGCTCCGGGACACAAAAGCGGGAGGTAATAGCCCATGAAACGGGCCAGAACCGCCCAAAATGGCGAATGATGAGGAACGACACATAAGCGCACCTTGTGGTACAGCAACCATGAAAATCACTCCAGGACCCGAAACCCAAAATCCTAAACCCTGAACATAATCCCTAATACTTTTCGCTAAGGGCCATAATCGGTCGAAACTGGGAGTTTTGATGTCGAACATGTAAATGCACCTCGGGGATCGTTAATCATGGAAATCGCTCCGGGACGCCAAAACATTAAGTAATAGCCCATGAAACGGGCCAGAATAGGTCAAAACGGCGAGTGTTGATGAACGACACGTAAGGGCACCCTGGGGTTCAGCAGCCACGAAAATCGTTTCGGGACCCCAAAACGGTGAGTAATAGTCCACGATACAGTCCAGAATCGGCCAAAACTACGAGTGTTGATGACCGACACGTAAACGCACCTCGGGGTTCATCAGTCATGAAAATCGCCCCGGGACACCAAAACGGTGAGTAATAGTCCACTATACGGGTCAGAAATGGCTGAAACTGCGAGTGTTGATGACCGACACGTAAATGCACCCCGGGGTTCGTCAATCGTGGAAATCGCTCTGGGACCCAAAAACGGGAAGTAATAGCCCATGAAAAGGGCCAGAACCGCCCAAAACGGCGAGTGATGAGGAACGACACATAAGCGCACCTTGTGGTACAGCAACCATGAAAATCACTCCGGGACCCGAAACCCAAAATCCTAAACTCTGAACAAAATCCTTAATACTTTTCGCTACGGGGCATAATCGGTCGAAACTGGGAGTTTTGATGTCGAACATGTAAATGCACCTCGGGGATCGTTAATTATGGAAATCGCTCTGGGACACCAAAACAGTAAGTAATAGCCCATGAAACGGGCCAGAATAGGTCAAAACGGCGAGTGTTGATGAACGACATGTAAGGACACCCTGGGGTTCAGCAGCCACGAAAATCGTTTCGGGACCCCAAAACGGTGAGTAATAGTCCACGATACAGGCCAGAATCGGCCAAAACTACGAGTGTTGATTACCGACGCGTAAACGCACCTCGGGGTCCATCAGTCATGAAAATCGCCCCGGGAAACCAAAACGGTGAGTAATAGTCCATTATACGGGTCAGAAATGGCTGACACTACGAGTGTTGATGACCGACACGTAAATGCACCCCGGGGTTCATCAATCGTGGAAATCGCTCCGGGACCCAAAAACGGGAAGTAATAGCCCATGAAACGGGCCAGAACCGCCCAAAACGGCGAGTGATGAGGAACGACACATAAGCGCACCTTGTGGTACAGCAACCATGAAAATCACTCCGGGACCCGAAACCCAAAATACTAAACCCTGAACATAATATCTAATAATTTTCGCTACGGGCCAGAATCGGTCGGAACTGGGAGTTTTGATGTCGAAGACGTAAATGCACCTCGGGGATCGTTAATCATGGAAATCGCTCCGGGACGCCAAAACAGTAAGTAATAGCCCATGAAACGGGCCAGAATAGGTCAAAATGGCGAGTGTTGATGAACGACACGTAAGGGCACCCTGGGGTTCAGCAGCCACGAAAATCATTTCGGGACCCCAAAACGGTGAGTAATAGTCCACGATACGGGCCAGAATCGGCCAAAACTACGAGTGTTGATGACCGACACGTAAATGCACCTCGGGGTTCATCAGTCATGAAAATCGCCCCGGGACACCAAAATGGTGAGTAATAGTCCATTATACGGGTCAGAAATGGCTGACACTACGAGTGTTGATGACCGACACGTAAATGCACCCCGGGGTTCATCAATCGTGGAAATCGCTCCGGGACCCAAAAACGGGAAGTAATAGCCCATGAAACGGG
>LR738712.1:1196406-1220929 GCA_902687465.1 Secale cereale
AGAATAGGTCAAAACGGCGAGTGTTGATGAACGACACGTAAGGGCGCCCTGGGGTTCAGCAGCCACGAAAATCGTTTTGGGACCCCAAAACGGTGAGTAATAGTCCACGATACAGGCCAGAATCGGCCAAAACTACGAGTGTTGATGACCGACACGTAAACGCACCTCGGGGTTCATCAGTCATGAAAATCGCCCCGGGACACCAAAACGGTGAGTAATAGTCCACTATACGGGTCAGAAATGGCTGAAACTGCGAGTGTTGATGACCGACACGTAAATGCACCCCGGGGTTCGTCAATCGTGGAAATCGCTCCGGGACCCAAAAACGGGAAGTAATAGCCCATGAAAAGGGCCAGAACCGCCCAAAACGGCGAGTGATGAGGAACGACACATAAGCGCACCTTGTGGTACAGCAACCATGAAAATCACTCCGGGACCCGAAACCCAAAATCCTAAACTCTGAACATAATCCTTAATACTTTTCTCTACGGGGCATAATCGGTCGAAACTGGGAGTTTTGATGTCGAACATGTAAATGCACCTCGGGGATCGTTAATTATGGAAATCGCTCTGGGACGCCAAAACAGTAAGTAATAGCCCATGAAACGGGCCAGAATAGGTCAAAACGGCGAGTGTTGATGAACGACACGTAAGGACACCCTGGGGTTCAGCAGCCACGAAAATCGTTTCGGGACCCCAAAACGGTGAGTAATAGTCCACGATACGGGCCAGAATCGGCCAAAACTACGAGTGTTGATGACCGACGCGTAAACGCACCTCGGGGTCCATCAGTCATGAAAATCGCCCCGGGAAATCAAAACGGTGAGTAATAGTCCATTATACGGGTCAGAAATGGCTGACACTACGAGTGTTGATGACCGACACGTAAATGCACCCCGGGGTTCATCAATCGTGGAAATCGCTCCGGGACCCAAAAACGGGAAGTAATAGCCCATGAAACGGGCCAGAACCGCCCAAAACGGCGAGTGATGAGGAACGACACATAAGCGCACCTTGTGGTACAGCAACCATGAAAATCACTTCGGGACCCGAAACCCAAAATCCTAAACCCCGAACATAATCCCTAATAATTTTCGCTACGGGCGAGACTCGGTCGGAACTGGGAGTTTTGATGTCGAAGACGTAAATGCACCTCGGGGATCGTTAATCATGGAAATCGCTCCGGGACGCCAAAACAGTAAGTAATAGCCCATGAAACGGACCAGAATAGGTCAAAATGGCGAGTGTTGATGAACGACACGTAAGGGCACCCTGGGGTTCAGCAGCCACGAAAATCGTTTCGGGACCCCAAAACGGTGAGTAATAGTCCACGATACGGGCCAGAATCGGCCAAAACTACGAGTGTTGATGACCGACACGTAAACGCACCTCGGGGTTCATCAGTCATGAAAATCGCCCCGGGACACCAAAATGGTGAGTAATAGTCCATTATACGGGTCAGAAATGGCTGACACTACGAGTGTTGATGACCGACACGTAAATGCACCCCGGGGTTCATCAATCGTGGAAATCGCTCCGGGACCCAAAAACGGGAAGTAATAGCCCATGAAACGGGCCAGAACCGCCCAAAACGGCGAGTGATGAGGAACGACACATAAGCGCACCTTGTGGTACAGCAACCATGAAAATCACTCCAGCACCCGAAACCCAATATCCTAAACCCTGAACATAATCCCTAATACTTTTCGCTACGGGCCATAATCGGTCGAAACTGGGAGTTTTGATGTCGAACATGTAAATGCACCTCGGGGATCGTTAATCATGGAAATCGCTCCGGGACGCCAAAACATTAAGTAATAGCCCATGAAACGGGCCAGAATAGGTCAAAACGGCGAGTGTTGATGAACGACACGTAAGGGCGCCCTGGGGTTCAGCAGCCACGAAAATCGTTTTGGGACCCCAAAACGGTGAGTAATAGTCCACGATACAGGCCAGAATCGGCCAAAACTACGAGTGTTGATGACCGACACGTAAACGCACCTCGGGGTTCATCAGTCATGAAAATCGCCCCGGGACACCAAAACGGTGAGTAATAGTCCACTATACGGGTCAGAAATGGCTGAAACTGCGAGTGTTGATGACCGACACGTAAATGCACCCCGGGGTTCGTCAATCGTGGAAATCGCTCCGGGACCCAAAAACGGGAAGTAATAGCCCATGAAAAGGGCCAGAACCGCCCAAAACGGCGAGTGATGAGGAACGACACATAAGCGCACCTTGTGGTACAGCAACCATGAAAATCACTCCGGGACCCGAAACCCAAAATCCTAAACTCTGAACATAATCCTTAATACTTTTCGCTACGGGGCATAATCGGTCGAAACTGGGAGTTTTGATGTCGAACATGTAAATGCACCTCGGGGATCGTTAATTATGGAAATCGCTCTGGGACGCCAAAAAGTAAGTAATAGCCCATGAAACGGGCCAGAATAGGTCAAAACGGCGAGTGTTGATGAACGACACGTAAGGACACCCTGGGGTTCAGCAGCCACGAAAATCGTTTCGGGACCCCAAAACGGTGAGTAATAGTCCACGATACGGGCCAGAATCGGCCAAAACTACGAGTGTTGATGACCGACGCGTAAACGCACCTCGGGGTCCATCAGTCATGAAAATCGCCCCGGGAAACCAAAACGGTGAGTAATAGTCCATTATACGGGTCAGAAATGGCTGACACTACGAGTGTTGATGACCGACACGTAAATGCACCCCGGGGTTCATCAATCGTGGAAATCGCTCCGGGACCCAAAAACGGGAAGTAATAGCCCATGAAACGGGGCAGAACCGCCCAAAACGGCGAGTGATGAGGAATGACACATAAGCGCACCTTGTGGTACAGCAACCATGAAAATCACTCCGGGACCCGAAACCCAAAATCCTAAACCCCGAACATAATCCCTAATAATTTTCGCTACGGGCCAGAATCGGTCGGAACTGGGAGTTTTGATGTCGAAGATGTAAATGCACCTCGGGGATCGTTAATCATGGAAATCGCTCCGGGACGCCAAAACAGTAAGTAATAGCCCATGAAACGGGCCAGAATAGGTCAAAATGGCGAGTGTTGATGAACGACACGTAAGGGCACCCTGGGGTTCAGCAGCCACGAAAATTGTTTCGGGACCCCAAAACGGTGAGTAATAGTCCACGATACAGGCCAGAATCGGCCAAAACTACGAGTGTTGATGACCGACACGTAAACGCACCTCGGGGTTCATCAGTCATGAAAATCGCCCCGGGACACCAAAACGGTGAGTACTAGTCCATTATACGGGTCAGAAATGGCTGACACTACGAGTGTTGATGACCGACACGTAAATGCACCCCGGGGTTCATCAATCGTGGAAATCGCTCCGGGACCCAAAAACGGGAAGTAATAGCCCATGAAACGGGCCAGAACCGCCCAAAACGGCGAGTGATGAGGAACGACACATAAGCGCACCTTGTGGTACAGCAACCATGAAAATCACTCCGGCACCCGAAACCCAATATCCTAAACCCTGAACATAATCCCTAATACTTTTCGCTACGGGCCATAATCGGTCGAAACTGGGAGTTTAGATGTCGAACATGTAAATGCACCTCGGGGATCGTTAATCATGGAAATCGCTCCGGGACGCCAAAACATTAAGTAATAGCCCATGAAACGGGCCAGAATAGGTCAAAACGGCGAGTGTTGATGAACGACACGTAAGGGCGCCCTGGGGTTCAGCAGCCACGAAAATCGTTTCGGAACCCCAAAACGGTGAGTAATAGTCCACGATACAGGCTAGAATCGGCCAAAACTACGAGTGTTGATGACCGACACGTAAACGCACCTCGGGGTTCATCAGTCATGAAAATCGCCCCGGGACACCAAAACGGTGAGTAATAGTGCACTATACGGGTCAGAAATGGCTGAAACTGCGAGTGTTGATGACCGACACGTAAATGCACCCCGGGGTTCGTCAATCGTGGAAATCGCTCCGGGACCCAAAAACGGGAAGTAATAGCCCATGAAAAGGGCCAGAACCGCCCAAAACGGCGAGTGATGAGGAACGACACATAAGCGCACCTTGTGGTACAGCAACCATGAAAATCACTCCGGGACCCGAAACCCAAAATCCTAAACTCTGAACATAATCCTTAATACTTTTCGCTACGGGGCATAATCGGTCGAAACTGGGAGTTTTGATGTCGAACATGTAAATGCACCTCGGGGATCGTTAATTATGGAAATCGCTCTGGGACGCCAAAACAGTAAGTAATAGCCCATGAAACGGGCCAGAATAGGTCAAAACGGCGAGTGTTGATGAACGACACGTAAGGACACCCTGGGGTTCAGCAGCCACGAAAATCGTTTCGGGACCCCAAAACGGTGAGTAATAGTCCACGATACGGGCCAGAATCGGCCAAAACTACGAGTGTTGATGACCGACGCGTAAACGCACCTCGGGGTCCATCAGTCATGAAAATCGCCCCGGGACACCAAAATGGTGAGTAATAGTCCATTATACGGGTCAGAAATGGCTGACACTACGAGTGTTGATGTCCGACACGTAAATGCACCCCGGGGTTCATCAATCGTGGAAATCGCTCCGGGACCCAAAAACGGGAAGTAATAGCCCATGAAACGGGCCAGAACCGCCCAAAACGGCGAGTGATGAGGAACGACACATAAGCGCACCTTGTGGTACAGCAACCATGAAAATCACTCCGGGACCCGAAACCCAAAATCCTAAACCCCGAACATAATCCCTAATAATTTTCGCTACGGGCCAGAATCGGTCGGAACTGGGAGTTTTGATGTCGAAGACGTAAATGCACCTCGGGGATCGTTAATCATGGAAATCGCTCCGGGACGCCAAAACAGTAAGTAATAGCCCATGAAACGGGCCAGAATAGGTCAAAATGGCGAGTGTTGATGAACGACACGTAAGGGCACCCTGGGGTTCAGCAGCCACGAAAATCATTTCGGGACCCCAAAACGGTGAGTAATAGTCCACGATACGGGCCAGAATCGGCCAAAACTACGAGTGTTGATGACCGACACGTAAACGCACCTCGGGGTTCATCAGTCATGAAAATCGCCCCGGGACACCAAAATGGTGAGTAATAGTCCATTATACGGGTCAGAAATGGCTGACACTACGAGTGTTGATGACCGACACGTAAATGCACCCCGGGGTTCATCAATCGTGGAAATCGCTCCGGGACCCAAAAACGGGAAGTAATAGCCCATGAAACGGGCCAGAACCGCCCAAAACGGCGAGTGATGAGGAACGACACATAAGCGCACCTTGTGGTACAGCAACCATGAAAATCACTCCGGCACCCGAAACCCAATATCCTAAACCCTGAACATAATCCCTAATACTTTTCGCTACGGGCCATAATCGGTCGAAACTGGGAGTTTTGATGTCGAACATGTAAATGCACCTCGGGGATCGTTAATCATGGAAATCGCTCCGGGCCGCCAAAACATTAAGTAATAGCCCATGAAACGGACAAGAATAGGTCAAAACGGCGAGTGTTGATGAACGACACGTAAGGGCGCCCTGGGGTTCAGCAGCCACGAAAATCGTTTTGGGACCCCAAAACGGTGAGTAATAGTCCACGATACAGGCCAGAATCGGCCAAAACTACGAGTGTTGATGACCGACACGTAAACGCACCTCGGGGTTCATCAGTCATGAAAATCGCCCCGGGACACCAAAACGGTGAGTAATAGTCCACTATACGGGTCAGAAATGGCTGAAACTGCGAGTGTTGATGACCGACACGTAAATGCACCCCGGGGTTCGTCAATCGTGGAAATCGCTCCGGGACCCAAAAACGGGAAGTAATAGCCCATGAAAAGGGCCAGAACCGCCCAAAACGGCGAGTGATGAGGAACGACACATAAGCGCACCTTGTGGTACAGCAACCATGAAAATCACTCCGGGACCCGAAACCCAAAATCCTAAACTCTGAACATAATCCTTAATACTTTTCTCTACGGGGCATAATCGGTCGAAACTGGGAGTTTTGATGTCGAACATGTAAATGCACCTCGGGGATCGTTAATTATGGAAATCGCTCTGGGACGCCAAAACAGTAAGTAATAGCCCATGAAACGGGCCAGAATAGGTCAAAACGGCGAGTGTTGATGAACGACACGTAAGGACACCCTGGGGTTCAGCAGCCACGAAAATCGTTTCGGGACCCCAAAACGGTGAGTAATAGTCCACGATACGGGCCAGAATCGGCCAAAACTACGAGTGTTGATGACCGACGCGTAAACGCACCTCGGGGTCCATCAGTCATGAAAATCGCCCCGGGAAATCAAAACGGTGAGTAATAGTCCATTATACGGGTCAGAAATGGCTGACACTACGAGTGTTGATGACCGACACGTAAATGCACCCCGGGGTTCATCAATCGTGGAAATCGCTCCGGGACCCAAAAACGGGAAGTAATAGCCCATGAAACGGGCCAGAACCGCCCAAAACGGCGAGTGATGAGGAACGACACATAAGCGCACCTTGTGGTACAGCAACCATGAAAATCACTTCGGGACCCGAAACCCAAAATCCTAAACCCCGAACATAATCCCTAATAATTTTCGCTACGGGCCAGAATCGGTCGGAACTGGGAGTTTTGATGTCGAAGACGTAAATGCACCTCGGGGATCGTTAATCATGGAAATCGCTCCGGGACGCCAAAACAGTAAGTAATAGCCCATGAAACGGACCAGAATAGGTCAAAATGGCGAGTGTTGATGAACGACACGTAAGGGCACCCTGGGGTTCAGCAGCCACGAAAATCGTTTCGGGACCCCAAAACGGTGAGTAATAGTCCACGATACGGGCCAGAATCGGCCAAAACTACGAGTGTTGATGACCGACACGTAAACGCACCTCGGGGTTCATCAGTCATGAAAATCGCCCCGGGACACCAAAATGGTGAGTAATAGTCCATTATACGGGTCAGAAATGGCTGACACTACGAGTGTTGATGACCGACACGTAAATGCACCCCGGGGTTCATCAATCGTGGAAATCGCTCCGGGACCCAAAAACGGGAAGTAATAGCCCATGAAACGGGCCAGAACCGCCCAAAACGGCGAGTGATGAGGAACGACAGATAAGCGCACCTTGTGGTACAGCAACCATGAAAATCACTCCGGGACCCGAAACCCAAAATCCTAAACCCCGAACATAATCCCTAATAATTTTCGCTACGGGCCAGAATCGGTCGGAACTGGGAGTTTTGATGTCGAAGACGTAAATGCACCTCGGGGATCGTTAATCATGGAAATCGCTCCGGGACGCCAAAACAGTAAGTAATAGCCCATGAAACGGGCCAGAATAGGTCAAAATGGCGAGTGTTGATGAACGACACGTAAGGGCACCCTGGGGTTCAGCAGCCACGAAAATCGTTTCGGGACCCCAAATCGGTGAGTAATAGTCCACGATACGGGCCAGAATCGGCCAAAACTACGAGTGTTGATGACCGACACGTAAACGCACCTCGGGGTTCATCAGTCATGAAAATCGCCCCGGGACACCAAAATGGTGAGTAATAGTCCATTATACGGGTCAGAAATGGCTGACACTACGAGTGTTGATGACCGACACGTAAATGCACCCCGGGGTTCATCAATCGTGGAAATCGCTCCGGGACCCAAAAACGGGAAGTAATAGCCCATGAAACGGGCCAGAACCGCCCAAAACGACGAGTGATGAGGAACGACACATAAGCGCACCTTGTGGTACAACAACCATGAAAATCACTCCGGCACCCGAAACCCAATATCCTAAACCCTGAACATAATCCCTAATACTTTTCGCTACGGGCCATAATCGGTCGAAACTGGGAGTTTTGATGTCGAACATGTAAATGCACCTCGGGGATCGTTAATCATGGAAATCGCTCCGGGACGCCAAAACATTAAGTAATAGCCCATGAAACGGGCCAGAATAGGTCAAAACGGCGAGTGTTGATGAACGACACGTAAGGGCGCCCTGGGGTTCAGCAGCCACGAAAATCATTTTGGGACCCCAAAACGGTGAGTAATAGTCCACGATACAGGCCAGAATCGGCCAAAACTACGAGTGTTGATGACCGACACGTAAACGCACCTCGGGGTTCATCAGTCATGAAAATCGCCCCGGGACACCAAAACGGTGAGTAATAGTCCACTATACGGGTCAGAAATGGCTGAAACTGCGAGTGTTGATGACCGACACGTAAATGCACCCCGGGGTTCGTCAATCGTGGAAATCGCTCCGGGACCCAAAAACGGGAAGTAATAGCCCATGAAAAGGGCCAGAACCGCCCAAAACGGCGAGTGATGAGGAACGACACATAAGCGCACCTTGTGGTACAGCAACCATGAAAATCACTCCGGGACCCGAAACCCAAAATCCTAAACTCTGAACATAATCCTTAATACTTTTCGCTACGGGGCATAATCGGTCGAAACTGGGAGTTTTGATGTCGAACATGTAAATGCACCTCGGGGATCGTTAATTATGGAAATCGCTCTGGGACGCCAAAAAGTAAGTAATAGCCCATGAAACGGGCCAGAATAGGTCAAAACGGCGAGTGTTGATGAACGACACGTAAGGACACCCTGGGGTTCAGCAGCCACGAAAATCGTTTCGGGACCCCAAAACGGTGAGTAATAGTCCACGATACGGGCCAGAATCGGCCAAAACTACGAGTGTTGATGACCGACGCGTAAACGCACCTCGGGGTCCATCAGTCATGAAAATCGCCCCGGGAAACCAAAACGGTGAGTAATAGTCCATTATACGGGTCAGAAATGGCTGACACTACGAGTGTTGATGACCGACACGTAAATGCACCCCGGGGTTCATCAATCGTGGAAATCGCTCCGGGACCCAAAAACGGGAAGTAATAGCCCATGAAACGGGCCAGAACCGCCCAAAACGGCGAGTGATGAGGAATGACACATAAGCGCACCTTGTGGTACAGCAACCATGAAAATCACTCCGGGACCCGAAACCCAAAATCCTAAACCCCGAACATAATCCCTAATAATTTTCGCTACGGGCCAGAATCGGTCGGAACTGGGAGTTTTGATGTCGAAGATGTAAATGCACCTCGGGGATCGTTAATCATGGAAATCGCTCCGGGACGCCAAAACAGTAAGTAATAGCCCATGAAACGGGCCAGAATAGGTCAAAATGGCGAGTGTTGATGAACGACACGTAAGGGCACCCTGGGGTTCAGCAGCCACGAAAATTGTTTCGGGACCCCAAAACGGTGAGTAATAGTCCACGATACAGGCCAGAATCGGCCAAAACTACGAGTGTTGATGACCGACACGTAAACGCACCTCGGGGTTCATCAGTCATGAAAATCGCCCCGGGACACCAAAACGGTGAGTACTAGTCCATTATACGGGTCAGAAATGGCTGACACTACGAGTGTTGATGACCAACACGTAAATGCACCCCGGGGTTCATCAATCGTGGAAATCGCTCCGGGACCCAAAAACGGGAAGTAATAGCCCATGAAACGGGCCAGAACCGCCCAAAACGGCGAGTGATGAGGAACGACACATAAGCGCACCTTGTGGTACAGCAACCATGAAAATCACTCCGGCACCCGAAACCCAATATCCTAAACCCTGAACATAATCCCTAATACTTTTCGCTACGGGCCATAATCGGTCGAAACTGGGAGTTTTGATGTCGAACATGTAAATGCACCTCGGGGATCGTTAATCATGGAAATCGCTCCGGGACGCCAAAACATTAAGTAATAGCCCATGAAACGGGCCAGAATAGGTCAAAACGGCGAGTGTTGATGAACGACACGTAAGGGCGCCCTGGGGTTCAGCAGCCACGAAAATCGTTTCGGAACCCCAAAACGGTGAGTAATAGTCCACGATACAGGCTAGAATCGGCCAAAACTACGAGTGTTGATGACCGACACGTAAACGCACCTCGGGGTTCATCAGTCATGAAAATCGCCCCGGGAGACCAAAACGGTGAGTAATAGTGCACTATACGGGTCAGAAATGGCTGAAACTGCGAGTGTTGATGACCGACACGTAAATGCACCCCGGGGTTCGTCAATCGTGGAAATCGCTCCGGGACCCAAAAACGGGAAGTAATAGCCCATGAAAAGGGCCAGAACCGCCCAAAACGGCGAGTGATGAGGAACGACACATAAGCGCACCTTGTGGTACAGCAACCATGAAAATCACTCCGGGACCCGAAACCCAAAATCCTAAACTCTGAACATAATCCTTAATACTTTTCGCTACGGGGCATAATCGGTCGAAACTGGGAGTTTTGATGTCGAACATGTAAATGCACCTCGGGGATCGTTAATTATGGAAATCGCTCTGGGACGCCAAAACAGTAAGTAATAGCCCATGAAACGGGCCAGAATAGGTCAAAACGGCGAGTGTTGATGAACGACACGTAAGGACACCCTGGGGTTCAGCAGCCACGAAAATCGTTTCGGGACCCCAAAACGGTGAGTAATAGTCCACGATACGGGCCAGAATCGGCCAAAACTACGAGTGTTGATGACCGACGCGTAAACGCACCTCGGGGTCCATCAGTCATGAAAATCGCCCCGGGAAACCAAAACGGTGAGTAATAGTCCATTATACGGGTCAGAAATGGCTGACACTACGAGTGTTGATGACCGACACGTAAATGCACCCCGGGGTTCATCAATCGTGGAAATCGCTCCGGGACCCAAAAACGGGAAGTAATAGCCCATGAAACGGGCCAGAACCGCCCAAAACGGCGAGTGATGAGGAATGACACATAAGCGCACCTTGTGGTACAGCAACCATGAAAATCACTCCGGGACCCGAAACCCAAAATCCTAAACCCCGAACATAATCCCTAATAATTTTCGCTACGGGCCAGAATCGGTCGGAACTGGGAGTTTTGATGTCGAAGATGTAAATGCACCTCGGGGATCGTTAATCATGGAAATCGCTCCGGGACGCCAAAACAGTAAGTAATAGCCCATGAAACGGGCCAGAATAGGTCAAAATGGCGAGTGTTGATGAACGACACGTAAGGGCACCCTGGGGTTCAGCAGCCACGAAAATTGTTTCGGGACCCCAAAACGGTGAGTAATAGTCCACGATACGGGCCAGAATCGGCCAAAACTACGAGTGTTGATGACCGACACGTAAACGCACCTCGGGGTTCATCAGTCATGAAAATCGCCCCGGGACACCAAAACGGTGAGTACTAGTCTATTATACGGGTCAGAAATGGTTGACACTACGAGTGTTGATGACCGACACGTAAATGCACCCCGGGGTTCATCAATCGTGGAAATCGCTCCGGGACCCAAAAACGGGAAGTAATAGCCCATGAAACGGGCCAGAACCGCCCAAAACGGCGAGTGAAGAGGAACGACACATAAGCGCACCTTGTGGTACAGCAACCATGAAAATCACTCCGGCACCCGAAACCCAATATCCTAAACCCTGAACATAATCCCTAATACTTTTCGCTACGGGCCATAATCGGTCGAAACTGGGAGTTTTGATGTCGAACATGTAAATGCACCTCGGGGATCGTTAATCATGGAAATCGCTCCGGGACGCCAAAACATTAAGTAATAGCCCATGAAACGGGCCAGAATAGGTCAAAACGGCGAGTGTTGATGAACGACACGTAAGGGCGCCCTGGGGTTCAGCAGCCACGAAAATCGTTTCGGAACCCCAAAACGGTGAGTAATAGTCCACGATACAGGCCAGAATCGGCCAAAACTACGAGTGTTGATGACCGACACGTAAACGCACCTCGGGGTTCATCAGTCATGAAAATCGCCCCGGGACACCAAAACGGTGAGTAATAGTGCACTATACGGGTCAGAAATGGCTGAAACTGCGAGTGTTGATGACCGACACGTAAATGCACCCCGGGGTTCGTCAATCGTGGAAATCGCTCCGGGACCCAAAAACGGGAAGTAATAGCCCATGAAAAGGGCCAGAACCGCCCAAAACGGCGAGTGATGAGGAACGACACATAAGCGCACCTTGTGGTACAGCAACCATGAAAATCACTCCGGGACCCGAAACCCAAAATCCTAAACTCTGAACATAATCCTTAATACTTTTCGCTACGGGGCATAATCGTTCGAAACTGGGAGTTTTGATGTCGAACATGTAAATGCACCTCGGGGATCGTTAATTATGGAAATCGCTCTGGGACGCCAAAACAGTAAGTAATAGCCCATGAAACGGGCCAGAATAGGTCAAAACGGCGAGTGTTGATGAACGACACGTAAGGACACCCTGGGGTTCAGCAGCCACGAAAATCGTTTCGGGACCCCAAAACGGTGAGTAATAGTCCACGATACGGGCCAGAATCGGCCAAAACTACGAGTGTTGATGACCGACGCGTAAACGCACCTCGGGGTCCATCAGTCATGAAAATCGCCCCGGGAAACCAAAACGGTGAGTAATAGTCCATTATACGGGTCAGAAATGGCTGACACTACGAGTGTTGATGACCGACACGTAAATGCACCCCGGGGTTCATCAATCGTGGAAATCGCTCCGGGACCCAAAAACGGGAAGTAATAGCCCATGAAACGGGCCAGAACCGCCCAAAACGGCGAGTGATGAGGAATGACACATAAGCGCACCTTGTGGTACAGCAACCATGAAAATCACTCCGGGACCCGAAACCCAAAATCCTAAACCCCGAACATAATCCCTAATAATTTTCGCTACGGGCCAGAATCGGTCGGAACTGGGAGTTTTGATGTCGAAGATGTAAATGCACCTCGGGGATCGTTAATCATGGAAATCGCTCCGGGACGCCAAAACAGTAAGTAATAGCCCATGAAACGGGCCAGAATAGGTCAAAATGGCGAGTGTTGATGAACGACACGTAAGGGCACCCTGGGGTTCAGCAGCCACGAAAATTGTTTCGGGACCCCAAAACGGTGAGTAATAGTCCACGATACAGGCCAGAATCGGCCAAAACTACGAGTGTTGATGACCGACACGTAAACGCACCTCGGGGTTCATCAGTCATGAAAATCGCCCCGGGACACCAAAACGGTGAGTACTAGTCCATTATACGGGTCAGAAATGGCTGACACTACGAGTGTTGATGACCAACACGTAAATGCACCCCGGGGTTCATCAATCGTGGAAATCGCTCCGGGACCCAAAAACGGGAAGTAATAGCCCATGAAACGGGCCAGAACCGCCCAAAACGGCGAGTGATGAGGAACGACACATAAGCGCACCTTGTGGTACAGCAACCATGAAAATCACTCCGGCACCCGAAACCCAATATCCTAAACCCTGAACATAATCCCTAATACTTTTCGCTACGGGCCATAATCGGTCGAAACTGGGAGTTTTGATGTCGAACATGTAAATGCACCTCGGGGATCGTTAATCATGGAAATCGCTCCGGGACGCCAAAACATTAAGTAATAGCCCATGAAACGGGCCAGAATAGGTCAAAACGGCGAGTGTTGATGAACGACACGTAAGGGCGCCCTGGGGTTCAGCAGCCACGAAAATCGTTTCGGAACCCCAAAACGGTGAGTAATAGTCCACGATACAGGCTAGAATCGGCCAAAACTACGAGTGTTGATGACCGACACGTAAACGCACCTCGGGGTTCATCAGTCATGAAAATCGCCCCGGGACACCAAAACGGTGAGTAATAGTGCACTATACGGGTCAGAAATGGCTGAAACTGCGAGTGTTGATGACCGACACGTAAATGCACCCCGGGGTTCGTCAATCGTGGAAATCGCTCCGGGACCCAAAAACGGGAAGTAATAGCCCATGAAAAGGGCCAGAACCGCCCAAAACGGCGAGTGATGAGGAACGACACATAAGCGCACCTTGTGGTACAGCAACCATGAAAATCACTCCGGGACCCGAAACCCAAAATCCTAAACTCTGAACATAATCCTTAATACTTTTCGCTACGGGGCATAATCGGTCGAAACTGGGAGTTTTGATGTCGAACATGTAAATGCACCTCGGGGATCGTTAATTATGGAAATCGCTCTGGGACGCCAAAACAGTAAGTAATAGCCCATGAAACGGGCCAGAATAGGTCAAAACGGCGAGTGTTGATGAACGACACGTAAGGACACCCTGGGGTTCAGCAGCCACGAAAATCGTTTCGGGACCCCAAAACGGTGAGTAATAGTCCACGATACGGGCCAGAATCGGCCAAAACTACGAGTGTTGATGACCGACGCGTAAACGCACCTCGGGGTCCATCAGTCATGAAAATCGCCCCGGGACACCAAAATGGTGAGTAATAGTCCATTATACGGGTCAGAAATGGCTGACACTACGAGTGTTGATGTCCGACACGTAAATGCACCCCGGGGTTCATCAATCGTGGAAATCGCTCCGGGACCCAAAAACGGGAAGTAATAGCCCATGAAACGGGCCAGAACCGCCCAAAACGGCGAGTGATGAGGAACGACACATAAGCGCACCTTGTGGTACAGCAACCATGAAAATCACTCCGGGACCCGAAACCCAAAATCCTAAACCCCGAACATAATCCCTAATAATTTTCGCTACGGGCCAGAATCGGTCGGAACTGGGAGTTTTGATGTCGAAGACGTAAATGCACCTCGGGGATCGTTAATCATGGAAATCGCTCCGGGACGCCAAAACAGTAAGTAATAGCCCATGAAACGGGCCAGAATAGGTCAAAATGGCGAGTGTTGATGAACGACACGTAAGGGCACCCTGGGGTTCAGCAGCCACGAAAATCGTTTCGGGACCCCAAAACGGTGAGTAATAGTCCACGATACGGGCCAGAATCGGCCAAAACTACGAGTGTTGATGACCGACACGTAAACGCACCTCGGGGTTCATCAGTCATGAAAATCGCCCCGGGACACCAAAATGGTGAGTAATAGTCCATTATACGGGTCAGAAATGGCTGACACTACGAGTGTTGATGACCGACACGTAAATGCACCCCGGGGTTCATCAATCGTGGAAATCGCTCCGGGACCCAAAAACGGGAAGTAATAGCCCATGAAACGGGCCAGAACCGCCCAAAACGGCGAGTGATGAGGAACGACACATAAGCGCACCTTGTGGTACAACAACCATGAAAATCACTCCGGCACCCGAAACCCAATATCCTAAACCCTGAACATAATCCCTAATACTTTTCGCTACGGGCCATAATCGGTCGAAACTGGGAGTTTTGATGTCGAACATGTAAATGCACCTCGGGGATCGTTAATCATGGAAATCGCTCCGGGACGCCAAAACATTAAGTAATAGCCCATGAAACGGGCCAGAATAGGTCAAAACGGCGAGTGTTGATGAACGACACGTAAGGGCGCCCTGGGGTTCAGCAGCCACGAAAATCGTTTTGGGACCCCAAAACGGTGAGTAATAGTCCACGATACAGGCCAGAATCGGCCAAAACTACGAGTGTTGATGACCGACACGTAAACGCACCTCGGGGTTCATCAGTCATGAAAATCGCCCCGGGACACCAAAACGGTGAGTAATAGTCCACTATACGGGTCAGAAATGGCTGAAACTGCGAGTGTTGATGACCGACACGTAAATGCACCCCGGGGTTCGTCAATCGTGGAAATCGCTCCGGGACCCAAAAACGGGAAGTAATAGCCCATGAAAAGGGCCAGAACCACCCAAAACGGCGAGTGATGAGGAACGACACATAAGCGCACCTTGTGGTACAGCAACCATGAAAATCACTCCGGGACCCGAAACCCAAAATCCTAAACTCTGAACATAATCCTTAATACTTTTCGCTACGGGGCATAATCGGTCGAAACTGGGAGTTTTGATGTCGAACATGTAAATGTACCTCGGGGATCGTTAATTATGGAAATCGCTCTGGGACGCCAAAACAGTAAGTAATAGCCCATGAAACGGGCCAGAATAGGTCAAAACGGCGAGTGTTGATGAACGACACGTAAGGACACCCTGGGGTTCAGCAGCCACGAAAATCGTTTCGGGACCCCAAAACGGTGAGTAATAGTCCACGATACGGGCCAGAATCGGCCAAAACTACGAGTGTTGATGACCGACGCGTAAACGCACCTCGGGGTCCATCAGTCATGAAAATCGCCCCGGGAAACCAAAACGGTGAGTAATAGTCCATTATACGGGTCAGAAATGGCTGACACTACGAGTGTTGATGACCGACACGTAAATGCACCCCGGGGTTCATCAATCGTGGAAATCGCTCCGGGACCCAAAAACGGGAAGTAATAGCCCATGAAACGGGCCAGAACCGCCCAAAACGGCGAGTGATGAGGAATGACACATAAGCGCACCTTGTGGTACAGCAACCATGAAAATCACTCCGGGACCCGAAACCCAAAATCCTAAACCCCGAACATAATCCCTAATAATTTTCGCTACGGGCCAGAATCGGTCGGAACTGGGAGTTTTGATGTCGAAGATGTAAATGCACCTCGGGGATCGTTAATCATGGAAATCGCTCCGGGACGCCAAAACAGTAAGTAATAGCCCATGAAACGGGCCAGAATAGGTCAAAATGGCGAGTGTTGATGAACGACACGTAAGGGCACCCTGGGGTTCAGCAGCCACGAAAATTGTTTCGGGACCCCAAAACGGTGAGTAATAGTCCACGATACAGGCCAGAATCGGCCAAAACTACGAGTGTTGATGACCGACACGTAAACGCACCTCGGGGTTCATCAGTCATGAAAATCGCCCCGGGACACCAAAACGGTGAGTACTAGTCCATTATACGGGTCAGAAATGGCTGACACTACGAGTGTTGATGACCAACACGTAAATGCACCCCGGGGTTCATCAATCGTGGAAATCGCTCCGGGACCCAAAAACGGGAAGTAATAGCCCATGAAACGGGCCAGAACCGCCCAAAACGGCGAGTGATGAGGAACGACACATAAGCGCACCTTGTGGTACAGCAACCATGAAAATCACTCCGGCACCCGAAACCCAATATCCTAAACCCTGAACATAATCCCTAATACTTTTCGCTACGGGCCATAATCGGTCGAAACTGGGAGTTTTGATGTCGAACATGTAAATGCACCTCGGGGATCGTTAATCATGGAAATCGCTCCGGGACGCCAAAACATTAAGTAATAGCCCATGAAACGGGCCAGAATAGGTCAAAACGGCGAGTGTTGATGAACGACACGTAAGGGCGCCCTGGGGTTCAGCAGCCACGAAAATCGTTTTGGGACCCCAAAACGGTGAGTAATAGTCCACGATACAGGCCAGAATCGGCCAAAACTACGAGTGTTGATGACCGACACGTAAACGCACCTCGGGGTTCATCAGTCATGAAAATCGCCCCGGGACACCAAAACGGTGAGTAATAGTCCACTATACGGGTCAGAAATGGCTGAAACTGCGAGTGTTGATGACCGACACGTAAATGCACCCCGGGGTTCGTCAATCGTGGAAATCGCTCCGGGACCCAAAAACGGGAAGTAATAGCCCATGAAAAGGGCCAGAACCGCCCAAAACGGCGAGTGATGAGGAACGACACATAAGCGCACCTTGTGGTACAGCAACCATGAAAATCACTCCGGGACCCGAAACCCAAAATCCTAAACTCTGAACATAATCCTTAATACTTTTCGCTACGGGGCATAATCGGTCGAAACTGGGAGTTTTGATGTCGAACATGTAAATGCACCTCGGGGATCGTTAATTATGGAAATCGCTCTGGGACGCCAAAAAGTAAGTAATAGCCCATGAAACGGGCCAGAATAGGTCAAAACGGCGAGTGTTGATGAACGACACGTAAGGACACCCTGGGGTTCAGCAGCCACGAAAATCGTTTCGGGACCCCAAAACGGTGAGTAATAGTCCACGATACGGGCCAGAATCGGCCAAAACTACGAGTGTTGATGACCGACGCGTAAACGCACCTCGGGGTCCATCAGTCATGAAAATCGCCCCGGGAAACCAAAACGGTGAGTAATAGTCCATTATACGGGTCAGAAATGGCTGACACTACGAGTGTTGATGACCGACACGTAAATGCACCCCGGGGTTCATCAATCGTGGAAATCGCTCCGGGACCCAAAAACGGGAAGTAATAGCCCATGAAACGGGCCAGAACCGCCCAAAACGGCGAGTGATGAGGAACGACACATAAGCGCACCTTGTGGTACAGCAACCATGAAAATCACTCCGGGACCCGAAACCCAAAATCCTAAACCCCGAACATAATCCCTAATAATTTTCGCTACGGGCCAGAATCGGTCGAAACTGGGAGTTTTGATGTCGAAGACGTAAATGCACCTCGGGGATCATTAATCATGGAAATCGCTCTGGGACGCCAAAACAGTAAGTAATAGCCCATGAAACGGGCCAGAATAGGTCAAAACGGCGAGTGTTGATGAACGACACGTAAGGGCACCCTGGGGTTCAGCAGCCACGAAAATCGTTTCGGGACCCCAAAACGGTGAGTAATAGTCCACGATACGGGCCAGAATCGGCCAAAACTACGAGTGTTGATGACCGACACGTAAACGCACCTCGGGGTTCATCAATCATGAAAATCGCCCCGGGACACCAAAACGGTGAGTACTAGTCCATTATACGGGTCAGAAATGGCTGACACTACGAGTGTTGATGACCGACACGTAAATGCACCCCGGGGTTCATCAATCGTGGAAATCGCTCCGGGACCCAAAAACGGGAAGTAATAGCCCATGAAACGGGCCAGAACCGCCCAAAACGGCGAGTGATGAGGAACGACACATAAGCGCACCTTGTGGTACAGCAACCATGAAAATCACTCCGGCACCCGAAACCCAATATCCTAAACCCTGAACATAATCCCTAATAATTTTCGCTACGGGCCAGAATCGGTCGGAACTGGGAGTTTTGATGTCGAACATGTAAATGCACCTCGGGGATCGTTAATCATGGAAATCGCTCCGGGACGCCAAAACATTAAGTAATAGCCCATGAAACGGGCCAGAATAGGTCAAAATGGCGTGTGTTGATGAACGACACGTAAGGGCACCCTGGGGTTCAGCAGCCACGAAAATCGTTTCGGGACCCCAAAACGGTGAGTAATAGTACACGATACGGGCCTGAATCGGCCAAAACTACGAGTGTTGATGACCGACACGTAAACGCACCTCGCGGTTCATCAGTCATGAAAATCGCCCCGGGACACCAAAACGGTGAGTAATAGTCCATTATACGTGTCAGAAATGGCTGACACTACGAGTGTTGATGACCGACACGTAAATGCACCCCGGGGTTCGTCAGTCGTGGAAATCGCTCCGGGACCCAAAAACGGGAAGTAATAGCCCATGAAACGGGCCAGAACCGCCCAAAACGGCGAGTGATGAGGAACGACACATAAGCGCACCTTGTGGTACAGCAACCATGAAAATCACTCCGGGACCCGAAACCCAAAATCCTAAACCCTGAACATAATCCCTAATAATTTTCGCTACGGGCCAGAATCGGTCGGAACTGGGAGTTTTGATGTCGAAGACGTAAATGCACCTCGGGGATCGTTAATCATGGAAATCGCTCCGGGACGCCAAAACAGTAAGTAATAGCACATGAAACGGGCCAGAATAGGTCAAAACGGCGAGTGTTGATGAACGACACGTAAGGGCACCCTGGGGTTCAGCAGCCACGAAAATCGTTTCGGGACCCCAAAACGGTGAGTAATAGTCCACGATACAGGCCAGAATCGGCCAAAACTACGAGTGTTGATGACCGACACGTAAACGCACCTCGGGGTTCATCAGTCATGAAAATCGCTCCGGGACACCAAAACGGTGAGTAATAGTCCACTATACGGGTCAGAAATGGCTGAAACTGCGAGTGTTGATGACCGACACGTAAATGCACCCCGGGGTTCGTCAATCGTGGAAATCGCTCCGGGACCCAAAAACGGGATGTAATAGCCCATGAAAAGGGCCAGAACCGCCCAAAACGGCGAGTGATGAGGAACGACACATAAGCGCACCTTGTGGTACAGCAACCATGAAAATCACTCTGGGACCCGAAACCCAAAATCCTAAACTCTGAACATAATCCTTAATACTTTTCGCTACGGGGCATAATCGGTCGAAACTGGGTGTTTTGATGTCGAACATCTAAATGCACCTCGGGGATCGTTAATTATGGAAATCGCTCTGGGACGCCAAAACAGTAAGTAATAGCCCATGAAACGGGCCAGAATAGGTCAAAACGGCGAGTGTTGATGAACGACACGTAAGGACACCCTGGGGTTCAGCAGCCACGAAAATCGTTTCGGGACCCCAAAGCGGTGAGTAATAGTCCACGATACGGGCCAGAATCGGCCAAAACTACGAGTGTTGATGACCGACGTAAACGCACCTCGGGGTTCATCAGTCATGAAAATCGCCCCGGGACACCAAAACGGTGAGTAATAGTCCACTATACGGGTCAGAAATGGCAGAAACTGTGAGTGTTGATGACCGACACGTAAATGCACCCCGGGGTTCGTCAATCGCGGAAATCGCTCCGGGACCCAAAGAAGGGAAGTAATAGCCCATGAAACGGGCCAGAACCGCCCAAAACGGCGAGTGATGAGGAACGACACATAAGCGCACCTTGTGGTACAGCAACCATGAAAATCACTCCAGGACCCGAAACCCAAAATCCTAAACTCTGAACATAATCCCTAATACTTTTCGCTACGGGCCATAATCGGTCGAAACTGGGAGTTTTGATGTCGAACATGTAAATGCACCTCGGGGATCGTTAATCATGGAAATCCCTCCGGGACGCCAAAACAATAAGAAATAGCCCATGAAATGGGCCAGAATAGGTCAAAACGGCGAGTGTTGATGGACGACACGTAAGGGCACCCTGGGGTTCAGCAGCCACGAAAATCGTTTCGGGACCCCAAAACGGTGAGTAATAGTCCACGATACGGGGCAGAATCGGCCAAAACTACGAGTGTTGATGCCCGACACGTAATCGCACCTCGGGGTTCATCAGTCATAAAAATCGCCCCGGGAAACCAAAACGGTGAGTAATAGTC
Organism: Secale cereale; assembly: GCA_902687465.1. Taxonomy (NCBI): domain Eukaryota; kingdom Viridiplantae; phylum Streptophyta; class Magnoliopsida; order Poales; family Poaceae; genus Secale; species Secale cereale. The sequence goes on from LR738712.1 coordinate 1,217,433, forward strand.
CATTATACGGGTCAGAAATGGCTGACACTACGAGTGTTGATGACCGACACGTAAATGCACCCCGGGGTTCATCAATCGTGGAAATCGCTCCGGGACCCAAAAACGGGAAGTAATAGCCCATGAAACGGGCCAGAACCGCCCAAAACGGCGAGTGATGAGGAACGACACATAAGCGCACCTTGTGGTACAGCAACCATGAAAATCACTCCGGGACCCGAAACCCAAAATCCTAAACCCTGAACATAATCCCAAATAATTTTCGCTACGGGCCAGAATCGGTCGGAACTGGGAGTTTTGATGTCGAAGACGTAAATGCACCTCGGGGATCGTTAATCATGGAAATCGCTCCGGGACGCCAAAACAGTAAGTAATAGCCCATGAAACGGGCCAGAATAGGTCAAAATGGCGAGTGTTGATGAACGACACGTAAGGGCACCCTGGGGTTCAGCAGCCACGAAAATCGTTTCGGGACCCTAAAACGGTGAGTAATAGTCCACGATACGGGCCAGAATCGGCCAAAACTACGAGTGTTGATGACCGACACGTAAACGCACCTCGGGGTTCATCAGTCATGAAAATCGCCCCGGGACACCAAAACGGTGAGTAATAGTCCACTATACGGGTCAGAAATGGCTGAAACTACGAGTGTTGATGACCGACACGTAAATGCACCCCGGGGTTCGTCAATCGTGGAAATCGCTCCGGGGCCCAAAAACGGGAAGTAATAGCCCATGAAACGGGCCAGAACCGCCCAAAACTGCGAGTGATGAGGAACGACACATAAGCGCACCTTGTGGTACAGCAACCATGAAAATCACTCCGGGACCCGAAACCGAAAATCCTATACCCTGAACATAATCCCTAATACTTTTCGCTACGGGCCATAATCGGTCGAAACTGGGAGTTTTGATGTCGAACAGGTAAATGCACCTCGGGGATCGTTAATCATGGAAATCGCTCCGGGACGCCAAAACAGTAAGTAATAGCCCATGAAACGGGCCAGAATAGGTCAAAACGGCGAGTGTTGATGAACGACACGTAAGGGCACCCTGGGGTTCAGCAGCCACGAAAATCGTTTCGGGACCCCAAAACGGTGAGTAATAGTCCATGATACGGGCCAGAATCGGCCAAAACTACGAGTGTTGATGACCGACACGTAAACGCACCTCGGGGTTCATCAGTCATGAAAATCGCCCCGGGACACCAAAACGGTGAGTAATAGTCCACTATACGGGTCAGAAATGGCTGAAACTGCGAGTGTTGATGACCGACACGTAAATGCACCCCGGGGTTCGTCAATCGTGGAAATCGCTCCGGGACCCAAAAACGGGAAGTAATATCCCATGAAACGGGCCAGAACCGCCCAAAACAGCGAGTGATGAGGAACGACACATAAGCGCACCTTGTGGTACAGCAACCATGAAAATCACTCAGGGACCCGAAACCCAAAATCCTAAACTCTGAACATAATCCCTAATACTTTTCGCTACGGGCCATAATCGGTCGAAACTGGGAGTTTTGATGTCGAACATGTAAATGCACCTCGGGGATCGTTAATCATGGAAATCGCTCTGGGACGCCAAAACAGTAAGTAATAGCCCATGAAACGGGCCAGAATAGGTCAAAACGACGAGTGTTGATGAACGACACGTAAGGACACCCTGGGGTTCAGCAGCCACGAAAATCGTTTCGGGACCCCAAAACGGTGAGTAATAGTCCACGATACGGGCCAGAATCGGCCAAAACTACGAGTGTTGATGACCGACGTAAACGCACCTCAGGGTTCATCAGTCATGAAAATCGCCCCGGGACACCAAAACGGTGAGTAATAGTCCACTATACGGGTCAGAAATGGCTGACACTACGAGTGTTGATGACCGACACGTAAATGCACCCCGGGGTTCATCAATCGTGGAAATCGCTCCGGGACCCAAAAACGGGAAGTAATAGCCCATGAAACGGGCCAGAACCGCCCAAAACGGCGAGTGATGAGGAACGACACATAAGCGCACCTTGTGGTACAGCAACCATGAAAATCACTCCGGGACCCGAAACCGAAAATCCTATACCCTGAACATAATCCCTAATACTCTTCGATACGGGCCAGAATCGGTCGAAACTGGGAGTTTTGATGTCGAACACGTAAATGCACCTCGGGGATCGTTAATCATGGAAATCGCTCCGGGACGCCAAAACAGTAAGTAATAGCCCATGAAACGGGCCAGAATAGGTCAAAACGGCGAGTGTTGATGAACGACACGTAAGGGCACCCTGGGGTTCAGCAGCCACGAAAATCGTTTCGGGACCCCAAAACGGTGCGTAATAGTCTACGATACGGGCCAGAATCGGCCAAAACTACGAGTGTTGATGACCGACACGTAAACGCACCTCGGGGTTCATCAGTCATGAAAATCGCCCCGGGACACCAAAACGGTGAGTAATAGTCCACTATACGGGTCAGAAATGGCTGAAACTGCGAGTGTTGATGACCGACACGTAAATGCACCTCGGGGTTCGTCAATCGTGGAAATCGCTCCGGGACCCAAAAACGGGAAGTAATAGCCCATGAAACGGGCCAGAACCGCCCAAAACGGCGAGTGATGAGGAACGACACATAAGCGCACCTTGTGGTACAGGAACCATGAAAATCACTCCGGGACCCGAAACCCAAAATCCTAAACCCTGAACATAATCCCTAATACTTTTCGCTACGGGCCATAATCGGTCGAAACTGGGAGTTTTGATGTCGAACATGTAAATGCACCTCGGGGATCGTTAATCATGGAAATCGCTCCGGGACGCCAAAACAGTAAGTAATAGCCCATGAAACGGGCCAGAATAGGTCAAAACGGCAAGTATTGATGAACGACACGTAAGGACACCCTGGGGTTCAGCAGCCACGAAAATCGTTTCGGGACCCCAAAACGGTGAGTAATAGTCCACGATACGGCCAAGAATCGGCCAAAACTACGAGTGTTGATGACCGACGTAAACGCACCTCGGGGTTCATCAGTCATGAAAATCGCCCCGGGACTCCAAAAACGGTGAGTAATAGTCCACTATACGGGTCAGAAATGGCTGAAACTACGAGTGTTGATGAGCGACACGTAAATGCACCCGGGGTTCGTCAATCGTGGAAATCGCTCCGGGACCCAAAAACGGGAAATAATAGCCCATGAAACGGACCAGAACCGCCCAAAACGGCGAGTGATGAGGAACGACACATAAGCGCACCTTGTGGTACAGCAACCATGAAAATCACTCCGGGACCCGAAACCCAAAACCCTAAACCCTAAACATAATCCCTAATAGTCTTCGATACGGGCCAGAATCGGCCGAAACTGGGAATTTTGATGTCGAACACGTAAATGCACCTCGGGGATCGTTAATCATGGAAATCGCTCCGGGACCCCAAAACAGTAAGTAATAGCCCATGAAACGGGCTAGAATAATTCAAAACGGCGAGTGTTGATGAACGACACGTAAGGGCACCTTGG
>LR738712.1:1260354-1283326 GCA_902687465.1 Secale cereale
ACCCAAAACGGCGAGTCATGAGGAACGACACATAAGCGCACCTTGTGGTACAGCAACCATGAAAATCACTCCGGGACCCGAAACCCAAAACCCTAAACCCTAAACATAATCCCTAATACTTTTCGATACGGGCCAGAATCGGTCGAAACTGGGAGTTTTGATGTCGAACACGTAAATGCACCTCGGGGATCGTTAATTATGGAAATCGCCCCGGGACCCCAAAACAGTAAGTAATAGCCCATGAAACGGGCCAGAATAGGTCAAAACGGCGAGTGTTGATGAACCACACGTAAGGGCACCCTGGGTTCAGCAGCCACGAAATTCATTTCGGTACCCCAAAATGGTGAGTAATAGTCCACGATACGGGCCAGAATCGGCCAAAACTACGAGTGTTGATGACCGACACGTAAACGCACCTCGGGGTTCATCAGTCATGAAAATCGCCCCGAGCAACCAAAACGGTGAGTAATAGTCCACTATACGGGTCAGAAATGGCTGAAACTACGAGTGTTGATGACCGACACGTAAATGCACCCCGGGGTTCGTCAATCGTGGAAATCGCTCCGGGACCCCAAAACGGGAAGTAATAGCCCATGAAACGGGCCAGAACCGTCGAAAATGGTGAGTGATGAGGAACGACACATAAGCGCACCTTGTGGTACAGCATCCATGAAAATCACTCCGGGACCCGAAACCCAAAACCCTAAACCCTAAACATAATCCCTAATACTTTTCGCTACGGGCCAGAATCGGTCGAAACTGGGAGTTTTGATGTCGAACACGTAAATGCACCTCGGGGATCGTTAATTATGGAAATCGCCCCGGGACCCCAAAACAGTAAGTAATAGCCCATGAAACGGGCCAGAATAGGTCAAAACGGCGAGTGTTGATGAACGACACGTAAGGGCACCCTGGGGTTCAGCAGCCACGAAAATCGTTTCGGGACCCCAAAACGGTGAGTAATAGTCCACGATACGGGCCAGAATCGGCCAAAACTACGAGTGTTGATGACCGACACGTAAACGCACCTCAGGGTTCATCAGTCATGAAAATCGCCTCGGGACACCAAAACGGTGAGTAATAGTCCACTATACGGGTCAGAAATGGCTGAAACTACGAGTGTTGATGACCGACACGTAAATGCACCCCGGGGTTCGTCAATCGTGGAAATCGCTACGGGACCCAAAAACGGGAAGTAATAGACCATGATACGGGCTAGAACCGCCCAAAACGGCGAATGATGAGGAACGACACATAAGCGCACCTTGTGGTACAGCAACCATGAAAATCACTTCGGGACCCGAAACTCAAAATCGTAAACCCTAAACATAATCCCTAATACTCTTCGATACGGGCCAGAATCGGTCGAAACTGGGAGTTTTGATGTCGAACACGTAAATGCACCTCGGGGATCATTAATCATGGAAATCGCTCCGGGACCCCAAAACAGTAAGTAATAGCCCATGAAACGGGCCAGAATAGGTCAAAACGGCGAGTGTTGATGAACGACACGTAAGGGCACCCTACGGTTCAGCAGCAACGAAAATCGTTTCGGGACCCCAAAACGGTGAGTAATTGTCCACGATACGGGCCAGAATCGGCCAAATCTATGAGTGTTGATGACCGACACGTAAACGCACCTCGGGGTTCATCAGTCATGACAATTCCCCCGGGACACCAAAACGGTGAGTAATAGTCCACTATACGGGTCAGAAATGGCTGAAACTACGAGTGTTGATGACCGACACGTAAATGCACCCCGGGGTTCGTCAATCGTGGAAATCGCTCCGGGACCCCAAAACGGGAAGTAATAGCCCATGAAACGGGCCAGAACCGCCGAAAACGGCGGGTGATGAGGAACGACACATAAGCGCACCTTGTGGTACAGCAACCATGAAAATCACTCCGGGACCCGAAACCCAAAACCCTAAGCCCTAAACATAATCCCTAATACTTTTCGATACGGGCCAAAATCGGTCGAAACTGGGAGATTTGATGTCGAACACGTAAATGCACCTCGGGGATCATTAATCATGGAAATCGCTCTGGGACCCCCAAAACAGTAAGTAATAGCCCATGAAACGGGCCAGAATAGGTCAAAACGGCGAGAGTTGATGAACGACACGTAAGGGCACCCTGGGGTTCAGCAGCCACGAAAATCATTTCGGGACCCCAAAAAGGTGAGTAATAGTCTACGATACGGGCCAGAATCGGCCAAAACTACGAGTGTTGATGACCGACACGTAAACGCACCTCGGGGTTCATCAGTCATGAAAATCGCCCCGGGACACCAAAACGTTGAGTAATAGTCCACTATACGGGTCAGAAATGGCTGAAACTACGAGTGTTGATGACCGACATGTAAATACACCCCGGGGTTCGTCAATCGTGGAAATCGCTCCGGGACCCCAAAACGGGAAGTAATAGCCCATGAAACAGGCCAGAACCACCGAAAACGGCGGGTGATGAGGAACGACACATACGCGCACCTTGTGGTACAGCAACCATGAAAATCATTCCGGGACCCGCAACCCAAAACCCTAAACCCTAAACATAATTCCTAATACTTTTCGATACGGGCCAGAATCGGTCGAAACTGGGAGTTTTGATGTCGAACACGTAAATGCACCTCGGGGATCATTAATCATGGAAATCGCTCTGGGACCCCAAAACAGTAAGTAATAGCCCATGAAACGGGCCAGAATAGGTCAAAACGGCGAGTGTTGATGAACGACACGTAAGGGCACCCTGGGGTTCAGCAGCCACGAAAATCGTTTCGGGACCCCAAAACGGTGAGTAATAGTCCACGATACGGGCCAGAATCGGCCAAAACTACGAGTGTTGATGACCGACACGTAAACGCACCTCGGGGTTCATCAGTCTTGAAAATCGCCCCGGGACACCAAAACGGTGAGTAATAGTCCACTATACGGGTCAGAAATGGCTGAAACTACGAGTGTTGATGACCGACACATAAATGCACCCCGGGGTTTGTCAATCGTGGAAATCGCTCCGGGACCCCAAAACGGGAAGTAATAGCCCAAGAAACGGGCCAGAACCGCCCAAAACGGCGAGTGATGAGGAACGACACATAGGCGCACCTTGTGGTACAGCAACCATGAAAATCACTCCGGGACCCTAAACCCTAAACATAATCCCTAATACTTTTCGATACGGGCCAGAATCGGTCGAAACTGGGAGTTTTGATGTCGAACACGTAAATGCACCTCGAGGATCATTAATCATGGAAATCGCTCTGTGACACCAAAACAGTAAGTAATAGCCCATGAAACGGGCCAGAATAGGTCAAAATGACGAGTGTTGATGAACCACACGTAAGGGCACCCTGGGTTCAGCAGCCACGAAAATCGTTTCGGTACCCCAAAATGGTGAGTAATAGTCCATGATACGGGCCAGAATCGGCCAAAACTACGAGTGTTGATGACCGACACGTAAACGCACCTCGGGGTTCATCAGTCATGAAAATCGCCCCGAGCAACCAAAACGGTGAGTAATAGTCCACTATACGGGTCAGAAATGGCTGAAACTACGAGTGTTGATGACCGACACGTAAATGCACCCCGGGGTTCGTCAATCGTGGAAATCGCTCCGGGACCCCAAAACGGGAAGTAATAGCCCATGAAACGGGCCAGAACCACCCAAAACGGCGAGTGATGAGGAAGGACACATAAGCGCACCTTGTGGTTCCGCAACCATGAAAATCACTCCTGTTCCCGAATCCCAAAACCCTAAACCGTCAACATATTCCCTAATAGTCTTCGATACGGGCCAGAATCGGCTGAAACTGGGAATTTTGATGTCGAACACGTAAATGCACCTCGGGGATCGTTATTCATGGAAATCGGTCCGGGACCCCAAAACAGTAAGTAATAGACCATGAAACATGCGAGAATAGGCCAAAACGGCGAGTGCTGATGAACGACATGTAAGGGCACCCTGGGTTCAGCAGCCACGAAAATCGTTTCGGGACCCCAAAACGGTGAGTAATAGTCGACGATACGAGCCAGAATCGGCCAAAACTACGAGTTTTGATGACCGACACGTAAACGCACCTCGGGGTTCATCAGTCATGAAAATCGCCCCGGGACACCAAAACGGTGAGTAATAGTCCACTATACGGGTCAGAAAAGGCTGAAACTACGAGTGTTGATGACCGACACGTAAATGCACCCCGGGGTTCGTCAATCGTGGAAATCGCTCCGGGACCCAAATACGGGAAGTAATAGCCCATGAAACGGGCTAGAACCGCCCAAAACGGCGAATGATGAGGAACGACACATAAGCGCACCTTGTGGTACAGCAACCATGAAAATCACTTCGTGACCCGAAACCCAAAATCGTAAACCCTAAACATAATCCCTAATACTCTTCGATACGGGCCTGAATCGGTCGAAACTGGGAGTTTTGATGTCGAACACGTAAATGCACCTCGGGGATCATTAATCATGGAAATCGCTCCAGGACTCCAAAACAGTAAATAATAGCCCATGAAACGGGCCATAATAGGTCAAAACGGCGATTGTTGATGAACGACACGTAAGGGCACCCTGGGGTTTAGCAGCCACGAAAATCGTTTCGGGACCCGAAACCCAAAACCCTAAGCCCTAAACATAATCCCTAATATTTTTCGCTACGGGCCAGAATCGGTCGAAACTGGGAGTTTTGATGTCGAACACGTAAATGCACCTCGGGGATCGTTAATCATGGAAATCGCTCCGAGACCCCAAAACAGTAAGTAATAGCACATGAAACGGGCCAGAATAGGTCAAAACGGCGAGTGTTGATGAACGACACGTAAGGGCACCCTGGGGTTCAGCAGCCACGAAAATCGTTTCGGGACCCCGAAACGGTGAGTAATTGTCCATGATACGGGCCAGAATCGGCCAAAACTACGAGTGCTGATGACCGACATGTAAACGCACCTCGGGGTTCATCTGTCATGAAAATCGCCCCGGGACACCAAAACGGTGAGTAATAGTCCACTATACGGGTCAGAAATGGCTGAAACTACGAGTGTTGATGACCGACACGTAAATGCACCCCGGAGTTCGTCAATCGTGGAAATCGCTCCCGGACCCCAAAACGGGAAGTAATAGCCCATGAAACGGGCCCGAACCGCCAAAAACGGCGAGTGATGAGGAACGACGCATAAGCGCACCTTGTGGTACAGCAACCATGAAAATCACTCCGGGACCCGAAACCCAAAACCCTAAACCCTAAACATAATCCCTAATACTTCTCGATACAGGCCAGAATCGGTCGAAACTGGGAGTTTTGATGTCGAACACGTAAATGCACCTCGGGGATCATTAATCAAGGAAATCGCTCTGGGACCCCAAAACAGTAAGTAATAGCCCATGAAACGGGCCAGAATAGGTCAAAACGGCGAGTGTTGATGAACGACACGTAAGGGCACCCTGGGGTTCAGCAGCCACGAAAATCGTTTCGGGACCCCAAAACGGTGAGTAATAGTCCATGATACGGGCCAGAATCGGCCAAAACTACGAGTGTTGATGACCGACACGTAAACTCACCTCGGGGTTCATCAGTCATGAAAATCGCCCCGGGACACCAAAACGGTGAGTAATAGTCCACTATACGGGTCAGAAATGGCTGAAACTACGAGTGTTGATGACCGACACGTAAATGCACCCCGGGGTTCGTCAATCGTGGAAATCGCTCCGGAACCCCAAAACGGGAAGTAATAGCCCATGAAACGGGCCAGAACCGCCGAAAACGACGAGTGATGAGGAACGACACATAAGCGCACCTTGTGGTACAGCAACCATGAAAATAACTCCGGGACCCGAAACCCAAAACCCTAAACCCTAAACATAATCCCTAATACTTCTCGATACGGGCCAGAATCGGTCGAAACTGGGAGTTTTGATGTCGAACACGTAAATGCACCTCGGGGATCATTAATCAAGGAAATCGCTCTGGGACCCCAAAACAGTAAGTAATAGCCCAATAAACGGGCCAGAATAGGTCAAAACGGCGAGTGTTGATGAACGACACGTAAGGGCACCCTAGGGTTCAGCAGCCACGAAAATCATTTCGGGACCCCAAAAAGGTGAGTAATAGTCTACGATACGGGCCAGAATCGGCCAAAACTACGAGTGTTGATGACCAACACGTAAACGCACCTCGGGGTTCATCAGTCATGAAAATCGCCCCGGGACACCAAAACGGTGAGTAATAGTCCACTATACGGGTCAGAAATGGCTGAAACTACGAGTGTTGATGACCGAAACGTAAATGCACCCCGGGGTTCGTCAATCGTGGAAATCGCTCCGGGACCCCAAAACGGGAAGTAATAGCCCATGAAACGGGCCAGAACCGCCGAAAACGGCGATTGATGAGGAACGACACATAAGCGCACCTTGTGGTACAGCAACCATGAAAATAACTCCGGGACCCGAAACCCAAAACCCTAAACCCTAAACATAATCCCTAATACTTCTCGATACGGGCCAGAATCGGTCGAAACTGGGAGTTTTGATGTCGAACACGTAAATGCACCTCGGGGATCATTAATCAAGGAAATCGCTCTGGGACCCCAAAACAGTAAGTAATAGCCCATGAAACGGGCCAGAATAGGTCAAAACGGCGAGTGTTGATGAACGACACGTAAGGGCACCCTAGGGTTCAGCAGCCACGAAAATCATTTCGGGACCCCAAAAAGGTGAGTAATAGTCTACGATACGGGCCAGAATCGGCCAAAACTACGAGTGTTGATGACCAACACGTAAACGCACCTCGGGGTTCATCAGTCATGAAAATCGCCCCGGGACACCAAAACGGTGAGTAATAGTCCACTATACGGGTCAGAAATGGCTGAAACTACGAGTGTTGATGACCGAAACGTAAATGCACCCCGGGGTTCGTCAATCGTGGAAATCGCTCCGGGACCCCAAAACGGGAAGTAATAGCCCATGAAACGGGCCAGAACCGCCGAAAACGGCGATTGATGAGGAACGACACATAAGCGCACCTTGTGGTACAGCAACCATGAAAATAACTCCGGGACCCGAAACCCAAAACCCTAAACCCTAAACATAATCCCTAATACTTTTTGCTACGGGCCAGAATCGGTCGAAACTGGGAGTTTTGATGTCGAACACGTGAATGCACCTTGGGGATCGTTAATTAAGGAAATCGCCCCGGGACCCCAAAACAGTAAGTAATAGCCCATGAAACGGGCCAGAATAGGTCAAAACGGCGAGTGTTGATGAACGACACGTAAGGGCACCCTGGGGTTCAGCAGCCACTAAAATCGTTTCGGGACCCCAAAACGGTGAGTAATAGTCCACGATACGGGCCAGAATCGGCCAAAACTACGAGTGCTGATGACCGACACGTAAATGCACCTCGGGGTTCATCAGTCATGAAAATCGCCCCGGGACACCAAAACGGTGAGTAGTAGTCCACTATACGGGTCAGAAATGGCTGAAACTACGAGTGTTGATGACCGACACGTAAATGCACCCCGGGGTTCGTCAATCGTGGAAATCGCTCCGGGACCCCAAAACGGGAAGTAATAGCCCATGAAACGGGCCAGAACCGCTGAAAACGGCGAGTGATGAGGAACGACACATAAGCGGACCTTGTGGTACAGCAACCATGAAAATCACTCCGGGACCCGAAACCCAAAACCCTAAACCCTAAACATAATCCCTAATACTTTTCGATACGGGCCAGAATCGGTCGAAACTGGGAGTTTTGATGTCGAACACGTAAATGCACCTCGGGGATCATTAATCATGGAAATCGCTCTGGGACCCCAAAACAGTAAGTAATAGCCCATGAAACGGGCCAGAATAGCTCAAAACGGCGAGTGTTGATGAACGACACGTAAGGGCACCCTGGGGTTCAGCAGCCACGAAAATCATTTCGGGACCCCAAAAAGGTGAGTAATAGTCTACGATATGGGCCAGAATCGGCCAAAACTATGAGTGTTGATGACCGACACGTAAACGCACCTCGGGGTTCATCAGTCATGAAAATCGCCCCGGGACACCAAAACGGTGAGTAATAGTCCACTATACGGGTCAGAAATGGCTGAAACTACGAGTGTTGATGACCGACACGTAAATGCACCCCGGGGTTCGTCAATCGTGGAAATCGCTCCGGGACCCCAAAACGGGAAGTAATAGCCCATGAAACGGGCCAGAACCGCTGAAAACGGCGAGTGATGAGGAACGACACATAAGCGGACCTTGTGGTACAGCAACCATGAAAATCACTCCGGGACCCGAAACCCAAAACCCTAAACCCTAAACATAATCCCTAATACTTTTCGATACGGGCCAGAATCGGTCGAAACTGGGAGTTTTGATGTCGAACACGTAAATGCACCTCGGGGATCATTAATCATGGAAATCGCTCTGGGACCCCAAAACAGTAAGTAATAGCCCATGAAACGGGCCAGAATAGCTCAAAACGGCGAGTTTTGATGAACGACACGTAAGGGCACCCTGGGGTTCAGCAGCCACGAAAATCATTTCGGGACCCCAAAAAGGTGAGTAATAGTCTACGATATGGGCCAGAATCGGCCAAAACTACGAGTGTTGATGACCGACACGTAAACGCACCTCGGGGTTCATCAGTCATGAAAATCGCCCCGGGACACCAAAACGGTGAGTAATAGTCCATTATACGGGTCAGAAATGGCTGAAACTACGAGTGTTGATGACCGACACGTAAATGCACCCCGGGGTTCGTCGATCGTGGAAATCGCTCCGGAACCCCAAAACGGGAAGTAATAGCCCATGAAACGGGCCAGAACCGCCGAAAACGTCGAGTGATGAGGAACGACACATAAGCGGACCTTGTGGTACAGCAACCATGAAAATCACTCCGGGACCCGAAACCCAAAACTCTAAACCCTAAACATAATCCCTAATACTTTTCGATACGGGCCAGAATCGGTCGAAACTGGGAGTTTTGATGTCGAACACATAAATGCACCTCGGGGATCATTAATCATGGAAATCGCTCTGGGACCCCAAAACAGTAAGTAATAGCCCATGAAACGGGCCAGAATAGCTCAAAACGGCGAGTGTTGATGAACGACACGTAAGGGCACCCTGGGGTTCAGCAGCCACGAAAATCATTTCGGGACCCCAAAAAGGTGAGTAATAGTCTACGATATGGGCCAGAATCGGCCAAAACTACGAGTGTTGATGACCGACCCGTAAACGCACCTCGGGGTTCATCAGTCATGAAAATCGCCCCGGGACACCAAAACGGTGAGTAATAGTCCACTATACGGATCAGAAATGGCTGAAACTACGAGTGTTGATGACCGACACGTAAATGCACCCCGGGGTTCGTCAATCGTGGAAATCGCTCCGGAACCCCAAAACGGGAAGTAATAGCCCATGAAACGGGCCAGAACCGCCGAAAACGGCGAGTGATGAGGAACGACACATAAGCGCACCTTGTGGTACAGCAACCATGAAAATCACTCCGGGACCCGAAACCCAAAACCCTAAACCCTAAACATAATCCCAAATACTTTTCGATACGGGCCAGAATCGGTCGAAACTGGGAGTTTTGATGTCGAACACGTAAATGCACCTCGGGGATCATTAATCATGGAAATCGCTCTGGGACCCCAAAACAGTAAGTAATAGCCCATGAAACGGGCCAGAATAGCTCAAAACGGCGAGTGTTGATGAACGACACGTAAGGGCACCCTGGGGTTCAGCAGCCACGAAAATCATTTCGGGACCCCAAAAAGGTGAGTAATAGTCTACGATACGGGCCAGAATCGGCCAAAACTACGAGTGTTGATGACCGACACGTAAACGCACCTCGGGGTTCATCAGTCATGAAAATCGCCCCGGGACACCAAAACGGTGAGTAATAGTCCACTATACGGGTCAGAAATGGCTGAAACTACGAGTGTTGATGACCGACACGTAAATGCACCCCGGGGTTCGTCAATCGTGGAAATCGCTCCGGAACCCCAAAACGGGAAGTAATAGCCCATGAAACGGGCCAGAACCGCCGAAAACGGCGAGTGATGAGGAAAGACACATAAGCGCACCTTGTGGTACAGCAACCATGAAAATCACTCCGGGACCCGAAACCCAAAACCCTAAACCCTAAACATAATCCCTAATACTTTTCGCTACGGGCCAGAATCGGTCGAAACTGGGAGTTTTGATGTCGAACACGTGAATGCACCTTGGGGATCGTTAATTAAGAAAATCGCCCCGGGACCCCAAAACAGTAAGTAATAGCCCATGAAACGGGCCAGAATAGGTCAAAACGGCGAGTGTTGATGAACGACACGTAAGGGCACCCTAGGGTTCAGCAGCCACGAAAATTATTTGGGGACCCCAAAAAGGTGAGTAATAGTCTACGATACGGGCCAGAATCGGCCAAAACTACGAGTGTTGATGACCGACACGTAAACGCACCTCGGGGTTCATCAGTCATGAAAATCGCCCCGGGACACCAAAACGGTGAGTAATAGTCCACTGTACGGGTCAGAAATGGCTGAAACTACGAGCGTTGATGACCGACACGTAAATGCACCCCGGGGTTCGTCAATCGTGGAAATCGCTCCGGGACCCCAAAACGGGAAGTAATAGCCCATGAAACGGGCCAGAACCGCCGAAAACGGCGATTGATGAGGAACGACACATAAGCGCACCTTGTGGTACAACAACCATGAAAATAACTCCGGGACCCGAAACCCAAAACCCTAAACCCTAAACATAATCCCTAATACTTTTTGCTACGGGCCAGAATCGGTCGAAACTGGGAGTTTTGATGTCGAACACGTGAATGCACCTTGGGGATCGTTAATTAAGGAAATCGCCCCGGGACCGCAAAACAGTAAGTAATAGCCCATGAAACGGGCCAGAATAGGTCAAAACGGCGAGTGTTGATGAACGACACGTAAGGGCACCCTGGGGTTCAGCAGCCACTAAAATCGTTTCGGGACCCCAAAACGGTGAGTAATAGTCCACGATACGGGCCAGAATCGGCCAAAACTACGAGTGCTGATGACCGACACGTAAATGCACCTCGGGGTTCATCAGACATGAAAATCGCCCCGGGACACCAAAACGGTGAGTAATAGTCCACTATACGGGTCAGAAATGGCTGAAACTACGAGTGTTGATGACCGACACGTAAATGCACCCCGGGGTTCGTCAATCGTGGAAATCGCTCCGGGACCCCAAAACGGGAAGTAATAGCCCATGAAACGGGCCAGAACCGCTGAAAACGGCGAGTGATGAGGAACGACACATAAGCGGACCTTATGGTACAGCAACCATGAAAATCACTCCGGGACCCGAAACCCAAAACCCTAAACCCTAAACATAATCCCTAATACTTTTCGATACGGGCCAGAATCGGTCGAAACTGGGAGTTTTGATGTCGAACACGTAAATGCACCTCGGGGATCATTAATCATGGAAATCGCTCTGGGACCCCAAAACAGTAAGTAATAGCCCATGAAACGGGCCAGAATAGCTCAAAACGGCGAGTGTTGATGAACGACACGTAAGGGCACCCTGGGGTTCAGCAGCCACTAAAATCGTTTCGGGACCCCAAAACGGTGAGTAATAGTCCACGATACGGGCCAGAATCGGCCAAAACTACGAGTGTTGATGACCGACACGTAAACGCACCTCGGGGTTCATCAGTCATGAAAATCGCCCCGGGACACCAAAACGGTGAGTAATAGTCCACTATACGGGTCAGAAATGGCTGAAACTACGAGTGTTGATGACCGACACGTAAATGCACCCCGGGGTTCGTCAATCGTGGAAATCGCTCCGGGACCCCAAAACGGGAAGTAATAGCCCATGTAACCGGCCAGAACCGCCCAAAACGGCGAGTGATGAGGAACGACGCATAAGCGCACCTTGTGGTACAGCAACCATGAAAATCACTCCGGGACCCGAAACCCAAAACCCAAAACCCTAAACATAATCCCTAATACTTCTCGATACGGGCCAGAATTGGTCGAAACTGGGAGTTTTGATGTCGAACACGTAAATGCACCTCGGGGATCATTAATCATGGAAAGCGCTCTGGGACCCCAAACAATAAGTAATAGCCCATGAAACGGGCCAGAATAGGTCAAAACGGCGAGTGTTGATGAACGACACGTAAGGGCACCCTGGGGTTCAGCAGCCACGAAAATCGTTTCGGTACCCCAAAAAGGTGAGTAATAGTCCACGATACGGGCCAGAATCGGCCAAAACTACGAGTGCTGATGACCGACACGTAAACGCACCTCGGGGTTCATCAGTCATGGAAATCGCCCCGGGACACCAAAACGGTGAGTAATAGTCCACTATACGGGTCAGAAATGGCTGAAACTACGAGTGTTGATGACCGACACGTAAATGCACCCCGGGGTTCGTCAATCATGGAAATCGCTCCGGGACCCCAAAACGGGAAGTAATAGCCCTTGAAACGGGCCAGAACCGCCCAAAACGGCGAGTGATGAGGAACGACACATAAGCGCACCTTGTGGTACAGCAACCATGAAAATCACTCCGGGATCCGAAACCCAAAACCCTAAACCCTAAACATAATCCCTATTACTTTTCGCTACGGGCCAGAATCGGTCGAAACTGGGAGTTTTGATGTCGAACACGTAAATGCACCTTGGGGATCGTTAATTATGGAAATCGCCCCGGGACCCCAAAACAGTAAGTAATAGCCCATGAAACGGGCCAGAATACGTCAAAACGGCGAGTGTTGATGAACGACACGTAAGGGCACGCTGGGGTTCAGCAGCCACGAAAATCGTTTCGGGACCCCAAAAAGGTGAGTAATAGTCCACGATACGGGCCAGAATCGGCCAAAACTACGAGTGTTGATGACCGACACGTTAACGCACCTCGGGGTTCATCAGTCATGAAAATCGTCCCGGGACACCAAAACGGTGAGTAATAGTCCACTATACGGGTCAGAAATGGCTGAAACTACGAGTGTTGATCACCGACACGTAAATGCACTCCGGGGTTCGTCAATCGTGGAAATCGCTCCGGGACCCCAAAACGGGAAGTAATAGCCCTTGAAACGGGCCAGAACCGCCCAAAACGGCGAGTGATGAGGAACGACACATAAGCGCACCTTGTGGTACAGCAACCATGAAAATCACTTCGGGACCCGAAACCCAAAACCCTAAACCCTAAACATAATCCCTAATACTTCTCGATACGGGCCAGAATCGGTCTAAACTGGGAGATTTGATGTCGAACACGTAAATGCACCTCGGGGATCATTAATCATGGAAATCGCTCTGGGACCCCAAAACAGTAAGTAATAGCCCATGAAACGGGCCAGAATAGGTCAAAACGGCGAGTGTTGATGAACGACACGTAAGGGCACCCTGGGGTTCAGCAGCCACGAAAATCGTTTCGGTACCCCAAAAAGGTGAGTAATAGTCCATGATACGGGCCAGAATCGGCCAAAACTACGAGTGTTGATGACCGACACGTAAACGCACCTCGGGGTTCATCAGTCATGAAAATAGCCCCGGGACACCAAAACGGTGAGTAATAGTCCACTATACGGGTCAGAAATGGCTGAAACTACGAGTGTTGATGACCGACACGTAAATGCACCCCGGGGTTCGACAATCGTGGAAATCGCTCCGAGGCCCCAAAACAGGAAGTAATAGCCCTTGAAACGGGCCAGAACCGCCTAAAACGGCGAGTGATGAGGAACGACACATAAGCGCACCTTGTGGTTCAGCAACCATGAAAATCACTCCGGGACCCGAAACCCAAAACCTAAAACCCTAAACCCTAAACATAATCCCTAATACTCTTCGATACGGGCCAGAATCAGTCGAAACTGGGAGTTTTGATGTCGAACACGTAAATGCACCTCGGGGATCGTCAATCATGGAAATCGCTATGGGACCCCAAAACAGTAAGTAATAGCCCATGAAACGGGCCAGAATAGGTCAAAACGGCGAGGGTTGATGAATGACACGTAAAGGCACCCTGGGGTTCAGCAGCCACGAAAATCGTTTCAGGACCCCAAAACGGTGAGTAATAGTCCATGATACGGGCCAGAATCGGCCAAAACTACGAGTGTTGATGACCGACACGTAAACGCACCTCGGGGTTCATCAGTCATGAAAATCGCCCCGGGACACCAAAACGGTGAGTAATAGTGCACTATACGGGTCAGAAATGGCTGAAACTACGAGTGTTGATGACCGACACGTAAATGCACCCCGGGGTTCGTCAATCGTGGAAATCGCTCCGGGACCCGAAAACGGGAAGTAATAGCCCATGAAACGGGCCAGAACCGCCTAAAACAGCGAGTGATGAGGAACGACACATAAGCACACCTTGTGGTACAGCAACCATGAAAATCACTCCGTGACCCGAAACCCAAAACCCTAAACCCTAAACATAATCCCTAATACTTTTCGATACGGGCCAGAATCGGTCGAAACTGGGAGTTTTGATGTCGAACACGTAAATGCACCTCGGGGATCATTAATCATGGAAATCGCTCTGGGACCAAAACAGTAAGTAATAGCCCATGAAACGGCGAGTGTTGATGAACGACACGTAAGGGCACCCTGGGGTTCAGCAGCCACGAAAATCATTTCGGGACCCCAAAAAGGTGAGTAATAGTCCACGATACGGGCCAGAATCGGCCAAAACTACGAGTGTTGATGACCGACACGTAAACGCACCTCGGGGTTCATCAGACATGAAAATCGCCCCGGGACACCAAAACGGTGAGTAATAGTCCACTATACGGGTGAGAAATGGCTGAAACTACGAGTGTTGATGACCGACACGTAAATGCACCCCGGGGTTCGTCAATCGTGGGAATCGCTCTGAGACCCCAAAACGGGAAGTAATAGCCCTTGAAACGGGCCAGAACCGCCCAAAACGGTGAGTGATGAGGAACGACACTTAAGCGCACCTTGTGGTTCAGCAACCATGAAAATCACTCCGGGACCCGAAACCCAAAACCTAAAACCCTAAACCCTAAACATAATCCCTAATACTCTTCGATACAGGCCAGAATCAGTCGAAACTGGGAGTTTTGATGTCGAACACGTAAATGCACCTCGGGGATCGTCAATCATGGAAATCGCTCTGGGACCCCAAAACAGTAAGTAATAGCCCATGAAACGGGCCAGAATAGGTCAAAACGGCGAGTGTTGATGAATGACACGTAAGGGCACCCTGGGGTTCAGCAGCCACGAAAATCGTTTCGGGACCCCAAAACGGTGAGTAATAGTCCACGATACGGGCCAGAATCGGCCAAAACTACGAGTGTTGATGACCGACACGTAAACGCACCTCGGGGTTCATCAGTCATGAAAATCGCCCCGGGACACCAAAACGGTGAGTAATAGTGCACTATACGGGTCAGAAATGGCTGAAACTACGAGTGTTGATGACCGACACGTAAATGCACCCCGGGGTTCGTCAATCGTGGAAATCGCTCCGGGACCCCAAAACGGGAAGTAATAGCCCATGAAACGGGCCAAAACCGCCTAAAACGGCGAGTGATGAGGAACGACACATAAGCGCACCTTGTGGTACAGCAACCATGAAAATCACTCCGGGACCCGAAACCCAAAACCCTAAACCCTAAACATAATCCCTAATACTTTTCGATACGGGCCAGAATCGGTCGAAACTGGGAGTTTTGATGTCGAACACGTAAATGCACCTCGGGGATCATTAATCATGGAAATCGCTCTGGGACCCCAAAACAGTAAGTAATAGCCCATGAAACGGGCCAGAATAGGTCAAAACGGCGAGTGTTGATGAACGACACGTAAGGGCACCCTGGGGTTCAGCAGCCACGAAAATCATTTCGGGACCCCAAAAAGGTGAGTCATAGTCCACGATACGGGACAGAATCAGCCAAAACTACGAGTGTTGATGACCGACACGTAAACGCACCTCGGGGTTCATCAGTCATTAAAATCGCCCCGGGACACCAAAACGGTGAGTAATAGTCCACTATACGGGTCAGAAATGGCTGAAACTACGAGTGTTGATGACCGACACGTAAATGCACCGCGGGGTTCGTCAATCGTGGAAATCGCTCCGGGACCCCAAAACGGGAAGTAATAGCCCATGAAACGGGCCAGAACCGCCGAAAACGGCGAGTGATGAGGAACGACACATAAGCGCACCTTGTGGTACAGCAACCATGAAAATCACTCTGGGACCTGTCGTGGAAATAGCACGGCAGATGTCCGGTTTAGCGGACTTGAAGATGGAACCATCGCACGGGTTAACTTGAAGGGGTTCATAGCACACGAAAGACACAGAGGGTTTATACTAGTTCGGCCCCTTCGATGAAGGTAAAAGCCTACGTCTAGTTGGTTTGGTATTGCTTGGGCGTCGGATTACAGGGAGCGGATTCGCTTGCCTGTGTCTCGACGGGTTGATTGTTGCTTGTCCCTGAACCGTCGCCGGGTCGTCCCTTTATATAGAGGGTACGCCTGGTCCGGTTTACAGAGTCCCGAGGCCGGCTCATACTTGTGTCGGCCTCGGTCTCTGTCTTTTCTTCCTTATCTCTCAAGTTACATCACGGGGCGGTTTACAAACCTTAATTCTACACATGGGCCCTAAGATCTTATGGGCCGTAGCCTTTACTAAATATTACAAACAAGTATAATATAACAAAGCCGGTTTACACTAGCCGGTTTATACCTGCTAGTCATATCCCTGACAGGACCCGAAACCCAAAACCCTAAACCCTAAACATAATCCCTAATACTTTTCGCTACGGGCCAGAATCGGTCGAAACTGGGAGTTTTGATGTCGAACACGTAAATGCACCTCGGGGATAGTTAATTATGGAAATCGCCCCGGGACCCCAAAACAATAAGTAATAGCCCATGAAACGGGCCAGAATAGGTCAAAACGGCGAGTGTTGATGAACGACACGTAAGGGCACCCTGGGGTTCAGCAGCCACGAAAATCGTTTCGGGACCCCAAAACGGTGAGTAATAGTCCACGATACGGGCCAGAATCGGCCAAAACTACGAGTGTTGATGACCGACACGTAAACGCACCTCGGGGTTCATCAGTGATGAAAATCGCCCGGGACACCAAAACGGTGAGTACTAGTCCACTATCCGGGTCAGAAATGGCTGAAACTACGAGTGTTGATGACCGACACGTAAATGCACCCCGGGGTTCGTCAATCGTGGAAATCGCTCCGGGACCCCAAAACGGGAAGTAATAGCCCATGAAACGGGCCAGAACCGCCCAAAACGGCGAGTGATGAGGAACGACACATAAGCGCACCTTGTGGTACAGCAACCATGAAAATCACTCCGGGACCCGAAACCCAAAACCCTAAACCCTAAACATAATCCCTAATACTTCTCGATACGGGCCAGAATTGGTCGAAACTGGGAGTTTTGATGTCGAACACGTAAATCCACCTCGGGGATCATTAATCATGGAAATCGCTCTGGGACCCCAAAACAGTAAGTAATAGCCCATGAAACGGGCCAGAATAGGTCAAAACGGCGAGTGTTGATGAATGACACGTAAGGGCACCCTGGCGTTCAGCAGCCACGAAAATCGTTTCTGTACCCCATAAAGGTGAGTAATAGTCCACGATACGGGCCAGAATCGGCCAAAACTACGAGTGTTGATGACCGACACGTAAACGCACCTCGGGGTTCATCAGTCATGAAAATCGCCCCGGGACACCAAAACGGTGAGTAATAGTCCACTATACGGGTCAGAAATGGCTGAAACTACGAGTTTTGATGACCGACACGTAAATGCACCCCGGGGTTCGTCAATCATGGAAATCGCTCCGGGACCCCAAAACGGGAAGTAATAGCCCTTGAAACGGGCCAGA
Source organism: Secale cereale (assembly GCA_902687465.1). Classification (NCBI taxonomy): domain Eukaryota; kingdom Viridiplantae; phylum Streptophyta; class Magnoliopsida; order Poales; family Poaceae; genus Secale; species Secale cereale. The sequence continues at coordinate 1,278,232 of LR738712.1, forward strand.
ACTGCCCAAAACGGCGAGTGATGAGGAACGACACATAAGCGCACCTTGTGGTTCAGCAACCATGAAAATTACTCCGGGACCCGAAACCCAAAACCCAAAACACTAAACCCTAAACATAATCCCTAATACTCTTCGATACGGGCCAGAATCAGTCGAAACTGGGAGTTTTGATGTCGAACACGTAAATGCACCTCGGGGACCGTCAATCATGGAAATCGCTCTGGGACCCCAAAACAGTAAGTAATAGCCCATGAAACGGGCCAGAATAGGTCAAAACGGCGAGTGTTGATGAACGACACGTAAGGGCACCCTGGGGTTCAAAAGCCACGAAAATCGTTTCGGGACCCCAAAATGGTGAGTAATAGTCCACGATACGGGCCAGAATCGGCCAAAACTACGAGTGTTGATGACCGACACGTAAACGGACCTCGGGGTTCATCAGTCATGAAAATCGCCCCGGGACACCAAAACGGTGAGTAATAGTCCACTATACGGGTTAGAAATGGCTGAAACTACGAGTGTTGATGACCGACACGTAAATGCACCCCGGGGTTCGTCAATCGTGGAAATCGCTCCGGGACCCCAAAACGGGAAGTAATAGCCCATGAAACGGGCCAGAACCGCCGAAAACGGCGAGTGATGAGGAACGACACATAAGCGCACCTTGTGGTACAGCAACCATGAAAATCACTCCGGGACCCGAAACCCAAAACCCTAAACCCTAAACATAATCCCTAATACTTCTCGATACGGGCCAGAATTGGTCGAAACTGGGAGTTTTGATGTCGAACACGTAAATGCACCTCGAGGATCATTAATCTTGGAAATCGCTCTGGGACCCCAAAACAGTAAGTAATAGCCCATGAAACGGGCCAGAATAGGTCAAAACGGCGAGTGTTGATGAACGCCACTCAAGGGCACCCTGGGGTTCAGCAGCCACGAAAATCGTTTCGGTACCCCAAAAAGGTGAGTAATAGTCCATGATACGGGCCAGAATCGGTCAAAACTACGAGTGTTGATGACCGACACATAAACGCACCTCGGGGTTCATCAGTCATGAAAATCGCCCCGGGACACCAAAACGGTGAGTAATAGTCCACTATACGGGTCAGAAATGGCTGAAACTACGAGTGTTGATGACCGACACGTAAATGCACCCCGGGGTTCGTCAATCGTGGAAATCGCTCCGGGACCCCAAAACGGGAAGTAATAGCCCATGAAACGTGCCAGAACCGCCCAAACCGGCGAGTGATGAGGAACGACACATAAGCGCACTTTGTGGTACAGCAACCATGAAAATCACTCCGGGACCCGAAACCCGAAACCCTAAACCCTAAACATAATCCCTAATACTTCTCGATACGGGCCAGAATTGGTCGAAACTGGGAGTTTTGATGTCGAACACGTAAATGCACCTCGAGGATCATTAATCATGGAAATCGCTCTGGGACCGCAAAACAGTAAGTAATAGCCCATGAAACGGGCCAGAATAGGTCAAAACGGCGAGTGTTGATGAACGCCACTCAAGGGCACCCTGGGGTTCAGCAGCCACGAAAATCGTTTCGGTACCCCAAAAAGGTGAGTAATAGTCCATGATACGGGCCAGAATCGGTCAAAACTACGAGTGTTGATGACCGACACGTAAACGCACCTCGGGGTTCATCAGTCATGAAAATCGCCCCGGGACACCAAAACGGTGAGTAATAGTCCACTATACAGGTTAGAAATGGCTGAAACTACGAGTGTTGATGACCGACACGTAAATGCACCCCGGGGTTCGTCAATCGTGGAAATCGCTCCGGGACCCCAAAACGGGAAGTAATAGCCCATGAAACGGGCCAGAACCGCCGAAAACGGCGAGTGATGAGGAACGACACATAAGCGCACCTTGTGGTACAGCAACCATGAAAATCACTCCGGGACCCGAAACCCAAAACCCAAAACCCTAAACATAATCCCTAATACTTCTCGATACGGGCCAGAATTGGTCGAAACTGGGAGTTTTGATGTCGAACACGTAAATGCACCTCGAGGATCATTAATCATGGAAATCGCTCTGGGACCCCAAAACAGTAAGTAATACCCCATGAAACGGGCCAGAATAGGTCAAAACGGCGAGTGTTGATGAACGCCACTCAAGGGCACCCTGGGGTTCAGCAGCCACGAAAATCGTTTCGGTACCCCAAAAAGGTGAGTAATAGTCCATGATACGGGCCAGAATCGGTCAAAACTACGAGTGTTGATGACCGACACGTAAACGCACCTCGGGGTTCATCAGTCATGAAAATCGCCCCGGGACACCAAAACGGTGAGTAATATTCCACTATACGGGTCAGAAATGGCTGAAACTACGAGTGTTGATGACCGACACATAAATGCACCCCGGGGTTCGTCAATCGTGGAAATCGCTCCGGGACCCCAAAACGGGAAGTAATAGCCCATGAAACGTGCCAGAACCGCCCAAACCGGCGAGTGATGAGGAACGACACATAAGCGCACCTTGTGGTACAGCAACCATGAAAATCACTCCGGGACCCGAAACCCGAAACCCTAAACCCTAAACATAATCCCTAATACTTCTCGATACGGGCCAGAATTGGTCGAAACTGGGAGTTTTGATGTCGAACACGTAAATGCACCTCGAGGATCATTAATCATGGAAATCGCTCTGGGACCGCAAAACAGTAAGTAATAGCCCATGAAACGGGCCAGAATAGGTCAAAACGGCGAGTGTTGATGAACGCCACTCAAGGGCACCCTGGGGTTCAGCAGCCACGAAAATCGTTTCGGTACCCCAAAAAGGTGAGTAATAGTCCATGATACGGGCCAGAATCGGTCAAAACTACGAGTGTTGATGACCGACACGTAAACGCACCTCGGGGTTCATCAGTCATGAAAATCGCTCCGGGACACCAAAACGGTGAGTAATAGTCCACTATACGGGTCAGAAATGGCTGAAACTACGAGTGTTGATGACCGACACGTAAATGCACCCCGGGGTTCGTCAATCGTGGAAATCGCTCCGAGACCCCAAAACGGGAAGTAATAGCCCATGAAATGGGCCTGAACCGCCCAAAACGGCGAGTGATGAGGAATGACACATAGGTGCACCTTGTGTTACAGCAACCATGAAAATCACTCCGGGACCCGAAACCCAAAACCCTAAACCCAAAACATAATCCCTAATACTTTTTGCTAAGGGCCAGAATCGGTCGAAATTGGGAGTTTTGATGTCGAACACGTAAATGCACCTCGGGGATCATTAATCATGGAAATCGCTCCGGGACCCCAAAACAGTAAGTAATAGCCCATGAAACGGGCCCGAATAGGTCAAAACGGCGAGTGTTGATGAATGACACGTAAGGGCACCCTGGGGTTCAGCAGCAACGAAAATCGTTTCGGGACCCCAAAACGGTGAGTAATTGTCCACGATACGGCCCAGAATCGGCCAAATCTATGAGTGTTGATGACCGACACGTAAACGCACCTCGGGGTTCATCAGTCATGACAATCGCCCCGGGACACCAAAACGGTGAGTAATAGTCCACTATACGGGTCAGAAATGGCTGAAACTACGAGTGTTGATGACCGACACGTAAATGCACCCCGGGGTTCGTCAAACGTGGAAATCGCTCCGGGACCCCAAAACGGGAAGTAATAGCCCATGAAACGGGCCAGAACCGCCCAAAACGGCGAGTGATGAGGAACGTCACATAAGCGCACCTTGTGGTACAGCAACCATGAAAATCACTTCGGGACCCGAAACCCAAAACCCAAAACCCTAAACATAATCCCTAATATTCTTCGATACGGGCCAGAATCAGTCGAAACTGGGAGTTTTGATGTCGAACACGTAAATGCACCTCGGGGATCGTTAATTATGGAAATCGCCCCGGGACCCCAAAACAGTAAGTAATAGCCCATGAAACGGGCCAGAATAGGTCAAAACGGCGAGCGTTGATGAACGACACGTAAGGGCACCCTGGGGTTCAGCAGCCACGAAAATCGTTTCGGGACCCCAAAACGGTGAGTAATAGTCCACGATACGGGCCAGAATCGGCCAAAACTACGAGTGTTGATGACCGACACGTAAACGCACCTCGGGGTTCATCAGTCATGAAAATCGCCCCGGGACACCAAAACGGTGAGTAATAGTCCACTATACGGGTCAGAAATGGCTGAAACTACGAGTGTTGATGACCGACACGTAAATGCACCCCGGGGTTTGTCAATCGTGGAAATCGCTCCGGGACCCCAAAACGGGAAGTAATAGCCCATGAAACGGGCCAGAACCACCCAAAACGGCGAGTGATGAGGAACGACACATAAGCGCACCTTGTGGTACAGCAACCATGAAAATCACTCCGGGACCCGAAACCCAAAACCCAAAAGCCTAAACATAATCCCTAATACTTTTCGCTACGGGCTAGAATCGGTCGAAACTGGGAGTTTTGATGTCGAACACGTAAATGCACCTCGGGGATTGTTAATTATGGAAATCGCTCTGGGACCCCAAAACATTAAGTAATAGCCCATGAAACGGGCCAGAATAGGTCAAAACGGCGAGTGTTGATGAACGACACGTAAGGGCACCCTGGGGTTCAGCAGCCACGAAAATCGTTTCGGGGCCCCAAAACGGTGAGTAATTGTCCATGATACGGGGCAGAATCGGCCAAAACTACGAGTGTTGATGACCGACACGTAAACGCACCTCGGGGTTCATCAGTCATGACAATCGCCCCGGGACACCAAAACGGTGAGTAATAGTCCACTATACGGGTCAGAAATGGCTGAAACTACGAGTGTTGATGACCGACACGTAAATGCACCCCGGGGTTCGTCAATCGTGGAAATCGCCCCGGGACCGCAAAACGGGAAGTAATAGCCCATGAAACGGGCCAGAACCGCCCAAAACGGCGAGTGATGAGGAACGACACATAAGCGCACCTTGTGGTTCAGCAACCATGAAAATCAATCTGGGACCCGAAACCCAAAACCCAAAACCCTAAACCCTAAACATAGTCCCTAATACTCTTCGATACGGGCCAGAATCGGTCGAAAATGGGAGTTTTCATGTCGAACACGTAAATGCACC